>CM038676.1:524346650-524744174 GCA_021605205.1 Aegilops longissima
CCTTTCGGCCGGATCTCTGTGAATCTTTCCATAAGCTGAATCTTCAAGTTGTTCCTCAAGGTTTTCTTGCCAACCTCATAGTCTCTCCTACTTTGGAAGATCAGATTCGTGAGGCTCAACTTACGGATGCCATGGTGAAGAAAGTGAAGCGTGGTATCGACAAGGGCATTTCCAAGTACAAGTGCTTCGCGTTGATGACAAAGACACTCTGTTCTTTGAGGACGGATTGTGGTTCCTAAGGGTGATCTGAGAAAAGTCATTATGAGCGAGGCTCACAATTAGCTTCTATCCATTCATCTGGAAATGCGAAGATGTACCATGACCTCAAGCAGTCATATTGGTGGGACTGAATGAAGCGAGAAATTGCTCAATTCGTGAATGAATGTGATGTCTGCGAGAAGAGTGAAAGCGAACACCAAAGACCAGCTGGTCTCCTTCAACCTCTTGCTATTCACTGAATGGAAGTTTGATCACATTGAAATGGACTTAGTGACTGGTTTCCAAAGTCCAAGCGTGGAAATGATGCTATCTTTGTTGTCATTGACAAGCTTACTAAAGTGGCTCATTTTCTTCCTATCAAAGTCCATCACTGCAGCTCGGTTGGCGAGCTTTACACCTCAGGATTGTCTCCTTGCGGTATTCCTCAAGTGATCTCTTGAGATCGTGGCAGCATCTTTACCTCCAAGTTTTGGGATTCTTTTGAGAAGGCCATGGGCACCAACATTCGTTTCAGCACAGCTTTCCATCCTCAAACAAGTGGCCAAGTCGGCGAGTTAATCAAATTCTTGAAGATATGCTCGGGGCTTGTGTCATTTCCTTGGTATGAAGTGGGAAGATTGTCTTCCTTATGCGAGTTCTCCTACAACAACAGTTTCCAAGCGAGTTGGGCAAGGCCCATTCGAAATTCTCTATGGCGAAAGTGCGTACTCCTCTCAATTAGTGCGAGGGCGGTGAGCGCCAACTTCTTGGCAATGACTTGATCCGAAGCGGAAGAAATGTGCAAGGTCATTCGTGAGAATCTCAAAGCAGCATAATCGCGCGGAAAACTATATGATGATAAGCACCGTGATGTGACTTTTGAAATCGGAGACTATGTCTACCTCCGCGTCTCTCAATGAAAGGTACTCGTCAACCCGGTATCAAAGGAAGCTTGCCCCTAGATCGTGGGTCCTTTCAAGATCATTGGGAAAAAAGCGATCTAGCCTATCAACGAGCTTCCATCCAACTTTGCAAGCGTGCGATGTGTTTCACGTGTCACAACTTATAAGTGCTTCAAGACTCTGACGCACTATCAACGAAGATTGACCTTCAAGAAGATCTCTCTTATCGTGAGCACCCGTTGCTATTCTTGAAGAAACCGGCGCAAGACTGCAACAAGTCAATCAAATTCCTGAAAGTGAAGTGGTCACACCATTCCGACCGAGAAGCTACACAGGGCCGAGGATCACCTCCGTTCGAGTGTCAGGAGTTCTTTGGGTCCTAGATCTCGGGGCGAGATCCTCTTGTAGTGGTGGAGTGTTGTAACACCCCGGAAGTAACTTTCCATATTTGTAACTCCGACTCTTGCCATTTTCGGCATTGATATATGAGATTCCCTCCGTGGTTGGGTTTTCCTCATGTTGCGTTGTGTCCGTGTCATGCATTTTATATTATGTCATCATGTGCATCGCATTTGCATATGTGTTCGTCTCATGATTCCGAGCATTTTTCCCGTTGTCCGTTTTGCAATCCGGCACTCCTATCTCCCCCGGCGGTCCCTTTTACGTTTTTCCGTGTGCGGGTATTAAACCTTCTCGAAATGGACCGAGGTTTGTCTAGTGGCCTTGGTATAACACCGGAGACCACGGTCAAGTTTGGTCATTTGGAGCTCGTTTGGTACTCAGCGGTTAACGCACTCTCGCAAAGGCCTCTTTTAAGTTGCAGCCCAACACACCCAAAACAGCCCAATAACCCATCTAAGTCACCTCCATGCTCTCCGTCGTTCGATCACGATCGTGTGGTGAAAGCTACACCTCATTTGGACTCTCCTAGCTCCCTCTATGTCTATTTAAACACCTCCCCGAATCCGGATCATCCCTTCCCGAAACCCTAGAAAAGCCCTTGCCTTGCGCGGACACGTCCGCCGTGGCCTTGATATTCCCGCCGCCCGCTCCGGCCATCCAGCGTCATGCGTGGCCATCTCCGCCGCCCAGCGCCCCCGACCGCCGGCCGGATCGAACCCGCGAGCCCAGCGCCGCCGCCCGTCGCCCGATCGCCCGATCGCCGCCGCCTTGACCCGCCGCCGCCTCGCCGCCAGGCGCCCGCGCCCGCCAGCGCCACCTCGCCCGCCCGCTCCCGCCGCCCGGCCAGCGCCGCCCGTCCGGCCGCCTCCTCGCCCGGCCCGGCTCCCGCCGTCCCGCCGCCTCATGCCGCCCGGCGGTCGCCGCCCTCGGCGCCGCCTCCTCTCCCTCGGCGTCCTCGCCCGGCCCGCGCCAGCCGCGCGCGTCACCGCCCGTCGACCCGATCCGATCGGATCCGACCTCGGGCTCCGCACCGTTGACCTCTTCTCCCTCTCTTTTCCCCCTAAGTCCTTAGATCTTGTAATTTCGTGCAATTTTCATCCTGCTTTATCTTCGCATCCGTAGATCCATTTTTCGCGTATAATATGTCAAAATGTTCGCCTCGAAGAGTAGATCATTTCATTCCATTGCATCATTTTCATTTGAGCTCATCTTGATGCCCGAAATGCTGTTGGAAGAGTGCAATGTGCTGATAGTTTCTGATTTTTATCAGGAGTTGCACTTTTGTTATTTTTGCTATGATTAATATGTGCATCCTATGAAGTTGATTCCTACATGAGTTTTGTAAAATGCCATGTCACCTTTCCAGTGGTATATGCCATGTATTTTTGTGATCTATGTGGTGACTAGCACAAGCATGCAAAGTAGGTGTCCTAATGTTGCTGATTTCAGCCCTGTTTTAGCTGATTTTGATGCCATGTTTGCTTGATGATACCGAGAGTTCTATGCATATTTTGAGATACTTCAGTAAGGGTGTTTTGTAAAGCATGACTTGCTCTATCCATCCATGCCTTTGTTTGCAATTATGGGATGCCATAGCTTGAGTCAATCGAGCTCTACTTTTGCTATCAAATGTTTCCTGGCAGATTGGATACGTGTTATTCAATTTTGCCTAGCTTGTTGTGGTTGATCCATATATGCTATGTTAGTGTTCTTGCCATGGATGTCTTCTATGTCATGTCTTCTTGATTTATGTATGCTTAGTTTATCATTTGAGGCTCTGTAGTGAGTGCATTGAGCTTGTTTACATGCCATCTCGTTATCAGTTTTTGACATGTCAAGTTGCTGAATCTGTTAGCAAGACTTTCAATATTGACATGGGTGTTACTATATTTTCTAGTCCTTTTTGGCTTGTGGTCAGTAAGGGACTTTTGAAATATGCTTTGAGTAGATTCATGCCATGCCATGTTTTGCTATTTTAAGTTCCTGTAGCATGTAGTTTTGATGCTCTGAACATTGCAACCTGTTACTGTTTTTGCCATGTCCAGCCTGTTACTTTGAGCATTTTTGCCATGCTTGTTTGAACATGTTATGATGTGAACTAGCCGTAGCTCAGTGCTCATCTTTTGTCGAGCATCATGTGTAGATCACTGCCATGTGCTTTGTTGTTACGTTTGGGTGCAGTAGCTTAATTATTTGTTGCTTGCAAAGTGGCATCATGCTGTTAATGGCAGATTTGCGCCATTCTTGTTTTGCTTGCCATTTGCAAACCGTGCATCCGTTTCGGTGATCTTTATATCGATTTCAACGAAATCATCTCATCTTTCAGTGGCATACTTGGTTTGCCAAGTTGATGCCTGGTTCATCATTTTCCTTCGGGTGCACATAAGCATTGCATATCTCATCATGCATATCATGCCATGTTTTGCATCATGTTGATTGTGCATTGCACCGTGATTTATTGTGGTTCCTTTGTTTGTGTTGTTGCTTTGGGTAGAGTCGGAGGCGAGTGCGTGAGCGAGGAGCCTGTTGGGAGCGTTTTAGGATCAAGCTTTCGACAACTCTGAGAACATTGCAGGCAAGATGACCATACCCTCGAAATCACTTCTATCTTTGCTATGCTAGTTGCTCGCTCTTTTGCTATGCCTATGCTGCGATGCCTACCACTTGCTATATCATGCCTCCCACATTGCCATGTCAAACCTCTAACCATCCTTTCCTAGCAAACCGTTGATTGGCTATGTTACCGCTTGCTCAGCCCCTCTTATAGCGTTGTTAGTTGCAGGTGGAGCTGAAGTTTGTTCCTTGATGGAACATGGAGATGTTGTTCCTTTTTGGAACATGTTTACTTGTTGGGGATATCACAATATATATCTGCTATAATTAATACATCTATATACTTGGTAAAGGGTGGAAGGCTCGGCCTTATGCAGTGTTTTGTTCCTCTTGCCACCTAGTTTCCGTCATACGGTGTTATGTTCCTTGATTTTGCGTTCCTTACGGTTGGGTGATTTATGGGACCCCCTTGACAGTTCGCTTTGAATAAGACTCGTCCAGCAAGGCCCAACTTTGGTTTTACCATTTGCCACCTAAGCCTTTTCCCCGGGTTTCGCGAGCCGGGTCATCTTTATTTAACCCGGGCCAGTTCTCCTTGATTGCTGGTCAACGAAGCGATGTCCGGCGCCCTTGGGCAACCAGGGTTTATGCCAACCCGGCGTCTGGCTCATCCGGTGTGCCTGAGCGAGATATGTGCAGCTCCTATCGGGTTTGTCGGCACATTCGAGGTGGCTTTGCTGGTCTTGTTTTATTCTTTGTCGAAATGTCTTGTAGTCGGGATTCCGAGATTGATCGGGTCTTCCGGTAGAAGAATAATCCGCCGTTGACCGTGAGAGCTTATAATGGGCTAAGTTGGGACACCCTGAGGGTAATATCTTTGAAAGCCGTGCCCTTGGTTATGAGGCAGATGGGAATTTGTTAATGTCGGTTGTAGAAAACCCAAAGTTGACCTCAATTAAAATACACATCAACGCGTGTGTTACGTGATGGTCTCTTCTCGTGGTCAGGGAAGTGAACAGATGTTGGAGTTATGTCGGCGTAAGTAGTTGAGGATCACTTCTTGATGGCTACTAGTTTCACGACCGTGCTTTGCTTCTCTTCTCGCTCTCTTTTGCGATGTAGCCACCATATATGCTAGCCGCTTGCTGCAGCTCCACTTTAATACCTTGTCCTTCCTATTAGCTTAAATAGTCTTGATCTCGCGGGTGTGAGATTGCTGAGTCCCGTGACTCACAGATACTTCAACACGAGTTGCGAGGTTCCGATGAGGCGGTCAGGTGATTCCACGAGCTCAAGTGGGAGTTCGACGAGGCGTGGTCGTTACTATGTGTCTTTTCGGATGATCGATAGTGGTGCCCGGTTGGGACGATTCGGGGATCTGTGTTAGCATTTGGGGTATCTTCTTTATTTTGGTTCCGTAGTCGGACCTTGAGTGTACTCTGAATGATGTATGTTTAATTATGTCTTGTGTGGCGTGGCGATTGTAAGCCAACTATGTATCTTTCCTTAAATTATTACATGGGTTGTGTGAAGATTACCTCACTTGCGACATTGCTTTCAATGCGGTTATGCCTCTAAGTCGTGCCTCGACACGTGGGAGATATAGCCGCATCGGGGGCGTTACACCCACACATCTAAATCACTTCTGTTCTCTCGTCACTCGGATTGGCCTTTTCACCGTGCAGGGGCTGACGGGTGAAAATGTGTGAAAAGGCCCCAATGGGGCCGACAACCCAAGAAATTCTACGCACAAAGACGAAAGCAGCAAGGTACGATTGTGTTGGGTGTGAAGTGGTGGAGTTGCGCCCCAAAAATTCAAAATCCCGAAAGAAAGGGTGAGAGGCAAGGAAAACCCACGGTCGACATGGGTGGCCAAGAAGCGCACTCACCCTCCGAGGCTGCGGCTCAGACTCCTTCCCGAAAGCCGTGCCGATCCGTGGGGATCAGTCCTCCGGTGACCAGGTCGTCGAGGTCTTCTTGGCGAATCTTGGCGGATCGATCGCCTGGATCTAGCCTGCGGCGAACCGGCCCTCGATGAAGATCCGCCCGGTGGTCGTCTTTCCTTCGCCTTCGCCGTCGCTTTCTTCGCTTTGCTCGGGCCGCCGTCTTCTCTTTCACCATCGCCGCGAGGCAGCCGCGCAGGGCAGCGGCCTTTGGGGCGGAAGCGGCCTTGGCGGATAAGTCGAGAAGAGAGAAATGAAGCGCACTATTCAAAAACCCCGTCCGGCGCCTTATATGAGGTTACTTCCGGTGGTGACTTGTAGGCCAGGCGATCTGTCAAATCCCATAGCGGTCTTGGCGCAATGTCGTGGCGAAAAAAGCTGGCCTTGAAGATCGGCGTCCTGCCTTATCCCATCCGATTACTGCGGCCTCCTCCGCCCTGCGCGCTTCCCGAAATTCGAATCCCGCGAAATCCGCGATCTGCAGAACAACTCGTCAAACGGAAGATCTCCTCCGCTCTATCACTCGGAGCTCTTCAAGTAAAGAAACTCACTCGACGGATACAAAGAATGGATCAAGGGGACTGAAAAAGAAGTTGGTACCGTCACCTAGGTTCATTGATCGAGCAAAGTATACTCATAGCACAAAAATGGGTGGGAAGTGTGTTCAACTCCTTCCCCCTCAAACCTCGATCCATTAGGGGCTAATGATGAAGCTATGTACCTAGGGTAGGGTCATCGACCTGTCCAAGATACCCTCCCCAAGGACATCTCTAGAAGAATCACCTTTCAATCGACTCGAAGTGTTCCACTCGGCAGGACTTCGAAGACACTCGACCATGAAGCCAACCACTTTCGACAGCTAGGAGATCTAAAGTCCTCCATGCGCTAGCGGTCGGTCATTAAGTAGCTTTTATGGTCATCATAGCACTTTATTTGCAGCGTTCTTGTAACGCTGACCTTAATGTACCTTAAATCCTGCATAGCGAGGGCGGGAGGGTGGCGAACTCTATATAAGCCACCCCCTCCTCGGTGTAAAGGGTTGGCACCACATAATTCATACGCATAATCCGATCGACCGCCTCCGGGCTCCGAGATGTAGGGCTATTACTTCCTCCGAGAAGGTCCTGAACTCGTAAAAGTCGTGCGTATACAACTACTCCATAGCTAGGATCTTGCCTCTCCATTCCTATCCCCCTACATTACTGTCAGACTTAGAACCACGACAATGGTCCTTTCCTACCAATATATCCCCCTAGGAGCATCTTGGCGTAGTGCTTGGTTTTGATTACTTGTAGATTTTTTGCAATAAGTATGTGAGTTCTTTATGACTAATGTTGAGTCCATGGATTATCGCCTCTCACCTTTCCACCATTGCTAGCCTCTTGATGCCGTGCATTGCCCTTACTCACATTGAGAGTTGGTGCAAACTTGGCAGTGCATCAAACCCGTGATATGATCGCTCTTTCACATAAACCTCCTTATATCTTCCTCAAAACAGCCACCATACCTTCCTATTATGGCATTTCCATAGCCATTCCGAGATATATTGCCTTGCAACTTTCCACCATCCCGTTTATCATGACACGTTCATCATTGTCATATTGCTTTGCATGATCATGTTGACATAGTATTTGTGGCAAAGCCACCGTTCATAATTCTTTCATACATGTCACTCTTGGTTCATTGCATGTCCCGGTACACCGCCGGAGGCATTCATATAGAGTCATACTTTGTTCTAGTATCGAGTTGTAATCATTTAGTTGTAAATAAATAGAAGTGTGATGATCATCATTTTCTAGAGCATTGTCCCAAGTGAGGAATAAAAAAAAGAAAGGCCATAAAAAGGGAAGAGGCCCAAAAATGAGAGTAAAGAGAGAATGGACAATGTTACTATCCTTTTACCACACTTGTGCTTCAAAGTAGCACCATGATCTTCATAATAGAGAGTCTCTTGTTTTGTCACTTTCATATACTAGTGGGAATTTTTCATTATAGAACTTGGCTTGTATATTCCAACAATGGGCCTCCTCAAGTGCCCTAGGTCTTCGTGAGCAAGCAAGTTGGATGCACACCCACTTAGTTTCTTTTCTTGAGCTTTCATATATTTATAGCTCTAGTGCATCCGTTGAATGGCAATCCCTACTCCTTGCATTAACATCAATCGATGGGCATCTCCATAGCTCATTGATTAGCCTCGTTGATGTGAGACTTTCTCCTTTTTTTTCTTCTCCACATAACCCCCGTCATCATATTCTATTCCACCCATAGTGCTATATCCATGGCTCACGCTCATGTATTGCGTGAAGGTTGAAAAGTTTGAGATTACTAAAGTATGAAACAATTGCTTGGCTTTTCATCGGGGTTGTGCATGATGAGAGCATTCTTGTGTGACGAAAATGGAGCATGACTAAACTATATGATTTTGTAGGGATGAACTTTCTTTGGCCATGCTATTTTGAGAGGACATAATTGCTTAGTTAGTATGCTTGAAGTATTACTATTATTGTGTCAATATGAACTTTTATCTTGAATCTTTCAGATCTAAATATTCATACCACGATTAAGAAGAATTACATTGAAATTATGCCAAGTAGCATTCCACATCAAAAATTCTGTTTTTATCATTTAGCTACTCGAGGACGAGCAGGAATTAAGCTTGGGGATGCTGATACGTCTCCAACGTATCTATAATTTTTTATTGTTCTTTATATTATCTGTTTTGGATGTTTATGGGCTTTATTAAACACTTTTATATTATTTTTGGGACTAACCTATTGACCCGGAGCCCAGTGCCAATTCATGTTTTCCCTTGTTTCGGTGTTTCGAAGAAAAGGAATATCAAACGAGCCAAAGCAGAATGGAACCTTCTGGAGATGTTATTTTTGGAAGGAAAGCAACCCGGGAGACTTGGAGTCCACGTCAAGAAAGCAACAAGGGAGGCACGAGGCAGGGGGCGCGCCCTCCACCCTCGTGGGCCCCTCATGGCTCCCCTGACGTACTTCTTTCGCCTATATATACCAATATACCCTAAAACCTTGAGAACAGAATAGATCGGGAGTTCGCCGCCGCAAGCCTCTGTAGCCACAAAACCAATGGGACCATATTAGGCACCACAGCCGGAGGATCCCTCACGGTGGCCATCTTCATCATCCGGCGCTCTCCATGATGAGGAGGAGTAGTTCACCCTCGGGGCTGAGGGTATGTACCGATAGCTATGTGTTTGATCTCTCTCTCGTGTTCTTGAGGTGATACGATCTTGATGTATCATGAGCTTTGCTATTATAGTTGGATCTTATGTTGCTTCTCCCCTTCTACTCTCTTGTAATGGATCGAGTTTTCCCTTTGAAGTAATCTTATCGGATTGAGTCTTTAATGATTTGAGAACACTTGATGTATGTCTTGCCGTGCGTATCTGTGGTGACAATGGGATATCACGTGATTCACTTGATGTATGTTTTGGTGATCAACTTGCGGGTTCCGCCCATGAATCTATGCATAGGGGTTGGCACACGTTTTCGTCTTGATTCTCCGGTAGAAACTTTGGGGCACTCTTTGAGGTTCTATGTGTTGGTTGAATAGATGAATCTGAGATTGTGTGATGCATATCATATAATCATACCCACGGATACTTGAGGTTACATTGGAGTATCTAGGTGACATTAGGGTTTTGGTTGATTTGTGTCTTAAGGTGTTATTCTAGTACGAACTCTAGGGTTGTTTGTGACACTTATAGGAATAGCCCAACGGATTGATTGGAAAGAATAACTTTGAGGTGGTTTCGTACCCTACCATAATCTCTTCGTTTGTTCTCCGCTATTAGTGACTTTGGAGTGACTCTTTGTTGCATGTTGAGGGATAGTTATATGATCCAGTTATGTTATTATTGTTGAGAGAACTTGCACTAGTGAAAGCATGAACCCTAGGCCTTGTTTCTTAGCATTGCAATACCGTTTACGCTCACTTTTATAAACTTGTTACCTTGCTGTTTTATATTTTCAGATTACAAAATCTATATCTACCATCCATATTGCACTTGTATCACCATCTCTTCGCGAACTAGTGCACCTATACAATTTACCATTGTATTGGGTGTGTTGGGGACACAAGAGACTCTTTGTTATTTGGTTGCGGGGCTGCTTGAGAGACCATCTTCAACCTCGCCTACCACGGATTGATAAACCTTAGGTCATCCACTTGAGGAAATTTGCTCTTGTCCTACAAACCTCGCACTTGGAGGCCCAACAACGTCTACAAGAAGAAGGTTGTGTAGTAGACATCCTGACGTTCTTTGGCCATAGTATATTGTACTCTCACGAAGAAAGCGGTGCCTTGCGCACTAGTTCTCTCACACCCACTTTCGCGGGTACGTGGGGGCGCATTTTTTGAATCTGGTACAACAAAATCACACCACTACATATATAGCGAGAGCCTTAGCGCTTGCTTTACTAGAGTTCCTCTCGTTCACTCTCTCATGCTCTCGAGATCTAAGCAAGACATAGGGGCCACACTCTCTCTCAGCTCACGGCTGGTCACAAATCGGCGGACAACCTCGACCAGGCAGGGGTGTAGGTGCATCGTTCACCTTTGTCGTCGTGGCGAGGAGAGACCAACGGCTGCCAGCGTGTCGATCTGCAGCCGTGTCGTTCTCTCAGAGAGTGCCCGGCTCGGAGGGCCTCAGACCCTTCTTCCTCCCTGCGGTATTGTGGCCAAGATCGGCCTCCCGGCGTCGTGTTGCCACATGCAGGCGACCCTCAGTATATATTCCTTGAAACCTGCCTTGCTCTCTGCCCAGCTCCCCACTTGGCCGTGTGGATCTTTTCTACTTCCATCCGCTGTTCCAAAGCCACCTAGACTTTTACTATTATTAGAGGTAAAGCTAGTTCATACTGATCGACTCTAAGAGTTGGTTCAAGCAGGGAAGAAAGTGGGAAAGTTGTAGCATGAATTTAGGACTTGGTTCTAAGAGGAAGCGGGGAAAGCAGTGAATCTTGGCTACCAACCAGTCTCTTGGTTGAAAAGATGAGGAAAGCATGGTGGATGGCGAAGGGTGGGGGGAAGTGGACCTATCTCTTGGTTGAAAAAGGAAAGAAAGTGACAGGTGTTGGGGGACAACGCAAATGAGAATGAGCACGTCTAGATTTCCTGTGCTCACATAGGAAAATGTTGCCGAGGAGATAACAAATGGGACAAATGTAGACATGTTGCCTGAGTGTTTGCCCCTCTCGGCAACCACATCTGCCTCACCACTTTATGCCTTTGCTGTCCCTACGCCCATATCGCTACCGTTAATGTAAAATCACATGAAGCATTAAGCAATGCCACCTAATGTCACTATAAGTAATGGTCTAGTGCCGTCGATAAATTGAAGCAATGCCATCACCATTTTATGAAGTGCTTCCGTCTTGCTTTATTTCCCATGAACTGTGTGTTTTGCGAGTTACACTTAAATCTCACACGCTAACATTGCTTCATCCCGGTGGAGCTGCACAAATTTGATTGCACATTCTTGACCATGTGCTACTCTCATGACAGTAATACTAATGCTATTGTTCTCCATGTTAATCTAGTGGCAGTGTTGATGTGATGTGATGCTACTTACTTAAGGACACTTCCATCTTGTCAATCTAGTGCCAATTATAACACAAAAGATGTTCTTTGTTAATCATCGCCACTCCAAATATACATCCTTTGTTTAAATAACCATATTTAGTATTTGCGCAAATAGGGATGTTTGTCTCCATATCGTTTGGGATGTCTATCTCCGTGTCGTTTCTATCCAGCGCAATCAAAAGCACACACCTCAGTTTTAGTAGAACTGCATAAAATGAGATGGCTATCCCTCGTTGTCGTCGTCTAACCACCGTCTTCTAGGTATTCCTACATTGGTAGTTACTAGGTAGAATGACCAGCATAATCTAAAAAGCTGATTCATATGTTTTACTTCTGATTGCGGTGCATGAATGAGTGAAAACATCTGCATCCTAGTCGGAATGCACTTTCCTCTAGTTCATCCATGGACCAAGGACAAGGCTGCACGGCTGCGCGGAGGTTTTGGGACAGTCTCTGGACAAGAGGCATTGTGGTCTACTTATTTCTGCAAATAGCGGCGCTTCAATTTAGTGGAATGCACAAGACTTTCAGCTGGTCGATTACCTTTGCATGGTTCGATTCAGCATTCGGTGAGAACACAATTATAATTGGTTATTCGGAATGAGAGAACCTAACCACGGATGGTGGCAACAAGAAAAACCGAGTGAACTCCGGAAATTTAAGCTGCGGGAGATCTTTACCTTTCGAAGAAGCCTTGCTTGTTTTTCCTGATTTGTAAACCTTCTCACAACTTTTTCTTTTGCTATTAACTAGTATATGTTTGTTATGTTCTATGAATCATTGAGATGTATAAAATTGCTTAACTTATGCTTTTCAAGTTTTTTATGAAGCGAGTTTAATGTGAGTGTTCCACATGAGCATTTGGACTAGCGATGTGAATGTTTGGAATTTACATTGTGGCCTCGATTAACTGCATGAACCTCTGTAACAAGATACATAGTTGCTTATATGTCAGACAGCAGATTGTTCATTGTCAGTTGGTCGATAGCCTAGTGTTGAAGTGTGTTGAGCCAATGTACCGTGTTTTGCACAACTTCTTACAAGTGGGGTAGCACCAACAGTGTTTACAAGTTCTTATGTATACGTCGGCGCACAGTTCTCGAATGAGTACTCTATTTCATCAAAACACACACTACTCGTATGATAAAACTAGTGAGGGCGCATGTTTTTTGACAACAATTACGATGATTCACGAGCACACAAAAGTAGCAGCAGTTCCCATAGGCAGTTCAAACAAAGTACTAGCCCGGAGGGCTCAATAACGAGAAAGGTTAGGATAATTAGACAGAATCAAACTACTATTAAACACTATTTGGGGCAAGTATTTCACGCCTCGATCTAATTTGGGTTGGACACAAGACGGACCTTACCATGAACATCATCGAGGACGTCCGGCAGCAGCTCAATCCTGTGAACCTTCATGAAGAAAACCTTGTGGCCTTGCCACTCATAAACTTGTTTGTGGAGGCATGCCACGTCATCTTCCTGCGTAAGCTTGACAAGAACAGTATGCCTCACAAACGAAGGAGTAGCTTTGAACTTCTTGTGCTTCAGTTTACCCTGGACAACACGCCTGACAAGAGTGAGGCTGGAATACAACTCTTCATTGGTATAAGCACAAATGGCTTCCAGGATCCAACAGCCTAAAAACTCTGTTTTCCCAGTGCGTATATTCAAGTCATCTGCCTCATAGCGAGTGACATGTACAACCACACAATCATGGTCTGCATCAGGGCTCTAATAGAAACAGAAACAAATTCTGAATTACTTTCCAACATAAGAAACACAAGTTATTTAAACCACTATGTATAGCATGGCATCGATGCTAATAAATTTTGCATTATTCATCACCACATACTTAGATGAAAAACCACAAATGAGATCGGCAAAGAAGAAAATCACCTTGGGCAGCTCAGCGGGGGGGGGGCACATCCTCGAAGGGGGAAAACTGCTCCTGCAGTGCCACGGGGGTTGTAACCTCAAACGGGGCATTAACCATCTCAGTAGTGGACGTGAGCGTATCTGGGGTCGGCTCGGTGGCTGTCTCCATCTTCTTGGAGCTCTCTGTCTCGTGGGGATCAGCCTCCCGCATCTGCTCCAATGTCGGCGAGATCTTTGCACAGTTCTCCTTGGTCCATCATAGGCCGACAAATACTAGGAGACCCTTTGAAAGGAAAACACAATCGCATAGCGAGAATGAAACAAAAAGAGAGTGAGGATCGATTCTTGCTTTGCAAAAGTTCTTTTTTCTCGAGCGAAAATATACCAACATCACGGATCCGCTTACCTTCCCTTCGTTGGGAGAGAAAACGATGGCGGATCTGAGTGTTGCCTTTCTTGAAAGGCGGTGAGGAGAAGGGATTCAGCGAAGAGTGAAATGATGGTTGCTTCGTCATCAAACTTAAACTGCGGGGAGGTGGGGTTTTGTGATCTGACGGCTCGTTATTGCCGTGCTTCTGACGGGGTGACTCTCCATTGCATCTGCCTTCTAATTTGGTGGATGGCATTTGGGCCCCACGCGCTGCATGGCCCACATGTCGGTGAACAAAAGTATAACGACATTGATAGAGGGAGCGTTTGATGACCTAGGAGGAGCAGTGGTATTGCATCCTTGTACTAGTAGTAATTATTTTTCGGGTAGCTGTAGAGTGTCTCCTTTGTACTAGTAGTAATTGTTTCTTTGGGCCCAAGACAAAACAGCCCATCCACAGTAGTAAATAGTAAAATCAATTCAAAGTCCATATATTTCTTGAATGAGGCGCTACCCACACCAGACACCCCCCCCAAAAACACTGGGTGTTCTTATTCCTCCTCCTCCCACCCACCTCCGTCAGCTCGCTCCCTCGTACCCCAAATTCCTCACCTCACTTCTACAAAAACCCCAGCCCCCTTCTTCCTCACTACTCTGAAAAACCCCAGCCCCTTCTTCTTCACTACTTTTACAACTAGGCTCGTTATTAGTTACTCTGCTCAAATCCATGGTGACCTTGACGCCCTAGAGGAAAATGGGTCGGTGACCCCAGCGCCAAGAAGATGAGGCTCCCTTGGCGGCTTTGTTGTAGATCCCGTGCCCGGCAGCAGGGGAAGCGGCGACCCGCCCCACGGATCCGGGAACCCGTAGAATCTCGGTGGACCGCATCAGCGATCTCCGGGACGCCGTCCTTGAGCGAGATCATCTCGCTTCTCCCACCAAGGATTGCTGCGCTTTTAAGTCCTCTCAATTCGGTGGCGCCCTCTATGGCGCGTCGTGCCTATAATCTCGACTATCGTCAGCTATCTCTCTTTAATGATTTTGAAATCCCATAGCCATCATCTCCTCCCACAGGGCTCCGTTCATAGCCTCTGTATCCCGTCATGCTACTTGGGCAAGCATACCATGCCTGCTGCGGTGGGCCTTTGGCTGAAATCCCTGAATTCACAGAACTACATCTGCTTGAGTTCTACTATTCCCAGAAATCACCTACGGATACGAACGCCATCTACATGTGCCCTCGGCACGATGTCCATCTCGCGGTTATCCTCCTCTCTCACACCGCCACCTTTGCGATGTGCGACCTACAGACAATCGGTACTAAACCTTCGACTCCCATTTTGAAGAAACTTTCACTTGTCTTGGTTCATATATCGGAGGCCTCATTGCATAGCATCATCCACTCCAGTTGCCCTGCCCTAGAGTGCTTGGTGCTTGTTTTCCTGACTAGAATCGGTTGTCTCCAAATAAAATCGCCTAACCTTGTAGAATTGGAATTTGTTTTGACATAAGGCAGCTCATCATCAAGATGCCCTTCACTTCAAGGTTGATCATTGATTCTAGTTATTCACCGTTGCAAATAACCGTCCTCTCTGCGCCTAAACTGGAGACCTTGGGTGTAATACATGATCTCTGTGCTCATTTCAATATGGTGTTTGGCTCCACAGTTCTTCAGGTAATTTACATTATCATCTACACTTGTAACCATAAGCTACATTTTAAATTTATGCGCATAAGTTATATGTCACCTTGGAGTACACATTTTGTACTAATATTATGTTCTATGCTCAATGAAGAGTTTCTCCATGGATGGCCTATCAATGGTCTTTGGAATCATCAAGATCTTATATATCCAAATGAATAGTTTTGATCTGAACAAGATTATTGGCTTGCTGCAATGCTTTCCATATGCGGAGAAGTTGTATATAAAGGTGATAATTTCACGCACATTGGAAGCCGCATATAGTGTACTAGAATTAACCGTTCATTTGTTGCTCTTTCGACACTCTTTTTAGACCTTAACTGTTTTCAATCTTCATGTCTATTTAGGCAAGAGGGCGGGGTAAGAAAGTTATAACCAATCGGTGGATTCATAAGCATCGGGATTTTCTCACTTCTCATGAGATTCGATTGAAGACAATAACGCTAGAACGATATGTAGCCAACCGTGCAAACACTAGATTTGTCACATTCTTCCTGCTGAATGCGAGGTTACTATTGTCCATCAGGCTTAAGTTTATCAGCAGCATGGTTTTGGCGGATGGGTATGTGGAAGAGAAAAAAAGGAGTTTTGGGTGGGCAAAAGAGCTTCTGAACGTGTCGTGCTTCTATTTACAACATATTGTGGTCATAATCCAGTAAATTTTATGACCCAGGATGTTCATTCTATGGACTGACCGATCCATTTGGTTTGATTTGCCAAAAGCGATTGTTGGAGTTAGATGTTGTTGCCCTTTTCAACCTGGGTTTTTGTAAACCTGATGAACAATTAACCCTCATGCTTTTTGTACAGTTTGTAATCTGGAGTTAGATGTTCTTGCCCTTTTCAACTCATTTGTATTTGTCATATTTTCTTTGAAGCAAGGCAAATGGCTTGCCGGTCGTTTAATTTATAGTGAAATATTGTAACAACGAACAAATCCCAACCAGTTATTTATACTAGTTTTAGCGACGGATCAGGGTAACAAGCGGGGCTGTCTTGGGGCTGTGGCCCGTCTAGCGAGGTTTTATTTATGTTTACCACATCATGAGCCCAGTTGTGTTTTTTTCTTGCTGAAAATGGCTAGCCCAGTTCTATTTTTTAAAGAAATACCAAACGAGGCCTACTTGCTTTATCAGTCCTGCTGGGCTGCAAATCTTTCAAGACGAGGAGAGTTTCATTCGGTTTGCCCAGAAATTGGTTGTACATTTTTAAAACACATCAAACCGGGAATTGGTTTCAATTTTTTTTCATTACAAGATTTTAAATTCCATTGATTTTTATGCGTGGACAATTATTTGGATTTTATATTTATATAAATTATTTTTCAAAATAGTTTGAATGTGAATCGATATTTCGGAATTAAAAATAGTTGACCGCGCCGAATTATGTAAAAAATCCGTATACTTTTTAACCATGGCCACAATATGGGGTGTAATGCTAACAAAATGAAGATGGGCTCCAAAAAAATTCTTAAGAATTAGCAAATGGGTTGTACATTATTAGAAATAATGCACACGAGCGATGGTTGCTGGATGTCCATCAACGGCTATCGTGCTTCTTCAATCTCTGCTTTTCTGCTCCGACCCCTCAAACAAGCACCGGGGACTGCTGCTCCCTCCTCCCTTGACGGCTATCTTTGCCCTTGTGAGCCTCACCGCCCACCGTACTCCCATCGCTGGCCTAGCCATCCCTCTACTCACCCACACTGCTATTATTCTCTGGGGACGAGCGGACAAGTCTTCCCACAGCTCCGTGTCGTTCCTTCCTAGGCCTCATTGTCGTCCACCGCCACTGGTGCTCTCGGCGGCCTGGTCAACATGGTCGATGAGCGACATCCCATCGGAGTGGGTGTCGTGGAGAGGCTGACTTTGGGTCCATGGCTGCGAGCAAGGAAATGCCTCCTTATTACGCGAAAAATAATGATCCCTCCACACGACAGCTAGGACCCACAGGGGTGGGCTTACATATTTCATGAAAAAACATTCCCCGTGACGGTCGGACCCACCAGCTATATCTTCCACGCAAGGAAGTGCCTCCTTATGGCCTTTAAAAAAATGAATACCCCACTGCAGCTGGGACCCACCATGGTGGATGGCTGACTTGTGGGCCTACTAAGTTGGCAGAGACGGAGGGCTTTGTTAACTTAGTCAATATGAACGATTCTAGCTCCATTGACCGTACGATGTCCATCCAACGGACATAGTGCTTCTTCAACCTCTGGTCTTCTTGCTCCAGCCGCCCAAAGCAGCGTCGGTCGTGTCGCCTGCTCCTGCCTCCCATGGTCGGCTGTGCTGCCACGGAGGCCTCACCGCCCACATACTACTCCCACCGATGGCCAGGCCATCCCTCCACTCACCCACACCCCCTGTTATTCTGCGGCGACGGCAGCCTCACACCTTGACCGAACGGTGAACCCTCGTACTCCTCTCCGCGTGGGCATCCACTGCCGCGTCTTCCCCGGCTCCGTATCGTCCCCTTCCTAGGCCTCACCGTCGTCCACCGCCTTGGTACTCTCGGCACGGCGTGGTCAATGTGGTCAGCGACTGACTTCCATCGAAAAATCTTGTCGTGGAGCGGCTAACAGCTAGGTCGGACCCACATTGATTTTTTGTGATTTGCCAAGTAACTTCGCTTTGTTAGGCTGTTGGGCTGCAAATCTTTCAAGGCGAGGAGAGCTTCATTCGGCTGGCAGAAAATAGCCTATCGATAATGAGAAATGGGTTGTACATTTTCAAAACACATCAAACCGGCAATTAGTTCCAAATTTCTTTTCTTCATTTGAGATGTTAAATTGCATTGATTTTTTATCGTGGACAATTTGTTGGATTTTATATTGATATACATTTATTTTAAAATCAGTTTGAATGTGACTCGAAATTTGGGATTAAAAACAGTTCGGACCTTTTGAAATATGCAAAATTTCGTATAATTTTTTAACCGTGGCCACAATATGGGCTGTATGCTAACAAAAAGAATATGGGCTCCAAAAAAACATTAAGAATTAGCAAATGGGCAGTAAATTATTAGAAATAATGGCAGATGGGCTGTATGATGTTTTCCACATATTTGAGGCTTTCCTAAAAAAGGTTGGCCTTTAAGCGGTGTTGTTGGATGTCCATCCAACGGCCGTCGTGCTTCTTCAATCTCTGCTCTTCCTGCTCCATCCGCTCAAACAAGCGTCGGCGGGACTGCCTGCTCCCTCCTCCCCACGGCCGGATGTGCTGCCGCGCAGGCCTCGCCGCCCCACCGTACTCCCATCGCTGGCCTAGCCATCCCTCTACTCACCCACACCTGTTGTTATTCTCCGGCGACGACAGACGAATCAATAAACCCTCGTACAGTCGTACTCCACTCCGCGTGGGAAACAACTGCCGAGTCTTCCCTGGCTCCATGTCGTTCCCTTCCTAGGCCTCGCCGTCGTCCACCGCCCTGGTGCTCTCGACGGCCTGGTCAACGTGGTCAACGACCGACATGCATCTGAAGTAGACTATCGTGGAGAGGCTGACAGCTGGGTCCATGACCGCCGCATGAAATGCCTCTTTATTACAGCGCAAAATAATGATTCCTCCACGACATCTAGGACCCACCGAAAGGGCCTCGTATTTTCTTGAAAAAAATGTTACCGCCAGCGGCGGCTTGGACCCACCAGCTATATCTTCGCACACAAGGAAGTGCCTCCTTATTACGCACAAAAATGAATACCCCCCGCTGGCTGGGACCCGATCTGATGGCGGGATGACTTGTGGGCATACTAAGTTGGCGGGGACGGAGGGCTTTGTCAACTTAGTCAATATGCTGCGATTCTAGCTCCGATAACCGTCGATGTCCATCCAGCGGCCGTAGTGCTTCTTCAACCTCTGGTCTTCTTGCTCCGGCCGCCCAAAGCGGCGCCGGTCGTGCCTCGTGCTCCTGCCTCCCGTGGCGGCTGCGATCTTGGCGGAGGCCTCACCGCCTACTACTCCCACCGCTGGCAGGCCATCCCTCTACTCACCCACCGCCTTGTTATTCTGCGGCGACGGCAGCCTCACACCGCAGCGAACCAGTGAACCCTCATACTCCTCTACGCGTGGGCATCCACTGCCGCATCTTCCCAGACTCCCTGTCGTCCCCTTCCTAGGCCTCGCCGTCGTCCACCGCCCTGGTGCTCTCGGCGCGGCGTGGTCAACATGGTCAAGGAACGGCTTCCATCGGACGTGCACTGTACATGGAGAGGCTGACAGCTAGGTCCACGGCCGCAGCAAGGAAGTGCCTCCTTATTACGCGCAAAATAATTATTCCTCCACCTGACAGCGGGGACCCACCGGACGGGCCACTGTATTTCGTGAAAAAAACTGTTCGCCCTGACTGCTGGGACCCACTAGCTACATCTTTGCATGCAAGGAAGTGCCTGACAGTCGGGATCCACGGTCGAAGCGTACATAGCGTTGTCATTCTGGTCGTGACGATATGCGTACATACGGGTCGATGTAGTGGCGCGCATGTGTCATAGTAGAAGCGCGCGTAGCATGTACTGCGTCGTCGGTGGCGAGGGTGCAAGAAAGAAATGCATCTGACCCACGTGCGTGCATCGGACGGGGTCTCGGTACCTACTACAGCGGCGTCGTGCGGCGGGGCTCCGTGTACATGGCTGGGTCGGAGCGGAGAAAGCAGTGTCGTCGTCGTGTTCATAGAGCCAGCGAAATGCGCCCGTGTTGATCGGGAGAAGCGGGCAGCGTGGGAGCCAACCGGCTTGGATGGAACATCCGATGGAAGCGAGCTGGCGTACCGCGGAATGGAGAAGCGGCCTTGTGTTACGACCGGCCACGTTCAAAATGGGACCCTGTTCGCCGGGAGGAGTGCGGCGTGCCGCAAAATGGAGAAGCGGACCTCCTACGGTCGAAGCAGAAGTCTGTTGATCGGGAGGGTGTGGCGTGCCGCAAAAGCGGAGAAGCGGACTTGTGTTGGGCGCTACGGTCGGCGTGGGTCTGTTCATCTGGAGGGTGTGGCGTGCCATAAGCAGGACTCCACGGATAATGTTCATCTCCACCGTCGACCCCTCCAACCTCCACGAGACTCTGTTCATCCACCGTCGACCTCCTCCGGCCTCCACAGAATTGTTCATCCACGAGCTCTGTTCATCCAGCCTCCACGCGCTACTCCACGGCTACTATTCAACCAACCCTCTCCACGGGCTCTGTTCAACCCCCCTCCACAGGCTCTGTTCATCCTAGCCTCCACCATCTACTGTTCATCCTGCCCTCCACGGGGTAGTCCTGTTCATCCACGCCCTCCACGGGTCCTGTTCATCTAGCCCCAACCGGCTCGAGCGATCGGGGTCTGTTCATCCACCCCAGGAAGGCTGTTCATCAAACCCCAGCCAACACTCACTATTCATCCGGAGAGCAGCGCCATGGGGTCCTGTTCATCCACCCCACGGGAAGCTGTTCATCAAACCCCGACAACGCTCCTTTGTTCATCGAGCAGCATCGATCGGCTTGATTAGCGGCGATGGCGAAGAATCGCTCGTCGGGTTGATTAACAGCCATCAATCGATCGCTCGGGTTGATAACGCGTAGCTGCGGTGCAATCGCTCGGGTTGATTAGAGCCCAATGATGGAGTCTGGATTAGGGGTATCCGGACAGCGGACTGTGTACAACGTCCGGACTATTGAAGCGTGAAGATACAAGACTCAAGACTTCGGCCCGTGTCCGGATGGGACTTTCCTTGGCGTGGAAGGCAAGCTTGGCGATCCAGATATTATATTTCCTCCCTTGTAACCGACTCCATGTAAACCCTAGCCCTCTCCGGTGCTTATATAAACCGGAGAGGTTGGTCCTTAGAAGGCCGATCACAATTACAATCATACCATCATAGGCTAGCTCCTAGGGTTTAGCCTCTACGGTCTTGTGGTAGATCTACTCTTGTACTACACATATCTTCAATATTAATCAAGCAGGAAGTAGGGTTTTACCTCCATCGAGAGAGCCCGAACCTGGGTAAACATCTGTGTCCCTCGCTTCCTGTTACCATCAGCCTTGACGCACAGATTGGGACTCCCTACCCGAGATCCGCCGGTTTTGACACCGACATTGGTGCTTTCATTGAGAGTTCCTCTGTGTCGTCGCCATTGGGCTCGATGGCTCCTTCAACCATCGTCAATAACACGATACGGCAGATCACGGCGAAACACGGCTTAGGCTGCTGTCGGACAAAGCTTCGAGTCTCACCCGCATTAGCCTCGGACCTAAATCCAGAGCGGGCTGTGTTGCACGAGGGCGGAGGCTGACCCGCCCGCGATTCGCACTCATCGGCGTTGGAGCCAAACACGGGCCTTACCTGCGTGGTGGCCTATGACTCCGGACCCCAGATTTGTATCTGGATGTTGAGTCGATCTGCGCCTCCGAACCGGTCGAGCTAGATTGGGCTCTGGTAATGGAATTCACCATGGCGGACATTTTCGGCTTTTCGCCCTTTGGCGGCATCTTTGAACTCGTTGAAAACTCTCTCTTTGACAGAAATTTCTGGGCCAAACTTCGTCGGTTCGAGTGGGAAGTGAGCGGCGAAGAAATTCGTTGCCCACCACCACCACTTCATAGCCACGGTCGATGATTTAACCGGCGTGCACGACTTCGACTCAAAGACATCGATGGTATGGATGACGATCACGGGAGAGGATGCTGAATCTATGGGGCGCCGGACTTCCCCCTTGTCACATGACGTACACATGGTGGATACGCCCAAAGAGGACAAAGGCGACAGTCCGGATCATAAAACCCCCAGACAAAAGCCAAAGCGATGGCGCAGACGCCGTTCTAAGTCCAGCAACAGTAAAAATAGTGACAAGAGAGCCACAAGGATCGATAATACAATCAACTCCGAAGGCAACAACGACCATACGGACCCGGCGATGGGCGGGGCGAACCAGGTCACCACGAACACAGTTGGGCGAGGCGCTGAGGACAATGATCTGACAGACGAGGTCATCAAGGCGAACCAGCCACGGGAAAGCGGTCCGGATAACGATTCAACCCCGGAAAAACACGTGGAACGAGATAACCTCCACAGAAAGCTTATGGCCACCGCAAGAAGCAGAAGCAACGGCTCAAGGCTGCACAGGAAACGCTCAACCGTAGATGGAATAAAGTGCTAGACACTAAAGAAAGATCTGGCGATGATGCGCCATACAAAGAGCTATCAAAGCGCGAGCTCTTGCGGAATTTGGCAACGAAGTTGTACCACTTCATAGCCACAACAAAGCGGCTACCGATCCACATGAACACCTGAATAAGAAAGCTGGCGGCGGCCAGGTCCATTATGAATCAAAGGGCGCACCTGGCGAAGGACTATGGTCACCAAAGCGATCCGCCAATCGAATACCAGTCGAATAAAGACCGGACACAACAACATCCGGCGACATGCCACAACCGTCCGGATCTGGAGGGGCTGCTCACCCCTATGCTTTACCAATGAAATCTTGGATTCACAATTCCCATAGGGCTTTAAACCTGTGAACATAGAGGCATCGATGGAGCAGCAGACCGAAGTGCGGATCGAGGACTTTATCCTACACATACATATGGCTCGTGGGGATGACCTTCACGCCACCAAATACCTCCCCCTCAAGCTGAAGCGACCAGCTCGACACTGGTTGAAAAGCCTACCCGAAAATTCAATTGGGAGCTGGGAGGAACTCAAGGACGCTTTCGGGGCCAACTTTCAAGGGACCTATGTCCGGCCTCCGGATCTTGACGACTTAAGTCACATAGTCCAACAGCCGGAGAATCCGCCCATAAGTTTTGGAACAGATTCCTCACTAAGAAGAATCAAATTGTCGATTGTCCGGATGCGAAGCCTTAGCAGCATTCAAACACAGCATCCGTGACGAGTGGCTCACGGACACCTCGGCCAAGAAAAGCCAAGGACAATGGCAGCCCTAACAAGCCTTATGACCGCTTTTGCGGCGGAGAAGATAGTAGCTAGCAGTAAAAGCACCAGCGACCCAGCACATCGAAATAAGGGATGGCAGCGGGAAACCGCGGCGTCATAAAACAAACACCAAAACAAGGAAGAGAGCCGGATAACACGGCGGTTAATGCGGATTAGGGGCTCTCGACCTACTCAACAAAACAAGCCATCTAAAGGCAGCAAGAGGACCGTCCGATGCGAATAGAGTCCTAGACAGACTATGCCAAATTCATGGCACCCTTGACAAACACTGCAAACCACACGCTACGGAGAGTGCTCGGTCTTCAAGCAGGCGGCAAATTAAATGCCGAACATAAGGAAAGGAAACACCAAGTGAAGGCGAGATAAACCTCGCCCGGCCGAACAACGAAGGACAGAAAAAATTCCGCGGAGAGGTTAAAGCAGTGAAAATGATCCGCGACTCACACCATGAGGAGAGCGCGAGCATACGCATAGAGGCGTGCTCAATATAGAAACCCATCGTACTCACGCCTAACCGCTGGATGCCTTATCCGATCACTTTCGATAACTTGGATGACCGAACTAGTATTGACACGGAGAATCAAAGGCCTTGGTGCTTGACCCGATAATCGGCGGATACCATCTCACCCGTCCTTATGGGCTGGCGGCGGCGATCTCAATTTAATATATGAGGGCGGCTGTCGCGGGATGAGATAGACCCATCGAAATTAACCAAAAGCAGCACCACCTTTGAAGGGTGATACGAGCATTGAAGCAAATAGCGGAGGCTCCGTCGCCTTTGGAGGTAACATTCGGCTCTCGGGCAACTCGAGCGAAGAACTACTCTTCATCGTCGCACCTTCAAAGCAACTACCATGCGATGCTCGGAAGAATGGCCTTCGCCCGCTTCAGCGCATTGCCGCACTATAGCTACCTTACACTTAAGATACCGGTCCGTGGGCGTCATCACCGTTAGCGGACTAACAGGCGCTTGTCACACGTAGAGGAGCGCGGCGGCCCTCGCGGCGGACTATAAGCGACCTCCAACATCGAAAACATGACTGGTCCTTAAAGACCCACAGACTCGGCTAAACGAGTCTGGTCGCCGGATAAAATTGAACGAGGCACCGTATATGTAATCCATAGCGGACACGGGGCTATAAATACTTATGAGTCCCACAGTTGGCTCAACCTTATGGGCAGGCCAACATCTTACACTTTATTATCCGCCGCATACTTACATTGTGCTCTTCTCGAGTTTTCCTTTTCCACGAGCAGCGTTAAGCGTGATACCCTTCGAGGATACGGCACAAAGGAGACAAAAGCGCGGGCGTGCAGCGGGGCCCGTTCAACAGGTTTCTTTTAGATTAAGCCCTGTGTAAACCTTTTTATTGCCTCTTGTTATTCAACAATCCCATGGGTCCCATACCCACGGAGGATCTGCCATTTTGGCATCTCGCCACGACAGATTAACATGCGTGCACGAAAAATAGGGTTTATAACGAATGGGCATTCTTGAGCACATCGATTATTATAAAGTCCGAATACCCTCGAGTGTTGATTGTCACGAGTTTGGCCTTATATGCAGCAGCTCGAATCATGTCTTTGGTCAAATGTTGGGTTTGCCGGCTCTGGTTTGCCGCCTTACATTCCGTTACTATCGGCTAAGGTGTCCAAGGAGAACTCTGCGATTGTGCCACGGTTATTCGGACGAGCACCTCGATAGAAAGCGAAAGCGGATTGTCATGATGCAGCGAGAGACTGTTCAACCACTCGAAGACTTATCGGAATCTTTAGGATCCCTCCGCATTAACGAAGGACCATTTCTCGGTCATGTACACGCATCCGTATTCGGATGCAGCGAAAATACCGAGGGCTACATAGTAGCCCCATCATTGAACTCCATGGCTAGCGAAAGTGTTACAGCTATATAGTCCGGTTGCCTAGTTCGACGTGCGATCACCTCCTTCATGGACCAAGGCGTTGGATCAAGTGTGATTAAGCATATTTTTGAACACCCCGCATTGCTGCGTGGGGATGAAATAACGACTGCTATCTTCGGATTAAACATTCATATACATATATATAGCGGCGGACAAGGGACACAATAATACTTTGGGCAAAAGTATAAATATAGCCTTATAACCAAACTAACATTGTTTCTTACAATGATTCGATTCATCACTCGAATAAGACATTCTTGAACACTGCGCCTCTATCGGTGGGCACCTTACTGTGACCTGTGCCAAGTAGTGTTGGACGGATCACGGCCCCGCGGATCTTGGGTCGCTATAATATTGGCCTCCATATCCGTCCAATAGGCTTTAGCGGGCAAGAGCCATCCGGGCACCCTCTATGCCGCCGACCTCCTCATGGCATCGATCCGAGGCGCGGCGCCAAGGCTGCTGCACCAGGCCAAACTGTCCGGCTTAGGCCCTTCGGCCAAAGATGGTCTATCACGAACCGCATTGCAAGACGAGACAGACTGTGAAGCTCCGCTCTGACAACCATCTTGTCATTTAACGGCAGCGGCGGTGGGAGCATTGAATTGCGACAGAAAAGCTTCTCCATCTCCTTATCACCCTGACCATCAAAAGAAATTGGCAGCGTCGGCCGTACTCTTCGCCACATCCGCTGCAGCGTCCAGCGAGACTCCGGCGCCCATCAAGGGCGTGCCGGATCGAAAAACTTCGTCCGCAGCAAGTAGGAACCTCCAGCTATGATTTTACCGGCCTGTTGAAGCTCCTCCCGCGCACCCCTGAGCTCGGTCCGTATTTCCTTGGTGGCATTGCGTGCCTTTTCCAGCTCGGCCAAGCTATCCTTATGCTCCTTTTTAAGGAGCTCATACCGGTCAGCGGCATTTTTTAACTCCATAGCCATTTCAGCCATCTTTTCTTCGCTTCGGCGGTGAGCAGCCTGTTCGGCTCTCAGTTCCTCGGTCGCCTTTAGGGCAGCCGCATTGCTAACCCGAGCTTGTTCCTTGGCTTGGACAAGTTCTGCCCTTAGGGCCTCTACGGCAGCAGCACCATCTGCAGTCCGAACATCTTACATTAATATCATGCCGCCTCCATATTTTCCTATACAAAGGAAGGCAGAGCACATACCTTGTGGCTTGTCCAGCCACTCATTCACCAGTGTGATATCGGCATCAATCGATCGAATCTTCCTGGTCAGTTCGGAAACTTCCACGGACTGGTCGGCAGCCGGACTCATAGATACCTGCACACATTTATAGCGCAATCATTGATTTATGATCCCCCGTTTGCCGCCTAGGGCGGGAAACCAGTGTCTCATGGGCTACTATCTATATGGAGCACACCTAACGCGTGCCTCACAGCCAAAAACAGTGTATTCTTCACTACATACCTCAAAGCCTCTGAGCAGACTTGCAAATGCTTCATTCAAACCGCTTGTAGCGGATGAAATCTTCTGGAGCAGCCTGCTCATTAATGAGCGGTGCTCCTCCGAGAGCGCAGCCCGCTCCAGTAGGCTCGTCAGTATGTCCGGCCGGACATTGAACTATGCCGGACCCTTCCCATCGCCCCTCGCGGGAGCCAAACGCTCCGAGCTCAGGGCGGCTGACACGTTGGCCTCCGGCTTCGGCAGATCCGGACTCCTCCGTGACGACACTTCGGTGTCGCCCGCTTTGCGAGCCGGAGTGGTAGGTGGGGTCTCGCTCTCCATCATCTCATGAGGAAGGTCCCCGAAGCGAACTCTGTTGAGAGGGCTGCTAGCGAACTGCGAAAAGCGAATCCTGGTTATTGATCTAGGAGGAGCAGTACCTTGAATTAAAATTAACTTACAGCTCGGTGGAGGTTGGCCCGTTGGTGGGCGCGATCACGGTGAGGGTGCCCGTTGAGGCGAGCCCCTGGTGTTATCTTTTTCCCGGGTTTGGGCATCTCCGTCTCGAGTCTCGGAGGTGGCCCTCTTCTTCCAGCGGGGAGGAGGCCTTAGCCTCCCTTCCCGACTATCCTCCTTAGGGGAGGTAACAATTCCCAGTTTGGATCGTGGAGTGTGGCGTTCGGATTCTTCATCCTTCCCCTGTCTTTCCCCGGGGCATCCTGCTGAGTACTCGGTCAAGCATTTTGGCCATGGTGGGGCGGGCGAGCCTTGAGAAGTGGTGGCTGGACACCTAATTCTCTCCGCCTTGCTGAGCCATTCCTGGACGCGGATGATTTTCAGAATAAACAATCATAACAAATACAAAACACGGTGTCCGGTATCAAGTTTACTTACTTGGGTATCTAGGTGATTGCAGCTTAGGCCCGCAACCTCGGTGGTGTCCGGACACTTTACTTTCCGTCCAAAGAATAATTTGCACATCTCTTCGAGCTTCAGGACGAAGAAGTGCTTGAAGGTCCGTGGACCCTCCGAATTGAACTCCCACATCCGGAGAGGCCGGCGTTGGCACGGCAACATCCGTCGGATCAACATCACTTGCATTGTGCTGACAAGATTAATGTCCCTTGCAAGAAGCTCCCGGATGCGATTCTGCAGTATTGGTATATCACCAGAGGGTCCCCAATTCCGCCCTACGTCTGTCCAAGACGCCAACTGTGACAGAGGGCCTGAACGAAACTCGGGGGCAGCCGCCCACTTTGTGCCTCTGAGAGCCATGACATGGAACCACCTCTGTTGCCATACATCGGATACTTCTGGGAAAGAACCCTCTGGCCACGGGGCATCGCCGTTCCTGCCTATTACGGCACCTCCGCACTCCACATGTCGCCCCTCGATCATCTTCGGTGTCACATCGAAGGTCTTGAGCCATAAACCGAAGTGTGGGGTGACATGGAGAAAAGCCTCGCACATGATGATAAACGATGAGATATGGAGGATAGCGTCGGGAGCCACATCGTGAAAATCCAACCCATAATAGGACATGAGCCCCCTCACGAAGGGATCGAGGGTGAAACCCAGACCACGGAGGAAGTGTGGGACGAAAACAACACACTCGTTGGGCTCCGGCGTCGGGATGACCTGCCCTGGAGCAGGGAGCCTGTGCCGGATATCTGCGGTCAAGTATCCGACCTCCCTAAGCTTGACAATGTCCTTCTCTTCAATCGAGGAGGCCACCCACCGCCACGAGGTCGAGATCCGGTCATATTGGAGGATTACGGAGGTGGAGCTTAGGTTTTGGGTGTTAGAACTCGAGGTGCGAGACGGCGCGATGAAGGTGAAAAAAGAGGCGTAGGTCTCGACCCCTTTATAAAGAGGGTGAATATCAAGAGTCCCCGGTGTGACCGTTTGAGGCTTATCTAAAAAACACACGGGTTATGCCAACAGCCGTCGTGGGGTCACGCGTGCTCATATTGATGGAAAATCCCGTAATAAGGGGAACACGATCTCGCCTCGGCGGGCGTGCCAATAAAACCGCCGCATAACCACGAGTCATTGTGGGGCAGGAAGCGTCGGTTCGCGTTGGACCAAGCCCGATGCAAGGGCATGGCCGCGCGAAGATTGCCGACCAAATCAGATCCATACCATACGAAGATCATCTTGCAGATCCGGACACGGTCTACGTGTTCGATAATTACTTTGGAGTATTCGGAGAAGGAACCCGCCCTGCAATGCCGAAGAGAATACTGCGCGCCGGACTCATCGTCATTGAAGCCTGGTTCAGGGGCTACTGAGGGAGTCCTGGATTAGGGGGTATCCGGACAGCCGGACTGTGTACAACGTCTGGACTATTGAAGCGTGAAGATACAAGACTCAAGACTTCGGCCCGTGTCCGGATGGGACTTTCCTTGGCGTGGAAGGCAAGCTTGGCGATCCAGATATTATATTTCCTCCCTTGTAACCGACTCCATGTAAACCCTAGCCCTCTCAGGTGCCTATATAAACCAGAGAGGTTGGTCCTTAGAAAGCCGATCACAATTACAATCATACCATCATAGGCTAGCTCCTAGGGTTTAGCATCTACGATCTCGTGGTAGATCTACTCTTGTACTACCCATATCATCAATATTAATCAAGCAGGAAGTAGGGTTTTACCTCCATCGAGAGGGCCGAACCTGGGTAAACATCTGTGTCCCTTGCTTCCTGTTACCATCAGCCTTAATATATGGATCGGGACCCCCTACCGAGATCCGCGGTTTGACACCGACACCAACGCCTCGCTTCGGGTTGATTAGAGCCCAACGCCTACACACGCAGCGTCGTCGTCGAGAGAAAGCACATCGCTCGGCCCCGACCACCCACCGTAACACAGGACTCCCCAATATTTTCGCGCCCTCGCTTCTACCACGGTTTTTTCCGTCATGGACGGCCCAAAGAATGTCATGCAGCTGCATCTCCGGCCCGCCCAGGACGAAAAGCCCATTTTTTGTCATGATTTTTTGTCACAGAAGTAGGACCCCACCACATCCATGATGATACCGGGTTTTGTCACAATTATCATCATAGAAGTGTCATAAGTATGGCAGAAATGATTTTCATTCGGCCCAAAATGTCACGGATGTGTCTTTTTTTTTGTAGTGGTACCTAATCTAGTGAACGAGGAGATCATGGGTTCACCCCGAGTACACACATACTTGTCTTCGGATGCATTACTACTAGCAACCTCTTTGTCGTCTGACGACATCTCACAAGCCAAATCTTGGTGCTGGGAGAGCCCAAAAACGGCCACAACACTAGAGAAGACTCTGAAAGCAAATTTAGGACTACGTCGTTTTGTTTCCGGTTCATGTCGCACCTCCTTCGATCCTCGTCGATGGAAGAGAAAGGGACACTTGGACATAAGGCGGTTTTCATATCCAATCGCTGTTGCAGTCACAAAATTCATCGTAGCTACCTTTCGGATCCACTCACAAGTCCCCGGTGCCATCACCTCGGTGTCCTCCACCATGACCCCTATCGGCGGGATCAGGCCCCTAGGCCAGGCCTTGCTGCAATGTCACATATGTCATTTCTTCACAAAACTTCGTACGTGAGTAGAATGAACGACCATGTTTGATATCCGAAATTTCAGAATATTTCCATTGTCCTAGTATTTTTTCGGTTTTATTATTCATATAAGGTCCGTGGCACCCGAGGGTTATATGGGCCCGACTTGGTTTACATGGCTTGTAGACCAAATAAATGATGTCTAAAGTACATGTCTTGTAGTACAAGTTAATGATACGCCTTGAGAAGGCCGCCTGTCAAGTCACGGGCCTAAGCTGATGTACAGACTCGTGGACCAACTTCCCGTAAGCTGATGTACCCTTGGGCCTTGGTGCATGGCACCATTAAGGAGCCTTATTGCACCATTAAAATGAAGTCACATTTTTTCTACTTAAACGGACCCACAAGGTGAGTGTCGGTGTCAAAACCGGCGGATCTCGGGTAGGGGGTCCCGAACTGTGCGTCTAAGGCGGATGGTAATAGGAGGTGGGGACATGATGTTTACCCAGGTTCGGGCCCTCTCGATGGAGGTAATACCCTACTTCCTGCTTGATTGATCTTGATGATATGAGTATTACAAGAGTTGATCTACCACGAGATCGTAGACGCTAAACAATAGAACTAGCCTATGGTATGATTGTTGTTGTCCTACGGACTAAATCCTTCGGTTTATATAGACACCGGAGGGGGCTAGGGTTACACAGAGTCGGTTACAAGGGAGGAGATCTACATATCCGTATTACCAAGCTTGCCTTCCACGCCAAGGAGAGTCCCATCCGGACACGAGACGAAGTCTTCAATCTTGTATCTTCATAGTCCAACAGTCCGGCCAAAGGATATAATCCGGCTGTCCGGATACCCCCTAATCCAGGACTCCTCAAGAGCCCCGAACCAGGCTTCAATGACGATGAGTCCGGCGCGCAGATTGTCTTCGGCATTGCAAGGCGGGTTCCTCCTCCGAATACTCCATAGAAGATTTTGAACACATGGATAGTGTCCGATTCTGCAAAACAAATTCCACATACCACCGTAGAGAGAATAATGTTTCCACAAATCTAATCTACTGACACATTCTGTAGCATGACATCACACCATGGCCCGATTATTATTCGAACTGTTTTTCTCAACCAGCCATGGCACATATTGCGAGGCGGTTTCCTTGGCACGTCTTGTCGAAGCAAAGATCGTGTCCCCTTATCACGGGATTCTCATCAATACGGGTGTGGGTAACCCAACTGCGCCATAAATTACGGTGCTTGGGGAATAAGCGATTTTACCAGGTGAGTGGGGAGGCGCATCGCTTCTTCCGCCCTTATAAAGGGACAAGGATTCACCCTTTTCACCTACGCCTTCTTCCTCCTAGCTCATCCATTCTTGCGCACTCAAGCTCCAGCGCCCAAGTTCGCGTTTTCCCCCTCAAACCACTCCAAGCATGTCCGGAGCGGGAGGCAAGTGGATGGTCTCCTCCGTCATGGAGGAGCACATCACAAAACTACGGGGAGCCGGATATCTGGCCGCGGACATCGCACACCGACTGCCAGATGCGGGGCAGATCATCCCCATGCCCAAACCCCATGAGAGGGTGGTTTTCCTTACCCACTTCGTCCGCGGACTGGGATTTCCCCTCCACCCGTTTGTCCGTGGTCTCATGTTCTACTAGGGGCTGGATTTCCATGATCTGGCCCCTAACTTCATCCTCAATATCTCGGCGTTTATCGTCGTGTGCGAGGCCTTCCTCCGCATCCGGCCCCACTTCGGCCTGTGGCTGAAGACCTTCAATGTTAAACCGAAGATGGTGGTCGGCCAGTAAGTGGAGTGCGGAGGCGCCATGGTGGGAAAAATGCCTAACGTCACCTGGCTCGAAGGCTCCTATGTGGAGACCATAAAGGGGTGGAAATCGGGGTGGTTCTACATCACCGAGCCGCGCTACACCAACTGGGTGGCGGCCCCCGAATTCCGATCCGGAATCCACACGCGGCTCACCTCCTGGAAAGAGAAGGGCCGGTCCTGGGGTCCATCGGTGGAGCTGACCGGACTCCAGAGATGCATCAGGAACATGATAAGCAAGAAAATCAAGCTTGTCAACGTGGTCCGGGTCATGCTCTTCCGCCGGATCCTCCCGTGTCAACGACGGGCATTCAATTTGTGGGAGTTCGACCCGGCCGAACACCAGACGCTGCGAGAACTCTTCGACACGACGCACAAGGACGTCTGGAAGGTGTTGTTCAAGGGCGCCGAGGTACCTCCTCCCCTTACCGAGGACCGCAGACTCGGCGCAAAGTGCCCTGCGAATCCGGTAAGCCTTTTACATCTTATAAGATGTTCATCTTCCCCAGTTTGACCATGCGTGGGATCTAAGCCCCCACGCCATTTTCCAGGACTGGGTCGATACAGCAGAGCAGATCGATTGTCCAGCCCCCTGCCCGAAGATCCGGCAGACGCTCTCCTAACGGGGATGCTGGTTCCGGCGCCTTATGAGGTGCCGGAGAAGAAGGCCAAGAAGAAGGCCACGGGACCCGAAAGGGTCTCCGGCTCAAGGTTATATCGGACTCATCGTCCGATAACTCCTAGGCGCACTCCTCCCACGAAAACGAGGAGGAGGAAGAGGAAAGTTCTCCCCCCCCCCCAGCCGGGGGAGACAAGAAAAGGAAGACCGCCCCAACCGGGGAGGCCGAAGGGTCCAAGAAGGGAAGGACCCTCCTCCCGGACTGCTCCACGACAGCCGCCTACAGCGACAACGAGTGGTTGCTCAGGGACAAGCCCCTGGCGAAGTTGTAAGTATCCGGATTCCATAGTAATTCATGGTATGTTTTATTGCACTGCTTCTCATCATGCCGAACATGATTATGCAGTCCATCCCGAGCCAATATCGACGTATCTTCATCGGATGGTTCTTTGGACCCGTCGGATATGAATAGTGATTCACTTCCGGCAGCCTCCACCCCTCGCCCTACGGACAACGTCGAAGTGTTGTCTCAAAGGACACCGAGCCGAGGGGAGGTAGTCCTGGAGGCGCCCCGAGGCGACCTTCCGGACCCTGGGCGCAAAGGGAGCAAGACCCCCACGGGCTCCAATTTCGGCCCCCAGCCGAACACTGCGCCGGAACATCCAGTGGTTCCGGACTCCGGCAGGCGACCCCCCGTTAAGAGGGGAAAGCCGCCCGTGCTGGTGGCCTTTGTCCATCCAGAGGCACCAGACAACTTGCTGGAAGTGCTTCGCGGCACTCCCATCGACGAAGAGCACCGCACTATCATGAGTGCGGTGATCGAGAAGGTTCAGTCCGCCAAAAACGGACTAACTGAAGCTTGTGCCAGCCTCCTAACAGGCTTTCAGGTAAGTAGTCAAAATATAGGAAACTATTACCGCATAGACAGTAGCCCCTGATGTTGTGTTTGGAGTTCGCGAAGAAAAGCCGAATAGAGGATCAAATAATAATCACAGGAGTCTAATCATAATATGTCTATGTGAATATGCAGGCTTCACTGCTGGCCGCTACCGCACGTACCGCGGAGGTCGCTGCACTGAAGCAGGACCTTGAGCGGTCCGAGGAAGAGCTCGGCCTTGCCAAGAGGCAGCTCGAGGAAAGCAAAGGTAAGCAATAACTTGTCTATATATATTAAAAATAGATTTGGTTGCAAAATAATAGGATCATCATGAATGTGCCAGGGGCCACGACCGAAGTGGCGACCCTGAAGAAGGCGTTGTCCGAGGCCGAAAACAAAGCGGCCAAGGAGCGCATCGAGCGAGAAAAACAAGAGGCTCGAGTAGGCGAGGTGCAGCAAGAGCTCCAGGCTCTCGTCAAGAAGCACGATCCTTGGAGCTTGACTCTAAGACGCGAGTGTTGGGGAACGTAGTAATTTCAAGAAAAATCCTACGCACACGCAAGATCATGGTGATGCATAGCAACGAGAGGGGAGAGTGTTGTCCACGTACCCTCGTAGACCGTAAGCGGAAGCGTTATGACAACGCGGTTGATGTAATCATACGTCTTCATGATCCGATCGATCCAAGTACCGAACGTACGGCACCTCCGAGTTCAGCACATGTTCAGCTCGATGACGATCCCCGGACTCCGATCCAGCAGGGTATCGGGGATGAGTTCCGTTAGCATGACGGCGTGGTGACGATGATGATGTTCTACCGACGCAGGGCTTCGCCTAAGCACGCAACGATATGACCGAGGTGGAATATGGTGGAGGGGCACCGCCTGCAGCTAAGGAGCGATCACGAAGATCAACTTGTGTGTTCTAGGGTGCCCCCTGCACCCGTATATAAAGGAGCAAGGAGGAGGCGGCCGGCCTTGGGGGGGGGCGCCAAGGAGGAGGTCCTCCTCCTAGTAGGAGTAGGACTCCTCTTTCCTACTCCTACTAGGAGGGGGAAAGGAAGGGGATAGGGAGAGGGAAGAGGCGCGCCCCCCCTCCTAGTCCAGTCGGACCAGAGGGGAGGGGCGCGGCCCATCCTGGCTGCCCCTCTCTCTCCACTAAAGCCCATAAGGCCCATTACTTCTCCGGGGTTCGGTAACCCTCCGGCGCTCGGTTTTTTTCGAAATCACCGGAACACTTCGGTGTCGAATATAGTCGTCCAATATATCAATCTTTATGTCTCGACCATTTGAGACTCCTCGTCATGTCCGTGATCATATCCGGGACTCGAACAACCTTGGTACATCAAAACTTATAAACTCATAATAAAACTGTCATCGTAGCGTTAAGCATGCGGACCCTACGGGTTCGAGAACTATGTGGACATGACCTAGAACTGTTTCCGGTCAATAACCAATAGCGGAACCTGGATGCTCATATTGGCTCCTACATATTCTACGAAGATCTTTATCGGTCAAACCGCATAACAACATACGTTGTTCCCTTTGTCATCGGTATGTTACTTGCCCGAGATTCGATCGTCGGTATCCAATACCTAGTTAAATCTCGTTACCGGCAAGGGTCTTTACTCATTCCGTAATACATCATCCCGCAACTAACTAATTAGTTGCAATGCTTGCAAGGCTTATAGTGATGTACATTACCGAGTGGGCCCAGAGATACCTCTCCGACAATCGGAGTGACAAATCCTAATCTCAAAATCGCCAACCCAACATGTACCTTGGAGACACTGTAGAGCTCCTTTATAATCACCCGATTACGTTGTGACATTTGGTAGCACACAAAGTGTTCCTCCGAGTGGCGGAGTTGCATAATCTCATAGTCATAGGAACATGTATAAGTCATTAAGAAAGCAATAGCAACATACTAAACAATCTAGTGCTAAGCTAACGGAATGGGTCATGTCAATCACATCATTCTCCTAATGATGTGATCCCGTTAATCAAATGACAACTCTTTTGTCCATGGCTAGGAAACATAACCACCTTTGGTTAATGAGCTAGTCAAGTAGAGGCATACTAGTGACACTGAGTTTGTCTATGTATTCACACATGTATCATGTTTCCGGTTGATACAATTCTAGCATGAATAATAAACATTTATCATGAAATAAGGAAATAAATAATAACTTTATTATTGCCTCTAGGGCATATTTCCTTCAGCGAGAGTCCGAGCTTGCGAATGCCCTCGAAAGCGCAAAACATGCCAAGGCCGAAGCCCAAAAGGCCCTCCAGGAAATTGAGGCGGTTAAGAAGATAGCGGCGGGTAAGGCATTCATTATGCAAAGCAAGCATGTGAAAGAAAATTTCTTTTTACTTACCCGAGTTCGGAGCTCTCCAGGAGCGTTCGCAGATCTGCCCCGCAGTGTGTCGGATGCCGCGGAGTTCTACCAGGCCGAGGAGGGGAGCTCGACGGAGAAGTTGTTCTGGTCTCAGTATACTGGGACCGAACACCCCATGCCTTTGAGTGACCAGCCAAAGCAACTGGTCGAGCTTCACAAGGCTGCCGAATAGGCCATGAAGGATCTCATAGTCCGGATGTGGCCTAGCGAGCCCCTGCATGGCAGCTACTTTAGCCTGGTGAGGCGGCTTGTGAATGCCTGCCCCCGTTTTGAAGTCATCAAGTGGTCCGTCTGCATCGAAGGTGCACGCAGGGCCTTTGCCCGTGTGAAAGTGCACTGGACGAAGATGGACGCCGAGAAGCTGGTGAAGGAGGGGCCACCGTAGGGCAAGGAGCATCGCCACCCCGAAATGTATTATGATGGTGCCCTGTAGGGTGCCCGCCTTGTGGCGGAGGAATGTGCTAAAGATGTAATTTTTGAATGAACGTGCTCATGTGATCCTGTAATGTGAAAACTAGTTCATTTGCGCTATGCAACGCTTTTTGAATTTAAAATATTACCTTCGTGCGGCCGTTTATAAAATCTGAGAGTTGGCGGTCGCTAAACGCCCCCATGTAATTAAGTTTGGGGTGTTGGGATAAACCTGAGCACTCTTTATCCCAATTTTGGGTCCTTCGAGGAGGTGTTCAAGACTGTGAACCAGGCAATCGGACTATAAGGCTTTATCACTCTCACTTAGCCATAGAAGTCTACAATTTTAAATTTTGGTGAAGCCCCTAGTATTCGGAAGGCCGAATTTGGGGCGCTATACACGCCTAAGTCGGGCAAGGCCGAGTCCTCACCCAAAGCGGAAAAGGTCTTTAAGGACTTGAGACCTCTCGAACAGCGACCAGCTCTCGCCTTATCATGACAGTCAGTTTTGGCTTTCTCTACTGAGGTGCTCGTCCGGAAGAACCGGGACACAATCACAGTAGTTCTCCCAGTGCTACCTTAGCCGATATTGTAGAACGTAAGGTACCAAAACATGGGAGCCGGGCAAACCCAACTATTGACCCAAGACATGATTCGGAGCTGATGCATATAATGCTATAAGTTCGGGGTGCCGCACTGTCAAAAGTGTTCGGACTTCTTACACGTATTACACGGGTATCTGAAAGCCTCAGCGTCTTGGCGTACCAGAATGTACGGGTGCAAATTGTTGTAAATGAACATATAAGAAAAAAGGATGGATAAAGCAATAATAGACTAATGCTATGCATTGTTATTTAAATAATATGTCGAAGCGTATGTATACAGGTAGTGCAAATATGCAAAGAATAGGACTATTTGACATGTCCTATCCAAGGGCAAGCTACGTACGGGTATTTAAAACAGGTATTTCGATCGTTATCAGAGACCACCTTGGGATTCCATTGTACGACTTAGCTTCTTGCCCCCTTGGTTGTTCCTTCCCGTAATGTGTCCGGCAATCATGCTGCCGGAAAGGGCTTCCAGAGAGTAAGGTCCTGAAAGAGAAAAAAGGATAAATGTATGCAGCCCCTAGGGTGGTTGAGCCGCATTACGGGACATGCCCTGATCGTGCCCCCATCTATGCCCATGGTATTTTCAGTGCGTAATTATGTACGCGCGGCACGGATTTCGTCGCTTGACTGGGACTAGGATGGGGGCCGAATTGCTAGGCGAGCTCTGAACGTGCCAGGCGATCCTACTGAAGGTTACTCCGGACTCGTTTGACGGTGTCTGGGGGTGTATCGCCGAATTGGCGGTTTGCCTTAAAAGGCAGCTTTGTGCTTCTGCTGTGAGGGCCGCAGTGTGCTCCTCCGTGTGGAGCGAGCACTCTGTGTTTCCATTGACTGTTATGACCCCCTAGGTCCTGGCATCTTGAGCTTGAGGTATGCGTAATGCGGTACCGCATTGAATTTTGCAAATGTGGTTCGCCCGAGCAGTGCGTGATAGCCACTGTGGAACGGGACGATATCAAAGATTAACTCCTCGGTTCGGAAGTTGTCCGAAGATCCGAAGACCACTTCCAGTGTGATTGAGCCCATGCAATGGGCCTCTACACCTGGGATGACACCCTTAAAGGTGGTTTTGGTGGGTTTGATCCTCGAGGGATCTATGCCCATTTTGCACACTGTATCCTGATAGAGCAAGTTCAGGCTGCTGCCGCCGTCCATGGGGACTCGAGTGAGGTGAAATCCGTCAATGATAGGGTCTAGGACCAATGCGGTGGATCCGCCATGACGAATACTAGTGGGGTGGTCCCTGCGATCGAAGGTGATCGGACAAGAGGACCATGGGTTGAACTTTGGGGCGACAGGCTCCATCGCATAGACGTCCCTTAGTGCACACTTCCGTTCCCTTTTGGGAATGTGGGTTGCGTATACCATGTTCACCGTCTTCACTTGTGAGGGGAACCTCTTTTGTCCTCCCATGTTCGGCGCCCGGGGCTCCTCCTCGTCATCGCTATGCAGCCCCTTGTCTTTGTTTTCGGCATTCAACTTGACGGCCTGCTTGAACACCCAGCATTCTCTGTTGGTGTGATTGGCTGGCTTGTCGGGGGTGCCGTGAGTTTGACACGAGCGATCGAGTATGCGGTCCAAATTGGACGGGCCCGGAGTACTTCTTTTGAATGGCTTTTTCGCTGACCGGATTTAGAGCCTCTGAATCCGGCATTGACTGCCGTATCTTCGGCGTTATCGCCGTTGTTGCGGCGCTTGTGTCTGTTACGACGTGGTCTGCCGTTAGCATCTTTAGTATCTGAGGTGGCCGGATTCCTTGATGTGTTGTTGCTGCGAGCCAGCCAGCTATCCTCGCCCGCGCAAAAGCGGGTCATGAGTGTCGTGAGGGCTGCCATAGATTTCGGCTTCTCCTTACCAAGGTGCCGGGCGAGCCACTCGTCATGGATGTTATGCTTGAATGCCACTAAGGCCTCTGTATCCGGACAGTCGACAATTTGGTTTTTCTTAGTTAGGAACCGTGTCCAGAATTGCCTGGCTGGTTCCCCTGGCTGCTGAGTTATATGGCTCAAGTCATCAGCATCCGGTGGTCGCACATAAGTGCCTTGGAAGTTGTCAAGGAATGCATCTTCCAAATCCTCCCAACTGCCGACGGAGTCTGCTGGCAAGCTATTCAGCCAATGTCGAGCTGGTCCTTTGAGTTTTAGTGGGAGGTACTTGATGGCGTGTAGATCATCACCGCGAGCCATGTGGATATGGAGGAGGAAATCCTCAATCCATACTGCGGGATCTGTTGTACCATCATACGATTCGATATTTACGGGTTTAAAACCCTCCGGGAATTCATGATCCATAACTTCATCAGTGAAGCATAGGGGGTGTGCGGCGCCTCTGTGCCGAGCTATATCACAACGCAGTTCATATGAGTCTTGTCTGCTGTATTCGGCCCGGCCGGATTTACTTTTAGTGTAGCCGGCGTGACGGTCATCGTCCCGCGTTGGTGTGCGCCCCTGTGACCCGTATATCGATCTTGCATGTTTTTCCCTGCTTTCCAATACGTCTCGCAGGTACCGCGTGTTGCCCCGGGCTTTGGTATATTTGTTTGATTGGCGGCGGGGTGCAGGATGAACTTCAGGCTGAAACGCCTCTCTGTCTCGGCCACGAGGTGGTCGGTCAGCCGCATCGTACGCTGGTGAAGTAAGTTTCAATGCTTCCTCCTCGAGCGACATGCGCTTTGGATATCTTTTGGAGGGGCGTTCGAGTTCGTATTCCTCGGCCGCAAGGACTTCGGTCCATCTGTCTACTAGCAAATCTTGATCAGCTCGAAGCTGTTGTTGCTTTTTCTTCAGGCTATTTGTTGAGGCTATAAGTCAGCGCTTGAAGCGCTCCTGCTCGATGGGATCCTCAGGCACGGTAAATTCTTCTTCACCGAGGCTCACCTCGTCTTCGGAGAGAGGCATGTAATTGTCATCCTCCGTTTCTCCATCTGCTGCCTGTTCTGGAGGGCTAGCTTGTTCATCCTCCTCCTCTAAATCTAGCTGGAGGGGATTGTCATCATCTTCGGCACTATCCGGAGTGTCATTGTCTCTTGTGCCGGTATCATTGCTTTTGCTATGGTGGAACTTAGAGCGGTTCCGCTGACGTCGGTGCTTGGGTTGCTTCCTGGAGGGGTCATCCTCCATTGTCTTGTCGCCATTGCCTTCTTTGGGGTATCCACCATATATATATATATATATATATATATATATATATATATATATATATATATATATATATATATATATATATATATATATATATATATATATATATATATATATATATATATATATATATATATATATCATATGATGAGGTGGCGGTCCAATACCATGGGCGGTGGTTCCTGATCGTCTCCTGCATCGTCGTCCATACCGTCGATGTCTTCGGAGTCGAAGTCGAGCATGTCGGTTAAATCATCGACAGTGGCTACTAAGTGGGTGGTGGGTGGGCAGCGAATTTCTTCGTCGTCCACATCCCATTCTAGCCGGACATAGTTCGGCCAAGGTTCTTCTGACAAGGAAAGAGACTTTAACGAATTTAGCACGTCGCCGAAGGGCGAGTGCTGAAAGATATCCGCGGAGGTAAACTCCATGATCGGCGCCCAATCGGATTCGATAGGCACGGACGCAGGCGGCTCGGAGTCCGTGGCCGGAGACGAATCCAGTGGTTTGGCAACACGGCTCTCGTAAGGGGTGAAATCAGTATCCAACTCTATCGCCACTGAGAGTGCGGCCTCCATGGCGGGGTCTATCCACCCGTCCTCGGATGGCGCAATTTGCTCCGAGTTGGAGCCCGGAGCGGTTGCAGGTGTGATTTCCGGAACACTGTCTGACGGCAGAGCTAAATCATGCTCGTCATGATCGTGCGGTGCACCTGGCATGGGCTCGAATCCGTCGAAGATCAAGTCTCCGTGGATGTTGGCAGTGTAGTTCAAGTTTCCAAACCTGACTTGATGGCCAGGGGCATAGCTCTTGATCTGCTCCAGATGGCCAAGCGAGTTGGCCCGCAGTGTGAAGCCGCCGAATACGAAGATCTGTCCGGGGAGGAAAACCTCATCCTGGACCGCATCGTTACCGATGATCGAAGGAGCCATCAAGCCTTATGGTGACGGCACAGTGGAACTCTCAATGAAAGCACCAATGTCGGTGTCAAAACCGGTGGATCTCGGGTAGGGGGTCCCGAACTGTTCGTCTAAGGAGGATGGTAACAGGAGGTGGGGGACACGATGTTTACCCAGGTTCGGGCCCTCTCGATGGAGGTAATACCCTACTTCCTGCTTGATTGATCTTGATGATATGAGTATTACAAGAGTTGATCTACCACGAGATCATAGAGGCTAAACCCTAGAAGCTAGCCTATGGTATGATTGTTGTTGTCCTTCGGACTAAACCCTCCAGTTTATATAGACACCGGAGGGGGCTAGGATTACACAGAGTCGGTTACAAGGGAGGAGATATACATATCCATATTACCAAGCTTGCCTTCCACGCCAAGGAGAGTCACATCTAGACACGAGACGAAGTCTTCAATCTTGTATCTTCATAGTCCAACAGTCCGGCCAAAGGATATAGTCCGGCTGTCCGGAGACTCCCTTGTTGGAAATATGCCCTAGAGGCAATAATAAAAGGATTATTATTATATTTCCTTGTTCATGATAATTGTCTTTTATTCATGCTATAATTGTATTATCCGGAAATCGTAATACACGTGTGAATACATAGACCACAACATGTCCCTAGTGAGCCTCTAGTTGACTAGCTCGTTGATCAATAGATAGTCATGGTTTCCTGACTATGGACATTGGATGTCATTGATAACGGGATCACATCATTAGGAGAATGATGTGATGGACAAGACCCAATCCTAAGCATAGCACAAGATCGTGTAGTTCGTTTGCTTTTCCAATGTCAAGTATCTTTTCCTTAGACCATGAGATCGTGTAACTCCCAGATACCGTAGGAGTGCTTTGGGTGTACCAAACGTCACAACGTAACTGGGTGACTATAAAGGTATGCTACGGGTATCTCCTAAAGTGTCTGTTGGGTTGACACGGATCGAGACTGGGATTTGTCACTCCGTATGACGGAGAGGTATCTCTGGGCCCACTCGGTAATGCATCATCATAATGAGCTCAAAGTGACCAAGTGTCTGGTCATGGGATCATGCATTACGGTACGATTAAAGTGACTTGCCGGTAACGAGATTGAACGAGATATTGGGATACCGGCGATCGAATCTCGGTCAAGTAACGTACCGATTGACAAAGGGAATTGTATACGGGGTTAATTGAATCCTCGACATCGTGATTCATCCGATGAGATCATCGAGGAGCATGTGGGAGCCAACATGGGTATCCAGATCCCGCTTTTGGTTATTGACCGGAGAGCCATCTCGGTCATGTCTACGTGTCTCCCGAACCCGTAGGGTCTACACACTTAAGGTTCGGTGACGCTAGGGTTGTAGAGATATAAGTGTGCAGCAAACCGGAAGTTGTTCGGAGTCCCGGATGAGATCCTGTACGTCACGAGGAGTTCCGGAATGGTCCGGAGGTAAAGAATTATATATGGGAAGTCGAGTTTCGGCCATCGGGAAAGTTTCGGGGGTCGCCGGTATTGTACCGGGACCACCGGAAGGGTCCCGGGGGTCCACCGGGTGGGGCCACCTATCCCGGAGGGCTCCGTGGGCTGAAGTGGGAGGAACCAGCCCTGGTGGGCTGGTGCCCCCCGGCCCCCTCTGCGCCTAGGGTTGGGAACCCTAGGGAGGGGCGCCCACTGCCTTGGGGCCAAGTTTCCCCCTTGGCCACCGCCCCCAGAGATCCCATCTCCTAGGGCCGCACCCCGGATCCCTATATAAAGAGGGAGGGAGGGAGGGCAGACGCACCCTTACACCTGGCGCCTCCCTTCCCCCTTGCTACACCTCTTCCTCCCGCAGACGCTTGGCGAAGCCCTGCCGGATCCCTGCTGCATCCACCACCACGCCGTCGTGCTGCTGGATCTTCATCAACCTCTCCTTCCCCCTTGCTGGATCAAGAAGGAGGAGACGTCACGCTGACCGTATGTGTGTTGAACGCGGAGGTGCCGTCCGTTCGGCGCTAGGATCTCCGGTGATTTGGATCACGACGAGTACGACTCCCTCAACCTCGTTCTCTTGAACGCTTCCGCTCGCGATCTACAAGGGTATGTAGATGCACCCCTCTCTCTTGTTGCTAGATGAACTCATAGATTGATCTTGGTGAACGTAGGAAAAAATGTATTTTTATGCAACGTTCCCCAACAGTGGCATCATGAGCTAGGTCTACGCGTAGTTCTCTATTGCACAAGTACAACACAAATCTGTTGTGGGCGTAGATGTTGTCAACTTTCTTGCCACTACTAGTCTTATTTTTCTTCAGCGGTATTGTGGGATGAAGCGGCCCGGACCGACCTTACACGTACGCTTACGTGAGACAGGTTCCACCGACTGACATGCACTAGTTGCGTAAGGTGGCTAGCGGGTGTCTGTCTCTCCCACTTTAGTTGGAGCGGATTCGATGAAAAGGGCCCTTATGAAGGGTAAATAGAAGTTGACAAATCACGTTGTGGTTATTCGTAGGTAATAAAACGTTCTTGCTAGAACCCTATTGCAGCCACGTAAAAGATGCAACAACAATTAGAGGACGTCTAACTTGTTTTTGCAGCAATTGCTTTGTGATGTGATATGGCCAAAGTTGTGATGAATGATGAATGATATATTGTGATGTATGAGATCATGTTCTTGTAATAGGAATCACGACTTGCATGTCGATGAGTATGACAACCGGCAAGAGCCATAGGAGTTGTCTTAATTATTGTATGACCTGCGTGTCAATGATTTAACGCCATGTAATTACTTCACTTTATTGCTAAACCTTTAGCTATAGTAGTAGAAGTAATAGTTGGCGAGCAACTTCATGGAGACACGATGATGGAGATCATGGTGTCATGCCGGTGACGAAGATGATCATGGAGCCCCGAAGATGGAGATCAAAGGAGCTATATGATATTGGCCATATCATGTCACTACTATATAATTGCATGTGATGTTTATTATGTTTATGCATCTTGTTTACTTAGAATGGCGGTAGTAAATAAGACGATCCCTCATAATAATTTCAAGAAAGTGTTCCCCCTAACTGTGCGCCGTTGCTAAAGTTAAATCGTTTGAAGCACCACGTGATGATCGGGTGTGATAGATTCCTACGTTCACATACAACAGGTGTAAGACAGTTTTACACATGCAAAACACTTAGGTTAACTTGACGAGCCTAGCATGTACAGACATGGCCTCGGAACACAGAGACCGAAAGGTCGAACATGAGTCGTATGGAAGATACGATCAACATGGAGATGTTCACCGATGATGACTAGTCCGTCTCACGTGATGATCGGACACGGCCTAGTCGACTCGGATCATGTAACACTTAGATGACTAGAGGATGTCAAATCTGAGTGGGAGTTCATTAAATAATTTGATTAGATGAACTTAATTATCATGAACTTAGTCTAAAATCTTTGCAAAAATGTCTTGTAGATCTAATGGCCAACGCTCATGTCAACATGAACTTCAACGCGTTCCTAGAGAAAACCAAGCTGAAAGATGATGGCAGCAACTATACGGACTAGGTCCGAACACGAGATCATCCTCATAGCTGCCAAGAAAGCATATGTCCTAGAAGGACCGCTAGGTGAAGCACCCATCCTAGAGAACCAAGGCGTTATGAGCGCTTGGCAGTCACTGTGATGATTACTCCCTCGTTCAAGTGCGGCATGCTTTACAGCTTAGAACCGGGGCTCCAAAAGCGTTTTGAGCAACACGGAGCATATGAGATGTTCGAGGAGCTGAAAATGGTTTTCCAAGCTCATGCCCGGTCGAGAGATATGAAGTCTCCGACAAGTTCTATAGTTGTAAGATGGAGGAAATAGTTACTGTCGGTGAGCACATACTCAAGATGTGCAGGTTGCACAACCGCTGTCCCGATTGGACATTAACCTCCGGACGAGGCGGTCATTGACAGAATCCTTGATCGCTACCACCAATCTACAAGAGCTTTGTGATGAACTACAATATGCAGGGGATGGTGAAAACTATTCCTGAAGTATTTTCAATTTTGAAGTCAGCAGAGGTAGAAATCAAGAAGGAACATCAAGTGTTGATGGTCAATAAAACCACTAAGTTCAAAAAGGGCAAGGGTAAGAAGAACTTCAAGAAGGACGGCAAAGATGTTGCCGCGCCCGGTAAGCCAGTTGCCGGGAAGAAGTCAAAGAATGGACCCAAGCACGAGACTGAGTGCTTTTATTGCAAAGGAAGGGTCCTTTGAAGCGGAACTACCCCAAATACTTAGCGGACAAGAAGGCCGGCAACACTAAAGGTATATGTGATATACATGTAATTGATGTGTACCTTACCAAGTACTCGTAGTAACTCCCGGTATTTGATACGGTGCCGTTGCTCATATTTGTAACTCACAGCAGGAGCTGCGGAATAAGCGGAGGCTGGCGAAGGGCGAGGTGACGATGCGGCGTCGGGAATGGTTCCAAGGTCGATGTGATCGCCGTCGGCACGCTACCTCTACATTTACCCACGGGATTAGTTTTAAACCTCAATAATTGTTATTTAGTGCCAAGTTTGAGCATGAACATTGTATCTGGATCTCGTTTAATACGAGATGGCTACTCATTTAAATCCGAGAATAATGGTTGTTCTATTTATATGAGAGATATGTTTTATGGTCATGCCCGATGGTCAATGGTTTATTCTTAATGAATCTCGATCGTAATGTTACACATATTCATAGTGTGAATACCAAAAGATGTAAAGTTGATAACGATAGTCCCACATACTTGTGGCACTCGCCGCCTTGGTCACATTGGTGTCAAGCGCATGAAGAAGCTCCATGCTGATGGACTTTTAGAGTTTCTCGATTATGAATCATTTGACACATGCGAACCATGCCTCATGGGCAAAATGACCAAGACTTCGTTCTCCGGAACAATGGGCGAGCAACCAACTTATTGGAAATCATACATCTTGATGTGTGTGGTTCAATGGCGTTGAGGCTCATGGAGGATATCGTTATGTTCTCACTCTCATTGAAGACTTAAGTAGATATGGGTATGTCTACTTGATGAAACACAAGTCTGTGACCTTTGAAAAGTTCAAGGAATTTCAGAATGAAGTAGAGAATCAACGTGACCGAAAGATTAAATTCTTACGACCAGATCATGGAGGAGAATATTTAAGTCACGTATTTGGTACGCACTTAAGGAAATGTGGAATCGTTTCACAACTCACGCCTCCTCGAACACCTCAGCGTAACGGTGTGTCCGAACATCGTAATCGCACTCTATTGGATATGGTGCGATCTATGATGTCTCTTACCGATTTACCGCTATCATTTTGGGGATACGCTCTAGAGACAGCTACATTCACTTTAAATAGGGCACCATCTAAATCCATTGAGACGACACCGTATGAATTATGGTTTGGGAAGAAACCTAAGATGTTGTTTCTAAAAGGTTGGGGATGCTATGCTTATGTCAAGAAACTTCAACCTGAAAAGCTCGAACCCAAGTCGGAAAAATGCGTCTTCATAGGATACCCTAAGGAAACCATTGGGTATACCTTCTACCTTAGATCCGAAGGCAAGATCTTTGTTGCCAAGAACGGATCCTTTACGGGAAAAGAGTTTCTCTCAAAAGGAGTAAGTGGGAGGAAAGTAGAACTTCGATGAAGTACTACCTCTTGAACCGGAAAGTAGTGCAGCTCGGAAAATGTTCTGTGGTGCCTACACCGACCGGAGAGTAAATTAATGATGATGATCAAGGTACTTGGATCAAGTTGCTCTTGAACTTCAGAGGTCCACAAGGACACGTTCCACACCAGTGGTATGGCAACCCTGTCACGGAAATCATGTTGTTGGACAACGGTGAACCTTGAACTATGAAGAAGAGATGGCGGGCCCAGATTCCAACAAATGGCTTGAAGCCATGCAATCCGAGATAGAATCCATGTATGAAAACAAAGTATGGACTTTGACATACTTGCCCGATGATCGTGACGATAGAAAACAAATGGATCTTTAAGAAGAAGACGGACGCGGATGGTAATGTTACCATCTATAAAGCTCGACTTGTCGCTAAGGGTTATCGGCAAGTTCAAGGGGTTGACTATGATGAGACTTTCTCTCCCGTAGCGAAGCTAAAGTCCGTCCGAATCATGTTAGCAATTGTCGCATACTATGATTATGAGATATGGCAGATGGATGTCAAAATGGCATTCCTTAACGACTATCTTAAGGAAGAACTGTATATGATGCAGCCGGAAGGTTTTGTCGACCCTAAGAATGCTAACAAGGTGTGCAAGCTCCAGCGATCCATTTATGGGCTGGTGCAAGCATCTCGGAGTTGGAACATTCGCTTTGATGAGATGATCAAAGCGTTTGGGTTTATCTTGAGACTTATGGAGAAGCCTGCGTTTACAAGAAAGTGAGTGGGAGCTCTGAGCATTTCTCATATTATATGTAGATGACATACTTTTGAGGGAAATGATATAGAACTTTTGGACAGCATTAAGGCCTACTTGAATAAGTGTTTTTCAATGAAGGACCTTGGAGAAGCTGCTTACATATTAGGCATCAAGATCTATAGGGATAGATTGAGACGCCTCATAGGTCTTTCACAAAGCACATACCTTGATAAGATATTGAAGAAGTTCAATATGGATCAGTCCAAGAAAGGGTTCTTGCCTGTATTGCAAGGTGTGAGATTGAGCTCGGCTCAATGCCCGACCACAGCAGAAGATAAATAAGAGAGGAGTGTCATCCCCTATGCCTCAGCCATAGGATCTATTATGTATGCCATGTTGTGTACGGACTGATGTAAACCTTGCCGTAAGTTTGGTAGGAAGGTACCAAAGTAATCCCGCAAGGAACACTGGACAGCGGTCAAGAATATCCTTAAGTACGAAAAGGACAAAGGACATGTTTTCGTTTATGGAGGTGACGAAGAGCTCATCGTAAAGGGTTACGTCGGCGCTAGCTTGAAACAGATCTGGATGACTCTAAGTCACAAACCGGATACGTGTATATGTTGAATCGTGGAGCGATGGCTGGTGCAGTTGCAAGCAGAGCATCTTGGTGGGATCTACATGTGAAGCGGAATACATGGCAGCCTCGGAGGCAGCGCATGCAGCAATATGGATGAAGGAGTTCATCACCGACCTAGGAGTCATACCCAATGCGTCGGGGCCGATCACTCTCTTCTGTGACAACACTGGAGCTATTGCCCTTGCCAAGGAGCCCAGGTTTCACAAGAAGACCAGGCACATCAAGCATCGTTTCAACTCCATCCGTGAAAATGTTCAAGATGGAGACATAGATATTTGCAAAGTACACACGGATCTGAATGTCGCAGATCCGTTGACTAAACCTCTTCGTGAGCAAAACATGATCAACACCGGAACTCTATGGGTGTTCGATTCATCACAATGTAACTAGATTATTGACTCTAGTGCAAGTGCTAGACTGTTGGAAATATGCCCTAGAGGCAATAATAAAAGGATTATATTTCCTTGCTCATGATAATTGTCTTTTATTCGTGCTATAATTGTATTATCCGGAAATCGTAATACACGTGTGAATACATAGACCACAACATGTCCCTAGTGAGCCTCTAGTTGACTAGCTCGTTGATCAACAGATAGTCATGGTTTCCTGACTATGGACATTGGATGTCATTGATAAAGGGATCACATCATTAGGAGAATGATGTGACGGACAAGACCCAATCCTAAGCATAGCACAAGATCGTGTAGTTCGTTTGCTAGAGCTTTTCCAATGTCAAGTATCTTTTCCTTAGACCATGAGATCGTGTAACTCCCGGATACCGTAGGAGTGCTTTGGGTGTACCAAGCGTCCTGGCGTAATCGGGTGACTATAAAGGTATGCTACGGGTATCTCCGAAAGTGTCATTGGGTTGACACGGATCGAGGCTGGGATTTGTCACTCCGTATGACGGAGAGGTATCTCTGGGCCCACTCGGTAATGCATCATCATAATGAGCTCAAAGTGACCAAGTGTCCGGTCACGGGATCATGCATTACTGATGCGATTAAAGTGACTTGCGTAACGAGATTGAGCGAGATATTGGGATACCGGCGATCGAATCTCGGTCAAGTAACGTACCGATTGACAAAGGGAATTGTATACGGGTTGCTTGAATCCTCGACATCGTGGATTCATCCGATGAGATCATCGAGGAGCATGTAGGAGCCAACATGGGTATCCAGATCCGCTTTTGGTTATTGACCGGAGAGCCGTCTCGGTCATGTCTCACGTGTCTCCCGAACCCGTAGGGTCTACACACTTAAGGTTCGGTGGCGCTAGGGTTGTAGAGATATAAGTGTGCAGCAAACCGAAGTTGTTGAGTCCGGATGAGATCCTGACGTCACGAGGAGTTCGGAATGGTCGGAGGTAAAGAATTATATATGGGAAGTCGAGTTTGACCATCGGGAAAGTTTGGGGTCGCGGTATTGTCTGGGACCACCGGAAGGGTCCCGGGGTCCACCGGTGGGGCCACCTATCCCGGAGGGCTCCGTGGGCTGAAGTGGGAGGAACCAGCCTGGTGGGCTGGTGCCCCAGGCCCCCTCTGCGCCTAGGGTTGGTAACCCTAGGGAGGCGCCCCACTGCCTTGGGGGCAAGTTTCCCCCTTGGCCACCGCCCCAGAGATCCCATCTCCTAGGGCAGCACCCCGGATCCCTATATAAAGAGGGAGGGAGGGAGGCGACGCACCCTTACACTGGCGCCTCCTTCCCCTTGCTACACCTCTTCCTCCCGCAGACGCTTGGCGAAGCCTGCCGGATCCTGCTGCATCCACCACCACGCCGTCGTCTTCTTTGGATCTTCATCAACCTCTCCTTCCCCTTGCTGGATCAAGAAGGAGGAGGCGTCACGCTGACCGTATGTGTGTTGAGCGCGGAGGTGCCGTCCGTTCGGCGCTAGGATCTCCGGTGATTTGGATCACGACGAGTACGACTCCCTCAACCTCGTTCTCTTGAGCGCTTCCGCTCATGATCTACAAGGGTATGTAGATGCACCCTCTCTCTTGTTGCTAGATGAACTCATAGATTGATCTTGGTGAGCGAGGAAAAATGTATTTTTATGCAGCGTTCCCCAACAGTGGCATCATGAGCTAGGTCTCTGCGTAGTTCTCTATTGCACAAGTACAACACAAATCTGTTGTGGGCGTAGATGTTGTCAACTTTCTTGCCACTACTAGTCTTATTTTTCTTCAGCGGTATTGTGGGATGAAGCGGCCGGACCGACCTTACACGTGCGCTTACGTGAGACAGGTTCCACCGGTCGACATGCACTAGTTGCGTAAGGTGGCTAGCGGGTGTCTGTCTCTCCCAATTTAGTTGGAGCGGATTCGATGAAAAGGGCCCTTATGAAGGGTAAATAGAAGTTGACAAATCACGTTGTGGTTATTAGTAGGTAATAAAGCGTTCTTGCTAGAACCCTATTGCAGCCACGTAAAAGATGCAACAACAATTAGAGGGCGTCTAACTTGTTTTTGCAGCAATTGCTTTGTGATGTGATATGGCCAAAGTTGTGATGAATGATGAATGATATATTGTGATGTATGAGATCATGTTCTTGTAATAGGAATCACGACTTGCATGTCGATGAGTATGACAACGGCGGAGCCATAGGAGTTGTCTTAATTATTGTATGACCTGCGTGTCAATGATTTAACGCCATGTAATTACTTCACTTTATTGCTAAACCTTTAGCTATAGTAGTAGAAGTAATAGTTGGCGAAACAACTTCATGGAGACACGATGATGGAGATCATGGTGTCATGCGGTGACGAAGATGATCATGGAGCCCGAAGATGGAGATCAAAGGAGCTATATGATATTGGCCATATCATGTCACTACTATATAATTGCATGTGATGTTTATTATGTTCATGCATCTTATTTACTTAGAACGGCGGTAGTAAATAAGATGATCCCTCATAATAATTTCAAGAAAGTGTTCCCCTAAGCGTGCGCCGTTGCTAAAGTTAAATCGTTTCAAGCACCACGTGATGATCGGGTGTGATAGATTCCTACGTTCACATACAACGGTGTAAGACAGTTTTACACATGCAAAACACTTAGGTTAAACTTGACGAGCCTAGCATGTACAGACATGCCTCGGAACACCAGAGACCGAAAGGTCGGACATGAGTCGTATGGAAGATACGATCAACATGGAGATGTTCACCGATGATGACTAGTCCGTCTCACGTGATGATCGGACACGGCCTAGTCGACTCAGATCATGTAACACTTAGATGACTAGAGGGATGTCAAATCTGAGTGGGAGTTCATTAAATAATTTGATTAGATGAACTTAATTATCATGAACTTAGTCTAAAATCTTTGCAAAAATGTCTTGTAGATCTAATGGCCAACGCTCATGTCAACATGAACTTCAACGCGTTCCTAGAGAAAACCAAGCTGAAAGATGATGGCAGCAACTATACGGACTGGGTCCGGAACCTGAGGATCATCCTCATAGCTGCCAAGAAAGCATATGTCCTAGAAGGACCGCTAGGTGAAGCACCCATCCTAGAGAACCAAGACGTTATGAACGCTTGGCAGTCACCTGCTGATGATTACTCCCTCGTTCAGTGCGGCATGCTTTACAGCTTAGAACCAGGGCTCCAAAAGCGTTTTGAGCAACACGGAGCATATGAGATGTTCGAGGAGCTGAAAATGGTTTTCCAAGCTCATGCCCGGGTCGAGAGATATGAAGTCTCCGACAAGTTCTATAGTTGTAAGATGGAGGGAAATAGTTCTGTCAGTGAGCACATACTCAAGATGTGCAGGTTGCACAACCGCTTTGTCCCAGCTGGACATTAACCTCCCGGACTAGGCGGTCATTCACAGAATCCTTCAGTCGCTACCACCAAGCTACAAGAGCTTTGTGATGAACTACAATATGCGGGGATGGTGAAAACTATTCTGAAGTATTTTCAATGTTGAAGTCAGCAGAGGTAGAAATCAAGAAGGAACATCAAGTGTTGATGGTCAATAAAACCACTAAGTTCAAAAGGGCAAGGGTAAGAATAACTTCAAGAAGGACGGCAAAGATGTTGCCGCGCCCGTAAGCCATTGCGGGAAGAAGTCAAAGAATGGACCCAAGCACGAGATCGAGTGCTTTTATTGCAAAGGAAGGGTCCTTTGAAGCGGAACTACCCCAAATACTTAGCGGACAAGAAGGCCGGCAACACTAAAGGTATATGTGATATACATGTAATTGATGTGTACCTTACCATTACTCGTAGTAACTCTGGGTATTTGATACGGTGTCGTTGCTCATATTTGTAACTCACAGCAGGAGCTGCGGAATAAGCGGAGGCTGGCGAAGGGCGAGGTGACGATGCGGCGTCGGGAATGGTTCCAAGGTCGATGTGATCGCCGTCGCACGCTACCTCTACATTTACCCACGGGATTAGTTTTAAACCTCAATAATTGTTATTTAGTGCCAAGTTTGAGCATGAACATTGTATCTGGATCTCGTTTAATACGAGATGGCTACTCATTTAAATCCGAGAATAATGGTTGTTCTATTTATATGAGAGATATGTTTTATGGTCATGCCCCGATGGTCAATGGTTTATTCTTAATGAATCTCGATCGTAATGTTACACATATTCATAGTGTGAATACCAAAAGATGTAAAGTTGATAACGATAGTCCCACATACTTGTGGCACTTGCCGCCTTGGTCACATTGGTGTCAAGCGCATGAAGAAGCTCCATCTGATGGACTTTTAGAGTCTCTCGATTATGAATCATTTGACACATGCGAACCATGCCTCATGGGCAAAATGACCAAGACTTCGTTCTCCGGAACAATGGAGCGAGCAACCAACTTATTGGAAATCATACATACTGATGTGTGTGGTTCAATGAGCGTTGAGGCTCGCGGAGGATATCGTTATGTTCTCACTCTCCTTTGAAGACTTAAGTAGATATGGGTATGTCTACTTGATGAAACACAAGTCTGTGACCTTTGAAAAGTTCAAGGAATTTCAGAATGAAGTAGAGAATCAACGTGACCGAAAGATTAAATTCTTACGACCAGATCATGGAGGAGAATATTTAAGTCACGTATTTGGTACGCACTTAAGGAAATGTGGAATCGTTTCACAACTCACGCCTCGAACACCTCAGCGTAACGGTGTGTCCGAACATCGTAATCGCACTCTATTGGATATGGTGCGATCTATGATGTCTCTTACCGATTACCGCTATCATTTTGGGGATACGCTCTAGAGACAGCTACATTCACTTTAAATAGGGCATCATCTAAATCCATTGAGACGACACCGTATGAATTATGGTTTGGGAAGAAACCTAAGATGTTGTTTCTAAAAGGTTGGGGATGCTATGCTTATGTCAAGAAACTTCAACCTGAAAAGCTCGAACCCAAGTCGGAAAATCGTCTTCATAGGATACCCTAAGGAAACCATTGGGTATACCTTCTACCTTAGATCCGAAGGCAAGATCTTTGTTGCCAAGAACGGATCCTTTACGGAAAAGAGTTTCTCTCAAAAGGAGTAAGTGGGAGGAAAGTAGAACTTCGATGAAGTACTACCTCTTGAACCGGAAAGTAGTGCAGCTCGGGAAAATGTTCTGTGGTGCCTACACCGACCGGAGAGTAAATTAATGATGATGATCAAGGTACTTGGATCAAGTTGCTCTTGAACTTCGTGAGGTCCACAAGGACACGTTCCACACCGAGTGGTATGGCAACCCTGTCACGGAAATCATGTTGTTGGACAACGGTGAACCTTCGAACTATGAAGAAGAGATGGCGGGCCCAGATTCCAACAAATGGCTTGAAGCCATGCAATCCGAGATAGAATCCATGTATGAAAACAAAGTATGGACTTTGACATACTTGCCCGATGATCGCGGCGATAGAAAACAAATGGATCTTTAAGAAGAAGACGGACGCGGATGGTAATGTTACCATCTATAAAGCTCGACTTGTCGCTAAGGGTTATCGGCAAGTTCAAGGGGTTGACTACGATGAGACTTTCTCTCCCGTAGCGAAGCTAAAGTCCGTCCGAATCATGTTAGCAATTGCCGCATACTATGATTATGAGATATGGCAGATGGATGTCAAAATGGCATTCCTTAACGACTATCTTAAGGAAGAACTGTATATGATGCAGCCGGAAGGTTTTGTCGACCCTAAGAATGCTAACAAGGTGTGCAAGCTCCAGCGATCCATTTATGGGCTGGTGCAAGCATCTCGGAGTTGGAACATTCGCTTTGATGAGATGATCAAAGCGTTTGGGTTTATCTTGAGACTTATGGAGAAGCCTGCGTTTACAAGAAAGTGAGTGGGAGCTCTGTAGCATTTCTCATATTATATGTAGATGACATACTTTTGAGGGAAATGATATAGAACTTTTGGACAGCATTAAGGCCTACTTGAATAAGTGTTTTCAATGAAGGACCTTGGAGAAGCTGCTTACATATTAGGCATCAAGATCTATAGGGATAGATTGAGGCGCCTCATAGGTCTTTCACAAAGCACATACCTTGATAAGATATTGAAGAAGTTCAATATGGATCAGTCAAGAAAGGGTTCTTGCCTGTATTGCAAGGTGTGAGATTGAGCTCGGCTCAATGCCCGACCACAGCGAGAAGATAAAATAAGAGGAGTGTCATCCCTATGCCTCAGCCATAGGATCTATTATGTATGCCATGTTGTGTACTGGACCGATGTAAACCTTGCCGTAAGTTTGGTAGGAAGGTACCAAAGTAATCCCGCAAGGAACTTTGACAGCGGTCAAGAATATCCTTAAGTACCTGAAAAGGACAAAGGACATGTTTCTCGTTTATGGAGGTGACGAAGAGCTCATCGTAAAGGGTTACGTCGGCGCTAGCTTCGAAACAGATCTGGATGACTCTAAGTCACAAACCGGATCGTGTATATGTTGAATCGTGGAGCGAGAAGCTGGTGCAGTTGCAAGCGAGCATCGTGGCGGGATCTACATGTGAAGCGGAATACATGGCAGCCTCGGAGGCAGCGCATGAAGCAATATGGATGAACGAGTTCATCACCGACCTAGGAGTCATACCCAATGCGTCGAGGCCGATCACTCTCTTCTGTGACAACACTGGAGCTATTGCCCTTGCCAAGGAGTCCAGGTTTCATAAGAAGACCAGGCACATCAAGCGTCGTTTCAACTCCATCCGTGAAAATGTTCAAGATGGAGACATAGATATTTGCAAAGTACACACGGATCTGAATGTCGCAGATCCGTTGACTAAACCTCTTCCGCGAGCAAAACATGATCAACACCAGAACTATATGGGTGTTCGATTCATCACAATGTAACTAGATTATTGACTCTAGTGCAAGTGGGAGACTGTTGGAAATATGCCCTAGAGGCAATAATAAAAGGATTATTATTATATTTCCTTGTTCATGATAATTATCTTTTATTCATGCTATAATTGTATTATCCGGAAATCGTAATACACGTGTGAATACATAGACCACAACATGTCCCTAGTGAGCCTCTAGTTGACTAGCTCGTTGATCAACAGATAGTCATGGTTTCCTGACTATGGACATTGGATGTCATTGATAACGGGATCACATCATTAGGAGAATGATGTGATGAACAAGACCCAATCCTAAGCATAGCACAAGATCGTGTAGTTCGTTTGCTAGAGCTTTTCCAATGTCAAGTATCTTTTCCTTAGACCATGAGATCGTGTAACTCCCGGATACCGTAGGAGTGCTTTGGGTGTACCAAGCGTCTGGCAACGTGGCGGGTGACTATAAAGGTATGCTACGGGTATCTCGAAAGTGTCATTGGGTTGACACGGATCGAGACTGGGATTTGTCACTCCGTATGACGGAGAGGTATCTCTGGGCCCACTCGGCAATGCATCATCATAATGAGCTCAAAGTGACCAAGTGTCTGGTCACGGGATCATGCATTACGGTACGATTAAAGTGACTTGCCGGTAACGAGATTGAACGAGATATTGGGATACCGGCGATCGAATCTCGGTCAAGTAACGTACCGATTGACAAAGGGAATTGTATACGGGGTTGCTTGAATCCTCGACATCGTGATTCATCCGATGAGATCATCGAGGAGCATGTGGGAGCCAACATGGGTATCCAGATCCCGCTTTTGGTTATTGACCGGAGAGCCGTCTCGGTCATGTTCACGTGTCTCCGAACCCGTAGGGTCTACACTTAAGGTTCGGTGGCGCTAGGGTTGTAGAGATATAAGTGTGCAGCAAACCGAAGTTGTTGAGTCCGGATGAGATCCTGACGTCACGAGGAGTTCGGAATGGTCGGAGGTAAAGAATTATATATGGGAAGTCGAGTTTCGGCCATCGGGAAAGTTTCGGGGGTCGCCGGTATTGTACCGGGACCACCGGAAGGGTCCCGGGGGTCCACCGGGTGGGGCCACCTATCCCGGAGGGCTCCGTGGGCTGAAGTGGGAGGGGAACCAGCCCCTGGTGGGCTGGTGCCCCCCGGCCCCCTCTGCGCCTAGGGTTGGGAACCCTAGGGGAGGGGGCGCCTCCACTTGCCTTGGGGGCCAAGTTTCCCCCCTTGGCCACCGCCCCCCCAGGAGATCCCATCTCCTAGGGCTGCACCCCGGATCCCTATATAAAGAGGGAGGGAGGGAGGGCAGACGCACCCTTACACCTGGCGCCTCCCTTCCCCTTGCTACACCTCTTCCTCCCATGCAGGCGCTTGGCGAAGCCTGCCGGATCCTGCTGCATCCACCACCACGCCGTCGTGCTGCTGGATCTTCATCAACCTCTCCTTCCCCTTGCTGGATCAAGAAGGAGGAGGCGTCCACGCTGACCGTATGTGTGTTGAGCGCGGAGGTGCCGTCCGTTCGGCGCTAGGATCTCCGGTGATTTGGATCACGACAGCACGACTCCCTCAACCTCGTTCTCTTGAGCGCTTCGCTCGCGATCTACAAGGGTATGTAGATGCACCTCTCTCTTGTTGCTAGATGAACTCATAGATTGATCTTGGTGAACGTAGGAAAAAATGTATTTTTATGCAACGTTCCCCAACAGTGGCATCATGAGCTAGGTCTACGCGTAGTTCTCTATTGCACAAGTACAACACAAATCTGTTGTGGGCGTAGATGTTGTCAACTTTCTTGCCACTACTAGTCTTATTTTTCTTCAGCGGTATTGTGGGATGAAGCGGCCCGGACCGACCTTACACGTACGCTTACGTGAGACAGGTTCCACCGACTGACATGCACTAGTTGTGTAAGGTGGCTAGCGGGTGTCTGTCTCTCCCAATTTAGTTGGAGCGGATTCGATGAAAAGGGCCCTTATGAAGGGTAAATATAAGTTGACAAATCACGTTGTGGTTATTCGTAGGTAATAAAACGTTCTTGCTAGAACCCTATTGCAGCCACGTAAAAGATGCAACAACAATTAGAGGACGTCTAACTTGTTTTTGCAGCAATTGCTTTGTGATGTGATATGGCCAAAGTTGTGATGAATGATGAATGATATATTGTGATGTATGAGATCATGTTCTTGTAATAGGAATCACGACTTGCATGTCGATGAGTATGACAACCGGCAGGAGCCATAGGAGTTGTCTTAATTATGGTATGACATGCGTGTCAATGATTTAACGCCATGTAATTACTTCACTTTATTGCTAAACCTTTAGCTATAGTAGTAGAAGTAATAGTTGGCGAAAGCAACTTCATGGAACACGATGATGGAGATCATGGTGTCATGCCGGTGACGAAGATGATCATGGAGCCCCGAAGATGGAGATCAAAGGAGCTATATGATATTGGCCATATCATGTCACTACTATATAATTGCATGTGATGTTTATTATGTTTATGCATCTTGTTTACTTAGAACGGCGGTAGTAAATAAGGCGATCCTCATAATAATTTCAAGAAAGTGTTCCCCTAACGTGCGCCGTTGCTAAAGTTAAATCGTTCAAGCACCACGTGATGATCGGGTGTGATAGATTCCTACGTTCACATACAACGGGTGTAAGACAGTTTTACACATGCAAAACACTTAGGTTAACTTGACGAGCCTAGCATGTACAGACATGGCCTCGGAACACAGAGACCGAAAGGTCGGACATGAGTCGTATGGAAGATACGATCAACATGGAGATGTTCACCGATGATGACTAGTCCGTCTCACGTGATGATCGGACACGGCCTAGTCGACTCAGATCATGTAACACTTAGATGACTAGAGGGATGTCAAATCTGAGTGGGAGTTCATTAAATAATTTGATTAGATGAACTTAATTATCATGAACTTAGTCTAAAATCTTTGCAAAATGTCTTGTAGATCTAATGGCCAGCGCTCATGTCAACATGAACTTCAGCGCGTTCCTAGAAAACCAAGCTGAAAGATGATGGCAGCAACTATACGGACTGGGTCCGGAACACGAGATCATCCTCATAGCTGCCAAGAAAGCATATGTCCTAGAAGGACCGCTAGGTGAAGCACCCATCCTAGAGAACCAAGGCGTTATGAGCGCTTGGCGGTCACTCTTGATGATTACTCCCTCGTTCGGTGCGGCATGCTTTACAGCTTAGAACCAGGGCTCCAAAAGCGTTTTGAGCAACACGGAGCATATGAGATGTTCGAGGAGCTGAAAATGGTTTTACAAGCTCATGCCCGGTCGAGAGATATGAAGTCTCCGACAAGTTCTATAGTTGTAAGATGGAGGAAATAGTTACGTCGGTGAGCACATACTCAAGATGTCTGGGTTGCACAACCGCCTGTCCCAGTTGGACATTAACCTCCCGGACGAGGCGGTCATTGACAGAATCCTTCAGTCGCTACCACCAAGCTACAAGAGCTTTGTGATGAACTACAATATGCAGGGGATGGTGAAAACTATTCCTGAAGTACTTTCAATGTTGAAGTCAGCAGAGGTAGAAATCAAGAAGGAACATCAAGTGTTGATGGTCAATAAAACCACTAAGTTCAAAAAGGGCAAGGGTAAGAAGAACTTCAAGAAGGACGGCAAAGATGTTGCCGCGCCCGGTAAGCCAGTTGCCGGGAAGAAGTCAAAGAATGGACCCAAGCCTGAGACTGAGTGCTTTTATTGCAAAGGGAAGGGTCACTGGAAGCGGAACTACCCCAAATACTTAGCGGACAAGAAGGCCGGCAACACTAAAGGTATATGTGATATACATGTAATTGATGTGTACCTTACCAGTACTCGTAGTAACTCCTGGGTATTTGATACCGGTGCCGTTGCTCATATTTGTAACTCACAGCAGGAGCTGCGGAATAAGCGGAGACTGGCGAAGGACGAGGTGACGATGCGCGTCGGGAATGGTTCCAAGGTCGATGTGATCGCCGTCGGCACGCTACCTCTACATTTACCCACGGGATTAGTTTTAAACCTCAATAATTGTTATTTAGTGCCAAGTTTGAGCATGAACATTGTATCTGGATCTCGTTTAATACGAGATGGCTACTCATTTAAATCCGAGAATAATGGTTGTTCTATTTATATGAGAGATATGTTTTATGGTCATGCCCCGATGGTCAATGGTTTATTCTTAATGAATCTCGATCGTAATGTTACACATATTCATAGTGTGAATACCAAAAGATGTAAAGTTGATAACGATAGTCCCACATACTTGTGGCACTGCCGCCTTGGTCACATTGGTGTCAAGCGCATGAAGAAGCTCCATGCTGATGGACTTTTAGAGTCTCTCGATTATGAATCATTTGACACATGCGAACCATGCCTCATGGGCAAAATGACCAAGACTTCGTTCTCCGGAACAATGGAGCGAGCAACCAACTTATTGGAAATCATACATACTGATGTGTGTGGTTCAATGAGCATTGAGGCTCGCGGAGGATATCGTTATGTTCTCACTCTCACTGAAGACTTAAGTAGATATGGGTATGTCTACTTGATGAAACACAAGTCTGTGACCTTTGAAAAGTTCAAGGAATTTCAGAATGAAGTAGAGAATCAACGTGACCGAAAGATTAAATTCTTACGACCAGATCATGGAGGAGAATATTTAAGTCACGTATTTGGTACGCACTTAAGGAAATGTGGAATCGTTTCACAACTCACGCCTCCTCGAACACCTCAGCGTAACGGTGTGTCCGAACATCGTAATCGCACTCTATTGGATATGGTGCGATCTATGATGTCTCTTACCGATTTACCGCTATCATTTTGGGGATACGCTCTAGAGACAGCTACATTCACTTTAAATAGGGCACCATCTAAATCCATTGAGACGACACCGTATGAATTATGGTTTGGGAAGAAACCTAAGATGTTGTTTCTAAAAGGTTGGGGATGCTATGCTTATGTCAAGAAACTTCAACCTGAAAAGCTCGAACCCAAGTCGGAAAAATGCGTCTTCATAGGATACCCTAAGGAAACCATTGGGTATACCTTCTACCTTAGATCCGAAGGCAAGATCTTTGTTGCCAAGAATGGATCCTTTCTGGGAAAAGAGTTTCTCTCAAAAGGAGTAAGTGGGAGGAAAGTAGAACTCGATGAAGTACTACCTCTTGAACCGGAAAGTAGTGCAGCTCAGGAAAATGTTCTGTGGTGCCTACACCCGCCGGAGAGTAAATTAATGATGATGATCAAGGTACTTGGATCAAGTTGCTACTGAACTTCAGAGGTCCACAAGGACACGTTCCACACCAGTGGTATGGCAACCCTGTCCTGGAAATCATGTTGTTGGACAACGGTGAACCTTCGAACTATGAAGAAGAGATGGCGGGCCCAGATTCCAACAAATGGCTTGAAGCCATGCAATCCGAGATAGAATCCATGTATGAAAACAAAGTATGGACTTTGACATACTTGCCCGATGATCGGCGAGCGATAGAAAACAAATGGATCTTTAAGAAGAAGACGGACGCGGATGGTAATGTTACCATCTATAAAGCTCGACTTGTCGCTAAGGGTTATCGGCAAGTTCAAGGGGTTGACTACGATGAGACTTTCTCTCCCGTAGCGAAGCTAAAGTCCGTCTGAATCATGTTAGCAATTGCCGCATACTATGATTATGAGATATGGCAGATGGATGTCAAAATGGCATTCCTTAACGACTATCTTAAGGAAGAACTGTATATGATGCAGCCGGAAGGTTTTGTCGACCCTAAGAATGCTAACAAGGTGTGCAAGCTCCAGCGATCCATTTATGGGCTGGTGCAAGCATCTCGGAGTTGGAACATTCGCTTTGATGAGATGATCAAAGCGTTTGGGTTTATCTTGAGACTTATGGAGAAGCTCTGCGTTTACAAGAAAGTGAGTGGGAGCTCTGTAGCATTTCTCATATTATATGTAGATGACATACTTTTGAGGGGAAATGATATAGAACTTTTGGACAGCATTAAGGCCTACTTGAATAAGTGTTTTTCAATGAAGGACCTTGGAGAAGCTGCTTACATATTAGGCATCAAGATCTATAGGGATAGATTGAGACGCCTCATAGGTCTTTCACAAAGCACATACCTTGATAAGATATTGAAGAAGTTCAATATGGATCAGTCCAAGAAAGGGTTCTTGCCTGTATTGCAAGGTGTGAGATTGAGCTCGGCTCAATGCCCGACCACAGCAGAAGATAAATAAGAGATGAGTGTCATCCCCTATGCCTCAGCCATAGGATCTATTATGTATGCCATGTTGCGTACCAGACCCGATGTAAACATTGCCGTAAGTTTGGTAGGAAGGTACCAAAGTAATCCCGGCAAGGAACACTGGACAGCGGTCAAGAATATCCTTAAGTACCTGAAAAGGACAAAGGACATGTTTCTCGTTTATGGAGGTGACGAAGAGCTCATCGTAAAGGGTTACGTCGGCGCTAGCTTCGAAACAGATCTGGATGACTCTAAGTCACAAACCGGATACGTGTATATGTTGAATCGTGGAGCAGTAAGCTGGTGCAGTTGCAAGCAGAGCATCGTGGCGGGATCTACATGTGAAGCGGAATACATGGCAGCCTCGGAGGCAGCGCATGAAGCAATATGGATGAACGAGTTCATCACCGACCTAGGAGTCATACCCAATGCGTCGAGGCCGATCACTCTCTTCTGTGACAACACTGGAGCTATTGCCCTTGCCAAGGAGTCCAGGTTTCATAAGAAGACCAGGCACATCAAGCGTCGTTTCAACTCCATCCGTGAAAATGTTCAAGATGGAGACATAGATATTTGCAAAGTACACACGGATCTGAATGTCGCGGATCCGTTGACTAAACCTCTTCCGCGAGCAAAACATGATCAACACCAGAACTATATGGGTGTTCGATTCATCACAATGTAACTAGATTATTGACTCTAGTGCAATTGGGAGACTGTTGGAAATATGCCCTAGAGGCAATAATAAAAGGATTATTATTATATTTCCTTGTTCATGATAATTATCTTTTATTCATGCTATAATTGTATTATCCGGAAATCGTAATACACATGTGAATACATAGACCACAACATGTCCCTAGTGAGCCTCTAGTTGACTAGCTCGTTGATCAACAGATAGTCATGGTTTCCTGACTATGGACATTGGATGTCATTGATAACGGGATCACATCATTAGGAGAATGATGTGATGAACAAGACCCAATCCTAAGCATAGCACAAGATCGTGTAGTTCGTTTGCTAGAGCTTTTCCAATGTCAAGTATCTTTTCCTTAGACCATGAGATCGTGTAACTCCCAGATACCGTAGGAGTGCTTTGGGTGTACCAAACGTCACAACGTAACTCGGTGACTATAAAGGTATGCTACGGGTATCTCCGAAAGTGTCTGTTGGGTTGACACGGATCGAGACTGGGATTTGTCACTCCGTATGACGGAGAGGTATCTCTGGGCCCACTCGGTAATGCATCATCATAATGAGCTCAAAGTGACCAAGTGTCTGGTCACGGGATCATGCATTACGGTACGATTAAAGTGACTTGCCGGTAACGAGATTGAACGAGATATTGGGATACCGGCGATCGAATCTCGGTCAAGTAACGTACCGATTGACAAAGGGAATTGTATACGGGGTTGCTTGAATCCTCGACATCGTGATTCATCCGATGAGATCATCGAGGAGCATGTGGGAGCCAACATGGTTATCCAGATCCCGCTTTTGGTTATTGACCGGAGAGCCGTCTCGGTCATGTCTACGTGTCTCCCGAACCCGTAGGGTCTACACACTTAAGGTTCGGTGACGCTAGGGTTGTAGAGATATAAGTGTGCAGCAAACCGGAAGTTGTTCGGAGTCCCGGATGAGATCCCGGACGTCACGAGGAGTTCCGAAATGGTCCGGAGGTAAAGAATTATATATGGGAAGTCGAGTTTGGTCATCGGGAAAGTTTGGGGTCACGGTATTGTCTGGGACCACGGAAGGGTCCTGGGTCCACCGGTGGGGCCACCTATCCGGAGGGCCCGTGGGCTGAAGTGGGAGGAACCAGCCTGGTGGGCTGGTGCGCCCCGGCCCCTCTGCGCCTAGGGTTGGGAACCCTAGGGGGCGCCCACACTGCCTTGGGGGCAAGTTTCCCCCCTTGGCCACCGCCCCCTAGGAGATCCCATCTCCTAGGGTCGGCGCCCCCGGGTCCCTATATAAAGAGGGGAGGGAGGGCAGCCGCACCCTTACACCTGGCGCCTCCCTTCCCCCTTGCTACACCTCTTCCTCCCGCAGACGCTTGGCGAAGCCCTGCCGGATCCCTGCTGCATCCACCACCACGCCGTCGTGCTGCTGGATCTTCATCAACCTCTCCTTCCCCCTTGCTGGATCAAGAAGGAGGAGACGTCACGCTGACCGTACGTGTGTTGAACGCGGAGGTGCCGTCCGTTCGGCGCTAGGATCTCCGGTGATTTGGATCACGACGAGTACGACTCCCTCAACCCCGTTCTCTTGAACGCTTCCGCTCGCGATCTACAAGGGTATGTAGATGCACCCCTCTCTCTCATTGTTAGATGAACTCATAGATTGATCTTGGTGAACGTAGGAAAAAAATTATTTTATGCAACGTTCCCCAACACCCCTAATCCAGGACTCCCTCAGTGAGAATAACAGGTGACTGGGGGTGCAGAGCGGCGCCCGACCCGTCCCGCATCCAGCTTTGCAGAATCCCATCCCTTCATTATGAGAATTCAGAGCTGTCAATTTATTTTGAACTAAGTTACCATGTTATGCGGGACTAGCGGGACCCGCATTTTGCATCCCTACGGGTGACCAAGGCGCCAAGAAAGCAAGAACAAAAAACTGCAATAGCTCGAAGGCATTATAACTTTGAGGTTAAATTCCTTCTCGGTTAGGAATGCCATCGGGTTGGTAGGGCAAGTTCATCATGGAAGATGTGTCGGTTGCTATGCTTTCAAATGCTTCAAATGATGTTGGTTGTGATGTTGTTGAAGAAGCAGCAATAGAGAGTTGGATATTAAGGTAATCATCGAGGTAGATTCAATATATTAAGAATGCTACAAATAGAACATGTATAAGAAACGGTCTCATACAAATTCTTTTTTTACGGGGGGGTCTCATACAAATTCACTGATGCATAATCCAAAGAAACATGTCCTTCGCCTCCGTTCATTTTTAAGACGGCAAACGCATGCCACTAGCCATTAGGAATGATATATTAGAACGGCGATATTTGTTAGGTGTATCTTTACGAAAATGGTAATTCAAGCAACTCTCTACTGAATCATTTAAAAACAAGGAAGTATGCTAAACTCTTACACTTTTCTTATGGCTTCTCAACGCATGTGTGGAGGCCACTGCCACCTCGGCTGGGAGCCTTTGTACTGCCACCCTCTAGTGGGTTGCAGCCCAGGCTGCAATGGTCATGCATGGATTTTCCATGCCTTTGTAGGATTTCTTGTGATGAAGAATACATATTTATGTGCCAAGGATTACAGGGAACTACTCGGTTAAAAAAGAAGTACATGGAACTTATGACAAGATACACTAATTACACATCACATTGTCCAATAATAATAATAATATATCAAGCCAATCTGCTATGTACTCCCTTCATTTTTATTTACTCCGTTCATCATTGCATATATTTTCACATCTTATAAATTGGTTACTGTAAATGTTCATGTTGTTTTCTACAGATTTGGTCAAACTTTATAAAGTTTGACTTTATTCAAAGCTAATATGCAAAGTAAATAAAAACAAAAGGAGTACATAGAGGTAGAACCATGTCCACCATCCCCATTCACCTGCGGCACCAACTGGTCGAATACATTAGGATATGTTGGCCAATGGGTGTGATAGCTTAGAAGGGTGATATTTATTTAAAAAGGTAAGTAAAAAACTCTCCTAAGTACTCAAAACAAGATATTTGCGCAGGGAAGACATTAGCTGGTGCAACTTTAACAGAAGGTTAGCGTGAACGACTCTTCTTCTGAAGCGCCTAATAACAAGTGTGTTAAACTGTTAAAGGGATGATACTTGAGGCATGAAGATACCAACTCCGTTCTGACTCAGTTTTAAAAAAAGCCGACATGTTTAGAGCAAGATATTTGCAAAGGGGAGATATTTGCTTGTGCACCTTTATGACATGGAAGATATTAGCGAGTGTGTGCATACCCGAACAACTTCTACTCAGAGTATTTCCATACTAACTTGCTACTATTTAATACTCCGAGAGCGACAGACTATTTGCTTTGGTGCACTTTTTTTCTCCTCGCTCTGATTCTTAACAGCTTGGCCCAAATTTACGAAGCGGATAACCTAAAAAATTCCCTCTGCTCTCAATTGTTTACGAAACTAATTACGAGTATCTTCCTAATCACTCGGCTAAAGCGGTTGCTGGAGGTGACACTGCCAATCAGTCTCCGATACCTCTATGCCCACTTGCTTCCAAAACCTTGGATGCAAGATACCTAGAAAGTGCACATAAAATAAACAGGTCACTACCGCTACTAACTATCTATCACTGTCTTGCTTTAACGCGTGCACCGTGCACGCACTAGCCACTTCCCATCTTAAGCATTCTGAGGTACGAAGTGTACGATAATAAACTCCCCACATGGATGCCGACCATACCAAGAAACTCAAAGGGAAATTCAGATGGATGCCAGTCACGATGCCAGGTAGGATGTCGTGGCAGATCCTTCTTTAGCCACGAAAACAAAGCGCACACTTTTGCTCTATTTTTCTCTAGCATACGGTGAGGACTCGCACGACACGTACACCCGCACTTTCACGTTGTATCGTAGATAAGAGCGCGCTTTTGCTCCATTGTTGACGACACGGTAGGGACGCGTACCATGTGTACGCACACTTGTGCCACTAGGGTTCGCAGTCGTGAACTTCCACTATGATCGTTGATTTTTCTCTGAGTTCGAAGAAGTGATTTCTCTGCAATCGAAATTTGTTTATGTTATCACCAAGAATCTAACCTGGTTACAGCCTTACAGGCGACTAGTAGTGGACTAGAGTAGTACTCCCCCCGTTCCAAAATAGATGACCCAACTTTATACTAAAGTTAGTACAAAGTTAAATCATCTATTTTGGAACGACAGCTAGCTAGCTAACCAACTGGCTCCACGTAATGCGGATCGCCTCAAGGCGACGCCTGACCCTGGCGCCGTGCTGGTCGCCGGCGCCGCCGTTGGGTGGCTTGGGATCTCGTTTTTTCTGCCTGGCTGAAGCGGGAGCGGAGGAGGCTGCACCGATGGCCGAGGACATGTCCATCGACGTCCGTCCCATGCAGTCTGGCGTGGCTCGTCGGAGGAAGACTGACGACAAGCTGGCTGAAGAGTTTTGGGCGGATATAGGGTACCCAACGCCCGCATCTAGGGTGTGGGAGAATCCGCATTCTCGACATACAGGTGAGGTGCTCTCTGTGTGTAGGTCGGACGCGGTTGCAGTCTCGTCGCCGGAGGAGGCAGAGGGCGTCGTGCTTCCCGTCCCGGATGCAGACAAGACGGCGCTCGGCGAGGTGGATAGTCTAAGGTCTCATACTCCGGCAACTCGCGGCGTCCACAGGGTGGCTGGCTTGACTAGGCCTCTTGTCAAGCCGTGGGTGAACCCATCCGCCTCCTCGGATGTCGCCACGAGAGGACATGGGCCATCTTCGCCGCCGGGCGGCTCGCTGTTAGGCGTCCTCGTCGCGAGTCTCTGATTGCGCCGCTCACGTCTGGCTTGGCCGTGCAGCCCGCCGAGCCGACCGCGGTTCAAACCTTCGATCCGACTTCTTCGGCAGCTCCAAGTCTAGCTCGCGGCCCGATGCATCTTGGAAGTCCATTATGGATGGCCAATCTCGGGCGTTGGCTAGGCCACATGTGGAAACGGGTGCAGCCAGAAGAAAACCCTAATCCCACTAGTTCGTTCGCGGCCGTCGTTCGCTCTCCTGTGATGTCGCGTCGGGACGCCTCCTCCGCGTCGTCGGGGGCCGCCGCCGGCCGCCATCCTCCGAGCTCTGCGCCGCCGCCGATCGCCCGCTCTCCCTCGGGTGGGGCTCCCGGTTTCGCACCAGGCGTGTACCAGCCAATTCAGGCTGTCCAAACGGCCGCGCCTCAGGCCGTGCTTATGCCGTTGCATCCCGCGCCGGTGCAGCCGCCGCCGTCACAGGTCGTCCAGGCCACGCAGCCACATCAGTTTGCTGGTTACCATCCTCAATAACCGCAGTTCCTCCTTCATGCTGGAGGCGGGTATGTGCAGCAAAAACAACACAGTCGGCTCCTCCACGGTACCATGCATTGCCTGATGTGACGCAACAGCAGTTTCAACACCTCGCCGCCGGTCCGCCTGTCTACGGCAATGCAGTCGCCGGGGTTCCTGCCGCAGCCCGGCCGCGCAAGCAGAAGGGTAGTAAGGGCGGCCGCATCAAGCCCCGCCAAGGTGCAGCTACTCAACATCCTGCTCCCCCGCAAGTGGTCACCGCTGCTCCTATTTTTGCTTCTGCCCAACCGGTGCAATCCTTGGCTCAGATGCCCAGTTTGCCCGCTGTGACAGCAACGCAGATGCAGTTTGCAACTTTACCTTTGGACGCCCAGCATATTCAGCCTATAGGTGTTGTCCAAGAGGCATCAGTACCCAAAAAGCTTTGGTGTTCCAAATGCCAATCTGCTGGACACAAGGCGGACGACTGCGAGACGCAGCAATATTGCTTCATCTGTAACAAAACCAATCACCCTATGACCATGAGACGGTGCCCTGCCTTAAAGCAACCAAAGCCGGCGGCGATGCTATGTGGTTATGGAACTGAAACCATGGCGTTTTTTCAGATGCCTGATAATGTTTGTAGGGAGGATCTCTCACAGCAGGACTCACGGATAGCTTTGGTTTCGATTTCTGGTGGTTCACTTTCTGCCAATATTGTGGAGTTGGAGGTGGCTAAGATTGCTCAGGTTCAGCATGAGTGGAATTGGGAGGCGGTGCCACATGGTGAGGATGCATTTCTGATGCCGTTTCCTAGTGAGGAGGTTTTGCAGAGGGTGACCGGTTTTGCAGTTTTCCTCAAGTCTCACAATGTCACCATCGAGTTCAAGCCTTGGAAGTCAGACGAGATACCACATTGTTTCGAGCTTATTCCTATTTGGGTACATGTGCACGGTGTGCCTCACGCTCTTCGTCATTTCTTGGGTCTTTCGGCGGTCGGCTCGGTTATTGGAGCTACTCTGGATGTCGATCTTCTATGTTTACGTCGCAGAGGAATTGTTCGTATTCAGGTAGCGGTGCTGAACCTAGATGCTTTCAAGAGAAGCACAATTGATTCTCTTTCTTCTGACGTGGTCGTTCAGAGGAAGGGTTATGAGTTTCGGTACAGCCTGGAAAAAGAGGACTTTCGTGTTGATGCTGATTTTGTGCCTCGAGTATGGGAACATGGGGATGATTCAGGAGGCGATAAGGGACATGAGAGGGATGACACAGTGGGGGGCAATGATACCAGTAAAAGGCCCAAACTCACTTCTTCATCATCCAACAACACCTCGGCCCCTCCTACCTCGGGCGGGGGGGTACCCATGCAGATGGCCATTGCCGTCACACCGCCGAACCCTCATCGAGGCTTACCTGCCACAGCTGCTTCTTCGTCACTCATGGGGTCTTCTTCCTCGGTGCCGGCTACTTCGTCTAACATTGCTTCTCCGACGACGCTGGCGCCCCGGTCCTCAACGCCGCCTTCAACGACTCACTGGTCGGCGCCGCCGCACCTCGACGATGGGGGTCACATGCGTCCCATACCGGAGGGGATGGCAACCGCGGTGGTGAATGCGAGCGCTCCATCGCCACCACCATCGCCTACACCTGTCTCTCCGACTCGACGGGGAGTGATCTTCTCCCCGTCCATTCGTGCTAGCCAGGAGTCTGCCAGGGCGGAGCTCCGCGCGTTATCATCTACATCTCTGTCACCAGGGGGGCGTCGGCTTCCGGTCCCGAGGAGGCTGAGGAGCAGCCCCTGCGATCTTCTTCTTCACCACCACAACAGTCTACTCCGCCTCTCGGAGTCGTCGGGACAAGCTCAGCAGCTGATATTACTCCTTCGCCGCTGAGGCGCAGCGCACGTCATTACGTCAGGACTGACGGTTCAGCAGCCACCGACGAGGACTCTTGTAACGCCCCGGACACACCCGCCGGTGGTCGTTACTCCTGGCGGGATCTAGACTGGCCCCACAGATCAATACTAGTCTTTTCTGCGCACTTTGTCCTCACTCGTGTGCACGGGAGCAACTTCGGTCGGTCACCCATCCGACACTACTCCAAGCTGAGCACGCTTAACTTTGGAGTTCTGTCGAATGGGCTCCGGAAAGAAGAATTCCTTATTGATATGAGTAGTCTATCATCCCTAATAAGCCGGCTATCACATACACCCCCACTCGGAGGAACCGACGCCCCTCGTCGGGCCACGAAACGTTCCCTCTTGGCACAAGCGTCGTGCTTCCGATCCGTACATGTGCCATGTCGGGTGCCACGACGGGTCACAAAGCGTCATGAACAACATGACCACGCACCTGTCCGCAACCATCCGTGTAACCGCGAGGGTCGGCTCGATACCAACTTGTAACGCCCGGACACACCGCGGTGGTCGTTACTCTGGCGGATCTAGACTGGCCCCACAGATCAATACTAGTCTTTTCTGCGCACTTTGTCCTCACTCGTGTGCACCGGAGCAACTTCGGTCGGTCACCCATCGACACTACTCCAAGCTGAGCACGCTTAACTTTGGAGTTACTGTCCGAATGGGCTCCGGAAAAGAAGGAATTCCTTATTGATATGAGTAGTCTATCATCCCTAATAAGCCAGGCTATCACAACTCTATGGTGAAGGCCATGCGTAGGACGGCTGCGCGCAACCTCGACTTCGAAGGTACACCCTCTCGCAAATCTTTTATGTCTTTTGATAAATCCAAAGTATCTTCAAATATCACTAGACTTGGAGTGTCACTAGAACGTAATGAGAAAGAGATAGACTTTTCGGTTAGGGCCCTTAAACAAGTGGAGTTCGACCGGCTTACGGTTGCTCCTAAGTTGTCGAGCTTTGATGACCCTCTCGTGTCAGATGAGGAGGATGAGGATGCTGATGCCAATCATGAAGGCAAGCTTCTCTCTCATTTGGTTAAAGACACGACTGAAGTAGACCTTGACGATACTATACGCGACACTACGCTTTGTGAGCTTGTCGCGTCGGTGCATAAGAATAAGTCTAACTCAGGAAAGAAAAGAGGGCGCTATTCTAAGAAGGCAAAGGTCTCTAAACAAAAAAATTGGTTCAGCATGAGAGGCATGTTTTGGAATAGCGGAGGTCTAGGTGACTTGGCTAAACACAAACACATTGCCGATTGTGTAAAGGATCATGCGTTGGACTTCGTGGCTATCACCGAGGCGGGCAAACGTGACTTTACAACACGTGATCTGGACCACTTCTCATGTGGTTTGGACTACGAATGGCACGTCTTACCGCCGACTGGGAGGTCTGGTGGAATATTGCTAGGTATTAACTCTACGTACTTGCAACTATTGTCCACGTCAAAGGGGAGTATCATATCAAATTCCACCTTGAAACAAGTCGACAATTTCCTTTGGAGCACGGTAGCTGTATATGGTGCCGCTCAAGAGGAGTTTAAGTCTGCATTTCTAAAGAACTTGTTAATACTGTCGAGACAATCCCCACCCCATGTTAATCGGGGATTTTAATATCCTTCGATATCAGCAGGAAAAAAACAATGACCGGTTTGATACAAGGTGGCCTTTCCTCTTTAATGTTGTTATTGACGGTCTAGATCCGAGGGAGATCACGATGTACGGTCGTCAAGATACGGGCCAATAACCGATCGGTGCCAACCTTTGAAAAACTTGACCGGGTGCTAGTTACCACCGACTGGGACTATAAATATCCCCTAGCCTCGGTCCGGGCATTAGAAAGAATTGAGGCCTTATCGGATCACGCTGCATTGCTCACCGATTTTGGACAACCAATCCCAAGCTCTGACCATCACCAATTTAAATTTGAATTGGGATGGCTCACTAGAGAGGGATTTCATGACCTGGTTAAGAAAGTGTGGGCACGCCAGCCTCGCGGTAACACACCCATTCAACGATGGAATAATCGAGTTCGCGCATTGCGTCGATTCCTTCGTGGATGGGCCAAGCATACTGCTCGCATCTACAAAAAAGAAAAACTGTGACTATCTACCTTAATTGATTCCCTTGATAAAATAGCGGAGGTGAGGCCTCTGTCTGCAGTTGAGATTGAGCAAAAAAGCAATCTAAACGAGCAGATAGCCCGCCTACTACGCGAGGAAGAGATTAAATGGTATCAACGTTGCAAGGCGGATTCGCTTGTGCAAGGTGATGATAATCTGAAATACTTTCAAATGCTTGCCAATGGCAGACATAGAAAAAGCATATTAAGCCCTTGACCAGGAGGAAGGCCAAATTGAGGGGCGTACCACTTAGAACTTTTATTACTAAGTATTACAAAGAGCTTTTGGACCTTGATTGAATCAAATTTTCAGCTGGATGAATCCATTACTCATGACATTCCTCAAGTTACTGAAGCGGAAAATGAATTCCTAACCTCCCGTTCTCACGAGGAGGATATTCAAACCGCAGATGTTTCAAATGGAACACAACAAGGCTCCGGGTCCGGATGGCTTTCCGCAGAGTTCTATCAATGTTTTGGGGCGTCATTAAGGCAGACTTGGTTGAGTTGTTTAACCAACTGCATGCTGAAGACCTTGACATTTCTCGTTTAAACTTTGGGGAAATTATCCTATTGCCTAAGATGAAGGAGGCTAGTCGTATTCAACAATATCGTCTGATTTGCCTTCTGAATGTAAGTTTTAAAATCTTTACGAAGGTCGCAACTAATCGGTTGAACGGGGTGGCTGACCATGTCGTAAAACCCACTCAAACAGCATTTGTGCAAGGCCGCAACATATTAGATGGAGTGGTCGTCTTGCACGAAACTGTACATGAGCTTCACCAAAAAAAGTTGAATGGTGTCATTCTTAAAATAGATTTTGAAAAAGCCTACGATAAGGTTAAGTGGCCCTTTACATTTGCAAACTTTGCGCATGAAGGGTTTTCACAAAAATGGTGGCGTTGGGTAGAGAGCTTTGTCTCGGAGGCGGTGTGGCCATGAAAGTTAATGATGCGTTGGCAACTATTTTCAGACAAGGAAGGGGCTTCGCCAAGGGGACCCCCTTCTCCTATTTTGTTTAACATTGTGGCCGACATGCTAGCTACCCTTGTTGAGCGGGCTAAGCTGGGACGGTCAAATTAGTGGTGTCATTCCACACTTGGTAGAAGATGGCCTATCTATTCTACAATATGCGGATGACACTATTCTATTCATGGATCATGATCTAGATAAGGCAAGAAATCTCAAGTTGCTCTTATGTGCTTTTGAGGAACTTTCTGGTCTCAAAATTAATTTTCATAAGAGCGAACTTTTTTGCTTTGGCGATGCTGCAGAATCAGCACCCGAGTACGCTGAGATTTTTGGATGCCAGCTTGGGCAGTTTCCGATTCGATATCTGGGTATTCTCATACACTATCGGCGCTTAACTATCACTGAGTGGAAGCATGTGGAGGAGAGACTTGAGAAACACTTAACCAGTTGGAAGGCCAAGCTCTTGTCTTACGAGGGACGATTGATCTTGATCAATTCAGTTCTAAGCAACATGGTTTTATATATGTTTTCATTCTTCCACCTACCGAAAGGGGTTCTCCAGCGACTAGACTACTTTAGATCCAGATTTTTTTTGGCAATGCGATAACGAAGAAATATCGACTGGCTAGGTGGAGCGTATTATGCAGACCTAAAAGTCAAGGGGGGCTGGGAATCCAAGACCTTGAGATTAAAAACATTGCTCTTCTCAGCAAGTGGGTTTACAAACTACTCACTGAGAATGGAGTATGGCACGAAATCATTCGCAACAAGTATGTGGGATCAAATGCCATTTCTCAAGTTCATTGGAAACCTGGGGATTCGCATTTCTGGAGTGGTGTGATGAAGGCCAAGGAATTTTTTTTTCCAAATTGGGACCTTCTCAGTTAGGGACGGTTCTCATGTTTGATTCTGGAAGATATCTGGCTAGGGAATAACCCACTAATGGTGCAATATCCGAGCTTGTATAGGATTGTTAGACATAAATTCGTCACAATCAAACAAGTTTTAGGACAAGAAAATCCTGATATTTCTTTCCGTAGGGACCTTTTTGGCCCTCGCCTGGCAGCATGGAATGAATTACTCACTCGTCTGGAGGACATTCAACTGTCAGGTGAGCCGGACATTTTTCGATGGAACTTGCATCAGAATGGCAAATTTTCAGTCAAATCCATGTATGATGCAATGGTTCATTGTGATGTTCCAGTTGATAACAGGAAATTGTGGAAGCTCAAAATCCCTCTAAGAGTGAAGATTTTCCTCTGGTTTCTTAACAGAGGAGTCATCCTAACTAGAGACAATCTGGCACGACGAAACTGGCATGGTTCCAAGACATGTGTCTTTTGCCAACATGACGAGTCTATTAAACACTTATTTTTTGAGTGCAAGTTCGCTCGGGCAGTTTGGGCCATAGTTCAAGTAGCTTCGAATCTATACCCACCACGTAGTGCACGGAACATGTTCGACAACTGGTTGCGGGGTATTGATAAACATTTTTCTGCACATATTCTTGTGGGAGCGGCGGCTTTATGCTGGGCACTATGGCTTACCAGGAATGATGTGATTTTTAATAACAAATGTGTCTCATCTCCTATGCAGGTTATTCATGTGTGTACACGATGGCTCCGTACTTGGTCTATCCTGCAGAGGCCGGAGGACAGAGACCTTTTTATGATGGCGTCTACACGGCTGGAGCGTACGATCAGGGAGGTTTTCTACCCCCATGGATGGCGGTGTGACCTACGGATAGGATCTGCCACTCCTTAGGCTGGACATGTTTTTTTTTATTGGCATTGTATTGAATTATTTTTTGCTTTTAGGGTACTCTGGACTTTTTTGGCTGTGTGCATCTAGCTATGCAGAGGCCGGGCTTTCTTTCGATGCGATTGTATCACCTCGATATATCTATTCAATGAAATGTCCTTTATCGAAAAAATCTATTTTGAAACGAAGGGAGTATTTCTTTGCAGGCGGTTTCCTGTATCAAAATTTAACAATTCCAGAGCCAATTTATTTTTTATGCGTTGTAGATCACCAAAATAAGAAAAGTAATATTTCTAACTAAAGCACCCATAAAGCAGCGGTTTTCAATCAAAATTCCTATACATGATATTAGTTTTTCCTCTGTAGTGGAATGTTTTTTTTATTCTTCTTAAAATAAGATGAAACGCCCGGCCTTTTGTATCTTCAGATGCAGACAACTACAACACTATTGAAAATACTGTTAGGCACGTATAGTGTGAAAAGAAAAATTCGAGGTCATTCACGTTCCCCACAACAACATTGGGTGATACACACAAAGAACATGCACACACCTATATAAGCTATGGTACAATAGAAAATACATAAGCCCGTTGGATGATCTTTTGTAGCCAGAGTCTACACAGTCTGATCCAGACATATGTGTGAGATACTGGGGAGTACCTTCGACATATAGATTTTTTTAATCTTGACATCTTGATCTTTAATGTGAGGAAAAAGTTGCGGTTTTCAGTGCGCTCCATTTTAACAGCAGTAGGAACGCGTACAACGTAATACTATGCAGTGGGGTGGCGCCCCACGGTCACCGCAGCACTAACGCCGGGGACGTGATCTTTTGTTACCGGATAGGATCTTTGGGGGTTACCCAATGCCTTGTCATCAAATTATTTGACTCTCTCCAATACAGAATAAGTGTCGTTGTTACTACCAAGGCTGGGCACGGCTAGTAGTGATGCATTGTTTTTTTCCGGAATGGCCCAAGGCCATATACTAAGATTCAAGTGACCTTACAAACACACTCCTACAGAAAAATAAAATTATAACGAAAGCTTTGAGGGTGTTGAAATCTTCTTTCTTCTGTACCGTGTCGCCTCTGGGCCTCTACCTTGAGGGAACAAAAAAATTGAAACCCAGAAGCTTATAAAAGTAGCGGCTGGGAAGTTGTTGATGCAAACAAGGAAACGTCGGCGGCTACGATCAGTGAAGCTCACGGTTCTGGAGAAGAGAACGCCGATAAGGTCTGTAGAAACTCTTAAGACCACGAAAGTCGGCTAAATATAGACGGATGTACCTCAAACCTAAAGCGGCCAAATCCTGGAAGACTTGTCAGAGACACAAAATAACACGCACTGCGTCGGTGATAAGCACACCAGCGGAATAGAGATAGTGCGGGGAAGAGATTATTTCTAAACTGGGAAAGTGTTGCCGCCACAATATCCCAAACTAAACATGAAAATTGCCTAAAGAAAATCTGAGACAAATTATCCACGCTGGTGTATGCCAAGTCTAGGTCCATGCGCTGACGCCGTCTTCTCCGGTGGCCTAGCAAGGCCGGACCACCATAGAAGCTCACTGCTCTAGATTCGTCTGGCCGCCACCGGCTGCACCACAGCCGCTGCCGAGAATCGCGTGACGAAGACCTACACTCGAGCCTTCATCTCCTTCTCCATCCACAACAACCCTCCAAGACCTCCAAGACCTCCAAAACATCCCCCGATAAGCCGCCCTTGAACTGAGCCTCCCCGCTGGCGCCATGCAGGCCTTGCCCGGCGACGTGCCCTGACGACGGCAAGAGAAGAAGGCGACTAGGGTACGGCAACCACCTTAGCCCCTTGCAAAGTGTTACTTCCTTCTTTTCTGTCTAGCAAGCAGTTCAGTAGTGATGTATATTATTATTATATTGTTTTGTTGTGTGCGCACTGCTAGGCTCTCTGATGAAGCGATAGCCGACCGAGCTGCATTTACCGGTTCAAAGCTCATTATTTAAAACTAGGGGAAATTTTTGTTTTTGCCATTCTGGATTTTGCCAATTTTCCTTATGCCACTCTAGATTTTGACATTTCACTTTTCCCATTCTTAGTTTTTGACAATTATCACAATTGCCATTCTGTGGCAAAACCAAAATAATTTTATTTCATTTTTGCCACTCTTAACTTTTGACAATTATCACAGTTGCCACTCTGAAAATTTTGTTTTTGCCACGGGAATGACAATTGTGATAATTGTCAAAAACTAAGGATGGCAAAAGTGAAATGTCAAAATCTAGAGTGGCAAAAGAAAAATTGGCAAAATCTAGAATGGCAAAAACAAAATTTTCCCTAAAACTAGAACCTAAATATCTAACGAACATCAGATTTGTATGCATGGCAAATCGAATGTTTTTTATGTCAAATTATGTTTGCCGAGGATGGCAAGTTTAGTTGGTGAGCATGACAAGTTCGCCTCGGTTCATTTTTTATCAGAAAATTGCCGTACTTGCAAACTAAATTTGCTATCATGGCGCCCATATAAATCACCATAAAAAAAACGTTCAAAGCGACGAACGGGCGGTTGCGACGCCGTCTTCGCCTCATTAAAACCGCAGTACAGCGTTTGTTCGCCGGGGCACGGCGAGTTCGCTGTCCAGAGATACCCCCAACCCCAGGTTCGTTCGTTCGTTGGTTGGTTCCATGGCCCACGCGAAGGAGATCCTTCCTTGGCTAGACCCGCTTTGCCTCCAGCTCCAAAGCGACCAAAAGGCGTGTGTGCGTGTCCCTCCCTATCCCTGCAGCAGCTCAGCTGCAGGCTGCAACTTGGCAGGGGAGCGCCCTTTTTCAAAGTACACACCCGCGCAAGCTCCCCAAGAACGGTGGTGCGCACCGGGACCGCGCCCTCTTATATATACCCCACGACCAGAGCAGAGTGTGACAGACACGAGTAGCAGCTACCACAGGCATCAATCCAGTTCCAATACCTTGAAACGGCGGCCGGGCGAACTCATCTCTGATCGATCGAGCTGCGCGGGCATCATCATCGATCTCCCTCTCTCTGATCAACTTCTTTGACCATGGGTCGTCCTGATTCGGAGGCGCCGACGTCGAGCATCGCCGCCGCGGGGCTGGCTGCTCTCCGCGACCACGCCCACGGACACGACGGAGGCGCGGCCCCGCCGGCGGCGCCAGACTCGCCCTTCGACACCAACGTGGTGATCATCCTCGCCGCGCTCTTCTTCGCGCTGCTCTTCGCCATCGGGCTCAACTCGCTGGCGCGGTGCGCACTCCGGTACGTGGGCCACGGGGCGGCCGCCGCCGCCGGCGGCGAGGGCGGGGCGACGGCCCGGGGTGCCGGCCGCGGAGGCAGCGGCCTCAAGAGGCGCGTGCTCAGGAGCCTCCCCGTGGAGGTGTACGGGTCCGGGGAGGTCATCGACGACGTGTGCGCCATCTGCCTCGGCGAGTTCGTGGACGGCGAGAAGGTGCGCGTGCTGCCGCGGTGCGCGCACGGGTTCCACGTCCGGTGCGTCGACGCCTGGCTGGTGTCCCACGGCTCCTGCCCCACCTGCCGGCAGCCGGTCATCGAGGGCGCGCCCGCCAAGGGCGGCAGCGGCGGCCGAAGCCAGCAGTCCGCGGGCACCGAAATGATCGCCGTGGTCATCGTGTGAGTTCATCGGGCAACGATGCATGGCATTGCCTCCCAGCACAGCACAACAAGGTAGCACAGCTCCGCATGCCCAAGCTCTTGCGGCACCATTTTCCGGCATCGATTGCCATGCTTGCCGATGGAAAGTATGATCGAAGTGCTCAACCGCACATGTAAATATTCGACGGCGCAGAACACTGTACTGGCAACCTGACAGACCATGAGTAAAAAGTTTTGCTGGATCAATTTGCCCCCGTGTCCCCCTTTCCGCCGCCGTCGTCGGCATGGGCGCCCGTCCCCTTTTCGGCGCGCCGGGGACGCAAGACATCGGCCGTTTGCCCGGCGCCTGGACGCGACACGTCGACGCGTGACCGTGTGCCGACCTGCTGACCCGCGCGCGAACCAACCACCTGCGCAATCGCAACGTGCGTGCGTGCGTCCCAACGGCGTGCCTTAGCCCGCACGCGACGGCGATCGATCGGCGCGCGCAACCGCCGGGATAACTCCGTCGCGCCAACCTCACCCCCGCGATCGCCACGTCCAGCGGCACGGACGCCAGCTCCGTCGTCGTCGTCACCCGGCGCGCACGCGATTCAGGCATCCTCGCCCGGGCTAGTGGGGGTGGCCCCTGACGCCGACGGGTCGAGGACGACTGACGTTCAGTTCAACCACCTGGATGCTACGCGGGTTAGCTGAATAAGTTCCCCATCAGTTTCACCCGTCCCGTTAAAGAAAAAACTCTATTCTCTCCTTAATTAATACATGAGGCAAAGCTTTTGCCTCCGTTTCGAAAAAAATGGATGCTACGCGGGTTAGCTGAATAAGTTCCCCATCAGTTTCACCCGTCCCGTTCTGCTCTGCCTTTGCCGACTAAAACTATCTCAGGAGTTACCACTTCCGTGGCCAAAGGAAGAAAAAGAGGCCACTTCCGTGGCAAACATATGCACATGTGCATGCGTGATTGGTGGCTCGATTACTCTATCTGACCACCCAACCATGAATCATCACGTATACATCGTGTTGATTGGACGGTCTAGCTCGATCGGGTAAGATAAGATCCTCGCGCGAGCATATGTGGTGGCACCATCTAGGAGTTACCGCGTTAGGACAAGCAAATGATGGAGCTCTTCACGATCACCAGCTGAATTTACAGATCTAATATATTTCATCCAACGATAGCGACAAAAATCGTACGCGAACACATACATTCAGAAGCAGAACGGAGTATATAGCAACTAACTTAACATAGGTAGTCAAGCAATTGCACCCGTGGCAGCGTGGCGGGCGGGCCTCGTGGCGCGTCCCGCTCCTTCCACCGGCGCCGCTCCAGCACGCTCCAGAGCCAGCAGAACACCGGCTTCAACGACCCGAGCCACCGGGCCACCGCCTCGCTGAGTCGCCACGACCTCCTGCCTGCCGCCGGGTCCTCCCGCCGGCCGTTTCCCTCTCCATCGATCCGCAGAGCCGGCGCCGGCGTGGCGCCGTCGGCCGGGTCTACGAACCTGGCGGGGCTCGGCTCGGAGTAGCACCGGCGCAGGATGGCGCTCTTGAGCTGCGCCTCGAACGCGAGCCGCTCGTACTCGTCCAGCAGCGTGCTGCGCCGGCCGCCGCAGCCGGCGCTCACGTCCAGGCTGTACCGCGTCAGGACGGCCCCGACGTCGTCGCCGTCTTCGACCAATTCTATGGAGCTATCCATGGTAGAACACTAGAACTATAGCAGTACTGTCGCGCCGCTCGTACGCGCGCAATGCCACTCGCTGTATTTAGGCACGCGCCGATGCTCGTAGGCCGGTGTGGTCCTCGCATGCAGCGCATTATTCTGAGCCAAAGTTGGCCCGAGCCTGGCGTCGGAGCGACGGCAAGGATCGTCGCCGGACCCGGAAGGGCTTCTTGCTCCGTACGGCTCGTGTAAATCAAAGGGCGCATCGGCATCGCAATGACTACGGCCTCCGATGAAGAGCACATCACTGTTGATCCACTCACTGCCTCCTTCACTGTGTGCTTCGGCCTTCGGGGACCTGTGCTATACGCAAGGAACAACAGAACCGAACAACACGTTGCCTTATTGACAAAGGGAACGGAACTTTGCACTGTGCTTCACCACAATTGCATTGTAGTACGAGATTCCAGATCTGTCGCTTTAGTTACCCAACACAGAAAATTCCTTCTGTTTGCTTTTGTTTTTGCAAACGCATCATGTAAAGTTGCGGTTGCAGACGGCCGCCGCAAGCAATCTGCTCGATTGCCAACAGTCTTCTCAGGGCAATCACCAAACCGTCCGCAAATGTCTATATCGAACAGTCCAGTTTTTTCTTTTTTTTTTCAATCCAGCGATTGTCAACAAATTTTTAGGATTGTTCCAATTCCCACAAGCCGAAATCAAACTGGAGGTGCTTTGTGCACGTCCACCACATGAGCATCCAACAACGCGGACCCATCCAAACCATGACAGAGCCTGTGCATTTGGACATTTTCGCCACTATTTCCGCTGCAACAACAAAAGTATCCGTGTCAAGTCTTTCTTTGAAGAAAACTCATGCCCTGTGGATGAGAGCGGCCACGACAAGCACGCGGCCTCGAACACACATGTATGCCGCGAACATCTCATACTTCCATGGGGGGCAGGCCGCTGGGACTTCTCCATACGCGCACCTCGCAATCTACAAGGTCGGTAATTGCTATGGGTGCCCTTACTCAACCATACTCAAAGGGTTTCCGGCGACGGTCAGTGGCGGCGTCAATGCCATCTCCGCCTCCATCAACCACCAAAATTTCCCATCACCATTGTACTACGAGGACTGAGGACGTTGTGACCATCGCCGCGCTCTGCACCATGGCCAAGGGCATCCTAGTCGTCTCCTCTGCCGGCAACAAGGGCCCGGACCTATCGTCTGTCAGCAACGACGTGCCATGGCACTTCACAGTAGGCGTTGGCTCTGTGGACTGGAAGATTGTCGGCTACATGGTGTTGGAGAATGGATACCTCGTGGACCCCAGCGTTAACAACCCGTTCATCATCGAGCCGGACATCCTGGCACTGGGATTGAACAACCTGGCCTAGTGGTGGAGCTTAGTGAGGGCCAAAGGGGGCCATGCCCACATACTCCCTCTGTCACATACTACCACCTAGATGTATCATGTGATCTCAATGTTTGTGCAATTGCAAACTACGTAAGGTATTATGTTGATTGCCAATTCAATGCTACTGCAAATAGTGTTTATGCTGCTATAGTTTTGATTGTTTGTTGTCAATTCAATGCTACCGCATTAGTATTTATGGTGCTATAGTTTTCAAGCGCAGTATCTCTAAGCATATATACTACTTAAGAACATGACTGCAAGTTTAAGTACAAACAATTTACACTTTCTTATTTGAACCCGAGTGATGTTTATGGTCACCGTCTATCACCACCATGCTCGTCTCCGTCAACGGCTCCTCCTCCGAAGCCAACCACATTTGTTCTCATGACGGAGTCAGACGAGGAGCTCGTCATCCGCATCACCCTCAGTCAGTCGTCATCCCCGCCCTCCCCGGTGGCCCGTCGGGACTCCTCCAGCCCTACGTCCAACCATGCCAGCTCGTCGCACCACACGTGGCCAAACGGGAATCTTCTAGCTCCAGGTCGTATCCTTCAACCCCTGTTCCTCCCGACAGACGCTGGGTGCTGGTCCCGATAACTCTGTTCTTGCGACGGCTCCCTAAGAGCAAGTACAATAGGATGACATGGCGGGCTATAAGAGATGCCACATCATATTTTAGTCTAGTTGGAGGGGAGATGAGAGGAGAGAGACGTAAAGCGGGCTACAGACTTGCAGCTGGCTATAGCACGAGCTCCAATACTCCTTGTGAGAGAAAGATGCGGGCTACATATTAATACCAGAGCATACTAGTATGTCTCACTATTGTATGAGTGGGCTATTAAATTGGCTATAGATGACATGGCAAAAACATATAGCCGGCTATTGACTATACTATTAACCATGCTTTAAGTCGGAGGCGTAGGCAGCCAGCCTCGCTCATCGCAGCTTTGTAGCCTGTGGCATCTTGGCCTTTTAGAAAATCGGCAAGTAGCTTGTAGCTCAAGTGCCCCCCGAGCCACGACGTGGGAGGATGGAGACGGGCACGACAATGACGAGCGCGAGGTAGGGCATGCGAGCTTGGTAAGAGATGACAGAGGAGCTAGACATTGTGATTTCCAAAGGAGAAGATGTGTGATGAGCGATTGGGAGAATTGGCGGAGGCAGGATTGAACCAAACCCCGGTACAGTTTTTTTATAGCATGGATAAATTTCAGCACTAAAAAAGAAATACTCCATGCAAAAAAATTGCAAAAAAAGCTCAATTGCTTGATAAATCTAGAGTATAATTTCAATGTTTAATGATCCAACAAAATAGATAAACCATGATAAAACTAAAAATAATAATACGAGATACAAGAGAGTACAAAATCAATTGTTTACTTTTTCCCATAACCTGATCAACGGCGGAAGTGCATCAAAAATTTATTTCATAGAAAAGGCCGAGGAGAGAATAACTTGCTTTTTCACAACACAAATATAGAGGAGAGGATAGCTCGCTTTCCCAGAAGTAGGATCAATTCAATTCAACCAAGACAAGACTGAATCAAGCCACTCAATTCAACCAACACAAACCCAGAAGTAGGAGTAATTCTTAGGCTCCCAGCCTCTCTCTCAGGTAAGAAAAATACCTAACATGTTTGTTGAAATTACCTAGTAGTCCTAGCAGAGTAGATGTGGCATACAGAGGTAGGCTGTCATGGGCGGGAGAGGCCGGAGCAAGGTCGCCGCCACAACATCCAGTTGCAGTAGCAATTTAGCAGCACCGTGCGAAAGTGAGAAACATGGCAGTCGCCGACTGGGGCCCGGGCCAGGCAGAATTGCGGGCGAAAGCTGGGCAAGGGAAGGTAAGGGAGCGGGTGCACGATAATGGAGCGGGGCGAAGTCATCAACTGCGAATTGCTAGGTGTACGTCGCCCTCGTGCATCGGCCTCGACGGTGCGTGCGTGCGGACAAGCTTGATTAGGTCATGGCCTAGGTGTTGTTAGGAGTAGTGGAGCTGGCCTGGAAAGGCTGCCTCTAAGGATTTTTAGCCGCCTCCATACACTGCAAACACCCGCCTCCAAAGCTTTTGCGCTTAGCATCGTCGCTAGCCTTGTAGCACCAATAGAAAAGGGGGCAATGGTCCAGGTTGGGTCAGTCCATTAGTCCCGGTTCAATTGAGTAAGGGATCCATAGAAGCATTGGACCGGTTCGTGAGCCCGGGCCGGCCGCCGCGTGGGCAATGGTCGGTTCGTCTGGATCTTTTGGTCGGTTGGTGGAACGAACAGGACCAATGGGCTGATTCTGGCCCATCACCATTGGTCCCGGTTGGTGGCTTGAGCGGGACCAAAGTTCTTTTAGTCGGTTGGTGGCTTGAACCGGGACCAAAAGTTGCCCTTTAGTCCCGGTTCATGTCACCAACCGGGACCAATGAATTGCCTATATATACCGCTCATCCGCGGGCAGAGCACTTCACTGCTTTGTTTTTCTGCAAGGCCGTTGGAGAGCTTTGTGGTGCTCTAGCTCACCTCCTATGCACACGAGGTGTTCGATGGAATGCCTGAGCCGCACTACTTAACTTTCTCCTCTCCAAGCTCGACGTTCAAACTCCATTTTCCTCAATATTTGTCTAGGTTTAGCGGTCTGTCACGTCCCGTCTCCGTCTTCACCGCCGTCGATCGCCCACGCCGATCTCATCACCGGCACCATCGTGGTGAGCCTCTTGTTCTTATCTTATTTCTGCAAGGAAAAATATTCTTACTTGTATGTTTAGATAGATACTTGTATTATTTTCTTATTTTTATTATTGCATCTTATATAGTGCGATGATTTTGGTATCCGCTCCCGTCGGCCCTCGTCCTGTCTATGTTCGGATGTGGTATATATTATCTTTTCATAACTATTGGTTCATTTATTGTTTATGAAAATTATGCCGACCAACGTGACATAGATTTTATTTATCTAGAAGGTTGTTGAACCGGAAATTCCAACCGACCCTATTGTCGAGAGGTTAAATTGAATTGAAGAAGAAAACAATTTCTTGAAGGAAAAAATAAAAAAAATTGAGGAGGAGGAGATGATATTGGAGTTGCATGTTGCGGATGTCGTCGATGATCACAAGATCAAGATGGATGCAATGCGCTTGAAGATTAGAAAGATTAGAAAATATGCCATTCATACCGAGGCTTGGTATCATTATGCCGTTGGATCAGTTGTTACCTTGGTTGCGATTATGATCGCATTTGTTTTCGCATTGAAATGTTTTACATAGTTTCAATGTATGGTTTAATTAAATTAGATGCTCTGCAGAGCTTTATGTTGTTAGATGAGAACTATGTATGTACTTTGGTTTTAATGTGATGATGAACTTCTATTACTTTGGTCACTTAATTATTTATTTATGTTGTTCTGTAATGATTTTTGACACACTTAATTATATATAATGCACGCAGATGAACCGCAATGGATGTACGGTGAAAGACACACCTCCGAGTACATTAAGGTCGTGCATGATTTTCTCGAAGTAGCTGAGGCAAACAAGCAGAATGATTTTATGTGTTGTCCATGCCCTATATGTGGGAATACGAAGTCTTACTCTGACCGGAAAATCCTTCACACCCACCTACTTTACAAGGGTTTCATGCCACACTATAATGTTTGGACGAGGCACGAAGAAATAGGGGTTCTGATGGAAGACGACGAAGAAGAAGAGTATGATGACAACTATGTGCCCCTTGAATACGGTGATGCTACTAAGATCAAGAGGAACCAGACGATGTGCACGATGATGCTGCAACGGGCGAAGCTGCTGAAGATCAAGAGGAACCAGACGATGTGCCCGATGATGATGATCTCCGTCGGGTCATTGTCGATGCAAGGACGCAATGCAAAAGTCAAAAGGAGAAGTTGAAGTTCGATCGCATGTTAGAGGATCACAAAAAAGGGTTGTACCCCAATTGCGAAGATGGCAACACAAAGCTCGGTACCGTACTAGAATTGCTGCAGTGGAAGACAGAGAATGTTGTGCCTGACAAAGGATTTGAGAAGCTACTGAAAATATTGAAGAAGAAGCATGCCAAGTTGATGCGATGGCACAGTGAGGACCGTAAGAAAGACGGGAAGTTGAGAGCACCCACTGACGGGTCGCAGTGGAGAAAAATCAAGAGAAAGTACCAGGATAAGTTTGCAAGTGACCCAAGGAACATATGGTTTGCTATAAGCGTGGATGGCATTAATCCTTTCAGGGAGCAGAGCAGCAATCACAACACCTGGCCCGTGACTCTATGTATGTATAACCTTCCTCCTTAGACGTGCATGAAGCAGAAGTTCATTATGATGCCAGTTCTCATCCAAGGCCCTAAGCAACCCGGCAACGACATTGATGTGTACCTAAGGCCATTAGTTGAAGAACTTTTACAGCTGTGGAATGGAAACGGTATATGTCGTGGGATGAGCACAAAATGAGAATTTGACCTAAAGGCATTGCTGTTCGTGACCATCAACGATTGGCCCGCTCTCGGTAACCTTCGAGACGGACAAACAAGGGATACCACACATGCACACACTGTTTACTTGACACCGATAGTATATACGGGAAGCTGCGGGAAGAATGTGTACACAGGCCATCGTCGATTTCTTCCGACCAACCATCAATGTCGAAACAAAGGCAAGCATTTCAAAGGTGAGGCAGATCACGGAAGAAGCCGCCATGCGTGCCGGTGATCACGTACTTGCTATGGTCAATGATTTACACGTAATCTTTGGAAAGGGTCGGCGGACTAGCTGTTCGAATGACGCTGAGAAACACGCACCCATGTGGAAGAAAAATCTATATTTTGGGACCTACCCTCTGGAAAGACCTAGAGGTCCGCTCTTGATCGGCGTGATGCACGTGGCGAAGAACCTTTGCGTGAACCTGCTAGGCTTCTTGGGCGTGTATGAGAAAACAAAAGATACACGAGGCACGGAGGACCTACAACGTTTGCACGAAAAAAGCGGCATGCCTCCGAAGCGATATGAAGGTCCCGCCAGCTACGCTCTTACGAAAGAAGAAAGAAATCTTCTTTGAATGTCCGCTTTCGTATGAAGGTCCCGGCGGCTTCGTCGAATATAAAGGGAATAATAAATATGCGGAGAAAAAGTTTCAGAATCTAAAGTCTCATGACTGCCACGTGATTATAGCGCAACTACTTCCGGTTGCATTGAGGGGCTTCTACGAAAAACGTCCGATTAGCCATTGTGAAGCTATGTGCATTCCTCAATGCAATATCTCGAAGGTGATCGATCCAGAAATCGTACCAACGCTAAGGAGTGATGTGGCGCAATGTCTTGTCGGTTTCGAGCTGGTGTTCCCACCATCCTTCTTCAATATCATGGCCTTGCGTCCTAGTTCATCTAGTCGGCGAGATTGTCATTCTCGGGCCCATATTTCTACACAATATGTTCCCCTTTGAGAGGTTCATGGGAGTCCTAAAGAAATATGTCAGTAACCGCGCTAGGCCATAAAGAAGCATCTCCATGGGCCATCAAACAGAGGATGTCATCGGGTTTTGTGTTGACTTCATTCCTGGCCTTAAGAAGATAGGTCTCCCTAAATCACGATATGAGGGAGACTATTTGGAAAAACACGCTTGGAAGGACTCAATAATATGCGAGGACGGATATTCTTGGTCTCAAGCACACTACGCTTCTCTGTAACTCTACCTTCGTGACCCGTATGTAGATGAACACAAGAACGATCTGCGCTCCAAACACCCGGAGCAAAGGCAACGATCGGATTACATTGAACACATCGGGACTTTCAGCAGTTGGTTGGAAACACGTCTCAGAGGTGACAACACTGTTTGTGATGAGCTGTACTTGTTGTCCAGGGGACCATCTTCGACTGTAATGATTTGTAAAGGATACGAGATAAATGGGAATACATTTTACACGATCGCCCAAGATCAAAAGAGCACCAACCAAACCAGCGGTGTCCGCTTTGGTGCAGCCACCAAGAGGGGAAATGACACATATTATGGTTACATAGTGGACATATGGGAACTTGACTACGGAGTAGATTTTAAGGTCCCTTTGTTTAAGTGCAACTGGGTCAATCTGTCAGGAGGCGGGGTACAGGTAGACTCACAGTACGGAATGACAACAGTGGAACTGAAAAATCTTGGGTACACTGACGAACCGTTCGTCCTAGCCAATGATGTGGCACAGGTTATCTATGTGAAGGACGTGTCTACCAGACCGAGAAAAAGAAAAGATAAGGAAGCGAATACATCATACGATGAGCCAAAGTGCCACATAGTTCTTTCAGGAAAAAGGGACATTGTGGGAGTGTAGGGCAAGACAGACATGTTTGAAGATTATGAAAAGTTTCATGAAATTCCTCCCTTAAAAGTCAAGGCTGGCCTTGACATCACGATAAACGATGAAGATTATCCATGGTTACGGCGCAATAAGCAAATGACACAAGCGAAGAAAAAGTGAAGACTTTCTCTCGCAACTATTATGATGATGCCATGCCAACTTTGTACCAGACGAGTATGATACCATTGTCCGTTTTGTACATGCACATGCTATGTGGGTGAAATTATGATACCATGCCAACTTTCAACTTTTTCAGAGTTCATTTGAAATGCTTTAATGTCTTATGGTTCGGCCCTCGTAATACCATTAATCCCGGTTCGCTCCTTGTCAACTATGTTCTCACCAAGAACACTCTCAAGAGGGCAGCCACGTGGGCCATTGGTCCCGGTTCGTCTGGACCTTTTGGTCCCGGTTCCAAGCACGAACCGGGACCAATGCGCCTCGCCCCTGGCCCATGACCATTAGTCCCGGTTTGTGCCACAAACCGGGACTAAAGGGTTGGTCCTCGTTGCGCTCATAGTTTAGTCCCACCTCGCCAACCGAAGGGCGCTCACACTGGTTTATAAGCCCGTCCCTCTCTGCCTTGTTGAGCTTCTCTCAAAGTGAAAATAGATGCCCCTATACATGGAATTTGACCTAAATTCATAGTGAATTTCTCTGAAATTCATAGAAATTTATTATGAATTTAGGTTAAATTTTCTCTATAGGCGCATCTATGTTCATTTTTTTAGTAAAGTTAATCACAAACTTGGGATTCACACAAATTTCAAAGAACTCAAATTTTAACTTTTCAAATTTGAAAACTAATGGCACTAACAGAAAGTTTATAATTTTTCTAAAACTAATGGCACTAACAGAAAGTTTATAATTTTTCTGACCTAAAAGCAAAAAGAATTAAAAATAAAGCAAAAACAAAAGAAAATAAATAATGCAGAAAACAAAACAAAAAACTGGAAACAAAATAAAATAGCAACAATAAGTATTTTGTTGTAAGTAGAAACAAAATAAAATAAATAAAGCAACAAAAAAAACAAAAAAACAAAAAAGTGTTTCCAAATTTGAAAACTAATGAAACTAACAGAAAGTTTGTAATTTTTCTAAAACTAAAAGCAAAAAAGAATTAAAAAATAAAGCAAAAAAAAAGAAAATAAATAATGCAGAAAACAAAACAAAAAACTGGAAAAAAACTGCCACCTATTGGGCCACCACGGCTGAATCGACTAGAAACCCAACCTGGGCGGATTCAGCCCTTGAAGGCAATAGGCCTGGCAACACAGTGTGAGATTAGGCCCGTAAGCCTGCATTTGAGAGGAGCTCGAGAGGGTAGCCGCGGTGGGGCTTATAAACCACTCGAGCCCCTCTCAACTAGCGAGGTAGGACTAAACTTTGGCCCAGCAGCGTATAAGGCCTTTGGTCCGGTTGGTGGCACTACTTGGGACTAAAGGAGGCATTGATCGGTTCGTGGCACCAACGGTACCAATGCACTCCTTTAGTCGGTTGGTGCCACCAACCGAGACAAACAATTCTGCAGCCCAAAGGCGCGGAAGCGGCGGCCTTTGGTCCGGTTGGTGGCGGCCTTTGGTCGGTTGGTGGCACCAACTGGACTAAAGGCGCGATTAGTACTGAGTTGGTGCCACGAACCGGGACCAATGCTCTTGGTATATAACCAGGACTTGTGAAAATTTCACTTTCTCATCTCCATTTGCCCCGACGACGCCGAGCTCATCGCCCCAGGCTGCCCGGCGCCGTCCGCCGCCTCGCCATCGCCCTGCCCGACCGCGCCGTCGCCGTCGCCGTGCCTCGCCGTCATTGTCGCCAACGTCGTCCCGAGCCCGACACCCCCTGCCCTCGCCCCGAGGGCGCCTTCCGCGTCGGTCGTCCCGAGCCTTCCTCGTCGCCGGCGCCACCCGCAGCGCCGCGCCTCTGCCTCAGCCGGCCCGCCGCCAGCGTCGCGCCGCCGTCGCCGCCCAGCGTCGCCCAGACGCCGTCCCCTGCCCAGCCAGCAACCGCCTCTGCCTCAGGCCAGCCCGACCTCATCGCCGGCGCCGCCCATAGTGAGCCCAGCGCCACCCTGCCCCTGGCCGCCACCGCAGCCCATAGCTAGTGATGCTTTTTTTGCATATATGTTGATGATATATGTATGTATGTTTTACTTTCCTCACAAATATATATATATATATATATATATATATATATATATATATATATATATATATATATATATATATATATATATATATATATATATATATATATATATATATATATATATATATATATATATATATATATATATATATATAGGGATTGACTATTAGTCACCCTGGGTGAGGAATAGTTATTCTTCACCCTCTATTTTACCATCAATGCACCGTAATTTTACGTTTACGTAAGTTTTGTCTTATTTTAGACATAAAAGAGACCGTAAGAAAATATATAATCGTCGTAAAAAATATTTTATGTTATGTAAAATTACAAGCGTAAAAACATAGTGTAAAATACACATAAACTGCAAATTTTCTTGTCTTATGACCTATATTTTTATTTTCTTATGTCAAATATTACGTAGTGAATGAATATGAATGTAACTATTTGAATTCCAAACATAATTTAATTATGAAATGATCTTAAAATTACCTCGGTGAAGAATAAGTTATTCTGCACCCTGGGTGATGAATAGCATCACTATATATATATGTATGTATGTATGTATGCTTTTTTGTATGCATATATGTTGATGAAATATGAACAATGCATTAGGCAAAACCTTTACTTTTTTGAAATTTTCTATTTGAACATTTTTTAAAAAACAAGCAATACTAAAAGAATGAGAGGAAAAAGGAAAATAAGAAGAGGAAGAAAGGAGGAGAAGAGGAGAAATAAATAAGAAGATGAAAAAAGAAGAAAAAGAAGAGGAGAAGAAGAAAGGAATAGAGGAGAAGAAGAAAAATAGAAAAATAAAAATATTCTATTATTCCTTTCTTCTTCTCCTCTTTTTTTTTCTTCTTTTTTTTCTTCGATCTTCTCCTCTATCGTCGTCGATATACCCCTCCCGATAACTTCAACACGAGGGAGAAGAAGAAAAAGAAGAGGTTCTATTTTTTTTCTTCTTTCTCCTCTATTCCTTTCTTCTTCTCCTCCTTTTTTTTCTTCTTTTTTTCTTCGATTGCTTCTCTTCTATTCCTTTCTTCTTCTCCTCTTTTTATTTCTTCTTTTGTCTTCTTATTTTTTATCGGGTATGTCGTTGTCGATATACCCCCACCCGAGAAACTTCAACACGAGGGGGGTACCGATACCCCCTCCCCGATAACATTATTTTCCCATGTATATGTATCTCGCGTCGTTGTCGATATAACCCCTTCCGGATAACCCGACATGAGGGCGGTCATATATATACCCCTCTCAACCGTGATAACTTATACCGCGGCACCCCTGAAGGAGTTAGGACTAGGGGGTGTCCGGATAACGAACTATCATCATCGGCGGACTCCAAGACTATGAAGATACAAGATTGAAGACTTCGTCCCGTGTCCGGATGGGACTTTCCTTGGCGTGGAAGGCAAGCTTGGCGTCTGGATATGTAGATCTCCTACCATTGTAACCGACTACGTGTAACCCTAACCCTATCCGGTGTCTATATAAACCGGAGGGTTTTAGTCCGTGGGGCGAACAACAATCATACCATAGGCTAGCTTCTAGGGTTTAGCCTCTTTGATCTCGTGGTAGATCTACTCTTGTAACACACATCATCAATATTAATCTAGCAGGACGTAGGGTTTTACCTCCATCAAGAGGGCCCGAACCTGGGTAAAACATCGTGTCCCTTGTCTCCTGTTACCATCCGCCTAGACGCACAGTTCGGGACCCCCTACCCGAGATCCGCCGGTTTGGACACCGATATTGGTGCTTTCATTGAGAGTTCCTCTGTGTCGTCGCCGATAGGCCCGATGGCTCCTTTGATCATCAACAATGACACGGTCCAAGGTGAGACTTTTCTCCCCGGACAGATCTTCGTGTTCGGTGGCTTTGCACTGCGGGCCAATTAAGCAGCCATCTGGAGCAGATCGAAGCTTCGCCCCTGGCCGTCGAGTCAGATTTGGAAGCCTAAACTATCGGCCGATATCCGTGGAGACTTGATCTTGACGGATTCGAGCCCCTAATAGCGCGCCGCGCCTTGTCTCGATGGGCATGATCTAGCTCTACAACCGAGCGGTGCCACGGAGGCCGCACGAGAATCCGCTCCGACCCTTAATCAGAGCGGATTCCCGATCGAGGACGAGTGGTTGGACACGCCTCGGGGCTTTAATCTCTACGGCGATCGAGCGAACTCCATCCTGTCGCTGCGAAGACCTCGACTCCGGTGCGGACTCCTATCCGGACTCCGAACCCTCGCGCCCTTGCCGATCGAATCCGATTGGGCGCCCGTTATGGAGTTCACGGACGCGAACATCCTTGACACTTTCGCCTTTTGGCGACATCTTGAATTCACTAAAGTCTCTCTCTTTATCCGGAGAGCCTGGCGGATTACGGTCGAGGAAGGTTGGGATATGGTCGACGAAGAAATTCGGCGCCCACCCACCACCCACTTGGTAGCCGTTGTCGGCGACCTAACCGACATGCTAGACTACGACTCCAAGACATCGGCGGTATGGGCGGCGATGCGGAGGCGACCAAGACCCAGCGCCTACGAGGGCCTTTGGAAGGCCACCTCGTCATATGACATATACATGGTGGACATCCCAAAAGATGGGAGCGGCGATGGAACAACGGAGGATGACCCCTCAAGAAGCAGCCCAAGCGCCGGCGTCGTGGCGCCGCTCTAAATCCGCCACATCAACAATGAAGATTCCGGCACGGAGATAACAATACACAGGACAACGCCGAAGACAATCCACTCCGGCAATATCCATCGCGGGGAGGATGAAGGCGCCAGCCCTCAAGAGAGAGCGGCGGAAGAAGAGGTAGAGGATTATATGCCTCCCTCCGAAGACGAAGCAAGCCTCGGCGACAATGAATTAAATCGTGCACGAGAATCCCGTCGAACAAGGCGTTTTAGGCGAGGCTTATGGCCATGGAAAACAGCCTAAAGAAAAGCAGCAACAGGTTAGAGCTGATCGGGATCGCTAGCCGACAGATGGACGAAGTCCTCGCGGCGAAGAGCATGAGCTCGAGCGCCCTCAAAAGCTACCCTAAATGCAAGCCGCTCCCGATTAGAGGAGGAGGCTTACGAACCCGCATCACCGGGAGACAATACGGTGACCGACCACCCGTGGCGCGACAGAGAGGCCTCTAGGCCCTCCACTAGAACCGTACCCGGCATCGCTCAAAAGCACTTGGCCAAAGGGGCGCTCCGGACCTGCGAGATATATTGGAGGACAAGGCAAGACAATCAAGATCGATCTATGGATCGGCGTGCGCCCCGCAGTGCGTGGCGACAACCGTCGCGCCGGACCACGATAAGTCCGCCGGCCGAGCAAAACAGACCAAGCTCTTTTGAGCTCCGTCGTGATATCGCCCGATCTGAGGCGCCGCACACCCACTATGCTTCATGCATTTAAGTAATGGAACATCAAATCCCGAAGGGTTTAAACCCATCAATATTGAATCCTATGATGGCACAAGACCCAGCGGTTTGGATTGAAGACTATCTCCTTCACATCCACATGGCTCATGGTGACGATCTTCACGCCATCAAATACCTCCCCCTCAAGCTGAAAGGACCAGCCCGACATTGGCTCAACAGCTTGCCGCCAGAGTCAATTGGGAGCTGGGAGGACACGGAAGCCGCATTCCTCGATAACTTCCGAGGCGCGTGTATGCGACCACCGACGCTGATGACCTAAGCCACATAATTCAGCAGCCAGACGAATCGGCGGACAATTACGGACACGGTTCTTAACCAAGAAAAACCAAATCGTCGATTGCCCGGATGGGAGGCCCTCGCGGCCTTCAAGCATAACATCCGGGACGAGTGGCTTGCCCGGCACCTAGGACAGGAAAAGCCGAAATCCATGGCAGCCCTCACATCACTCATGACCCGCTTCTGCGCAGGTGAGGACAGCTGGCTAGCACGCAGCAACAACCTCAACAAAAATTCTGGCAGTCCGGACTTCAAGGACCAAAACGGCAGGCCACGTCGTAACAAAAACAAACACCGCACTAACGGCGACAATATTGAGGATCTGGCGGTCAATGTCGGATTCAAAGGCTCTAAACCGGTCAGCGGAAAAGGCCATTCAAGCGAACTACTCGGGTCCGTCCGGTTTGGACCGAATACTCGACCGCTTGTGCGGATACGGCACCCGAAAAGCCAGCTAACCACACCAACAAGTACTGTTGGGTATTTAAGCGAGCAGGCAAGTTAATTGCGAAAACAATGACAAGGGCTGCATAGCGATAGCGAGGACGAGACCCAACTGCGAACAATAGAGGATGAAGGTTTCCCCCACAGTGCGGGCGGTGAACATGATATACGCAACCCACATACCCAAAGGGAGCGAGCGTGCACTCGGGGATGTCACGCGATGAAGCCCGATTGCCCAGTTCAATCCATGGTCCTCCTGCCCAATCACTTTTGACCGCAGGGACCACCCCCAAAGACATCCGCCACGGCAGATTCGCCGACCGGTCCTAGACCCAATCGTCGATGGATTTCACCTAACGAGTCCCGATGGACAGCGGCGGCAGACTGAACCTGCTTTACCGGGATACGATGTGCAAAATGGGCATAGACCCTCAAGGATTAAACCTACCAAAAGCGACCTTTAAAGCGTCATACCAGGTGTAGAAGCCAATTGTACAGGCTCAATTACACCGAAGTGGTCTTGGATCCCGGATAACTTCGGCGAGGAGTTAATCTTCGACATAGTCCCGTTCATGGCGGCTATCATGCCTTGCTCGGACGTATCGCGTTGCAAAGTTCAGCGCGGTGCTGCACTACACATACCTCAAGCTCAAGATGCCAGGCCTCGAGGAGTCATTACGGTCAACGGAAACACTGAGCGTTCCCTCCGCGGAGGAACATACATGCTCTCGCGGCATAAGTGCAATGCAGCCTCTTAAGGCAATTATCGGATCCGGCCGTTAAGCGGCGGACGCAGCCAAGCAGCGCCGGAGTAACTTACAACAAGACCACATGGCGCGCCCGAGCACGCCAGCGTAGCGATGCGGCTACCCCAGCTCCTGCGAAACGTCAAAGCAGGTCCTTCGCGTACACCATTACGCTCTGAAGATACCATGGGCATGGGGAGGGGGGCACGACCACAATACACCCAGACTGCGGCTCAACCACACAAGGGGCTCTCAAGTGCGTCGTTCCTTTTTCTTTTCTTTTTACCTTTTACTTTTTAAACAAAGGACCCCGTTTGTCAGAAGCCCTGTCCAGCAGCAGACCTACCGAACTCACGATGCAACAGCCAGGGAAGGATAAAGGCTACAACGAATATACAGGTGGTCTCCATTACGAGCATTTTCATACACCAATCTGCAGCCTACCCCTGGAAGGGGACATGTTTAAACAGTCTCCTACCTTGCTTATCGCACTATTTGTATCGTTCTGCATTCGTAGCAGCACATATTGAATAAAACAATGCAGCACCTTTTTGCTTATAATTGCATTTCTTTTTCATACATATGTTCATTCACGACATGTTGCATCCGTACACTTTGGTACGGCTAATATACACCAGGGGCTTATGTTTCCCGCGTTATGGTGTGATGAGTCCGAACACTTTCACAAGTGCGGCACCCCGAACTTATAACACTATATGCATCGGCTCCGAATCATGTCTTGGGTCAATAGTTGGGTTTGCCCGGCTCCCGTGTTTTGGTACCTTACGTTCCGTTATATCGGCTAAGGTAGCACCGGGAGAACCACTGCGATTCCGCCCCAGTTCGGCTGGGTTAACGCCTCAGTGGAGAAAGCTAAAACTGACCATCATGATGAGGCGAGAGACCGGTCGCTGTTCGAGAGGTTTTCTGCGAGTCCTTAAAGACTTATGCCGCTTAGGCGAGAGGCGGATCTTGTCCGACCAAGGCGTGGATAGCGCCCCAAATTGACCTTCGAAGACTAGGGCTTCACGAAATTTAAAATTATAGAATTCTATGGCTAAGTGAGAGTGTTCAAGCATTATAAGTCAGGTTGCCTTGTTCGTTGTGTTGGCGCCTCCTAGATGGACCCAAAAATGGGAACAAGAGCGCTCAAGTTTATCCCGAACACCCCAAACACTCGTGGCATGGGGGCTGAAGCCGACGACTTGCCATCTCTCAGATTTGATAAACAACCGCCTGAAGGTAATATTTTAAATTAACAAGCGTTGCTTAGCGCATATGAACTAAGTTTTCAGCGCACAGGATAAACAAAAGCTGAGTCTACTCAAATATTACATCTTTGGAGCACTCACCCGCAATAGTGCGGGCGCCCTTCAGCACACTCTTATAATACATCTCGGGCGTGCGATGCTCCTTGCCCTCTGGTGGCGTGTCCGTCACGAGCTTCTAGGCATCCATCTCTCCCCAGTGCACCTTTGCACGGGCAAGGGCCCGACGGGCACCCTCGATACAAGCGGAATGCTTGATAACTTCAACCCACGGGCACGCATCCACCAGCCGCCGCACCAGGCCGAAGTAGCTCCCAGGCATGGCCTCCTTAGGCCACAGCCGAACTATAAGGCCCTTCATGGCCTGTTCGGCCGCCTTGTGGAGCTCGACCAGCTGCTTTAGCTGGTCGCTAAGGGGCACCGGATGTCCGGCCTCAGCATACTGAGACCAGAAGACCTTCTCCGTTGAACTCCCCTCCTCGGCCCGGTAGAATGCGGCAGCATCGGACACGCTGCGAGGAAGCTCTGCGGATGCCCCTAGAGAGCTCCGAATTCGGGTAAGCAACAGGTAATTAACACTCACATGCTTACTCTGCATGAAAAATGCCTTACCTGCGGCTGTTTTCTTCACCGCTTCAATCTCCTGGAGGGCCTTGTAGGCTTCGGCCTTAGCGGTTTTGGCACTCTCAAGAGCCGTTGCAAGCTCAGACTCTCGAGTCTTGAGTCACGCTCAAGTTCTCATGTTTTTCATGAGATCCTGGAGCTCTTGCTGTACCTCCGCCACCCGCGCCTCCTGCTTCTCTCGCTCGATGCGTTCGCGGCGCATTACGCTCGGCGCGGCCACCGCTTCCTCCAGTGGTCGCCACCTGGTTAGCGGCCCCTACAATACCCACAGTATCCTTGTCATTTTCTTGCAACCAAATCCTTTTTCAGAAGGTACAATTTTCATAAGGTATTACTCACCTTCTTTTTCCTCGAGCTGCTTCTTAGCATGGCCGAGCTCGTTCTCGGACCGCTCGAGGTTTTCTTCAAAGAATTGACCTCCGCAGATCGGTCTTGGCGGAGGTCAGCAGCCTGACACCTGCAATCCCATATTGACATATTTTTATGACTCCTGCGTTTATCTTTCTAAAGATCCTCGGCCCCGCTTTTCTTTCGAACACCGAACCGAGCATCGAGGGGCTACTGTCTATGCGGTACCATTTTACATATGTTGAAATTCTTACCTCAAAGCCTGTTAGAAGGCTATTGCGAGCTTCGGTCAGCCCGCTCTTGGCGAAGCTGAACCTTATGAATCACCACACTCATAACAAGGCGGTGTTCTCTTCGATGGGCGCCATTGGCGCCTCCAGCAATTATCCGGCACCTCCGGTTGGGCCGGAGGCAGCCGGCGTCTCGTCTTGCCCATCTTACGAAGGGCCGCCCACCGGACTCGGAGCCACTGCGGCCTCGGGGCTGAGTCCGTGCACAGTCCGGGGTGTCTCACGACACCTCCGGGCCTCCCCTCCTGGTGGGTCCTTTTGCAGGATCCCACCTCGGCGCCGTCTGCGGCACGGGGTGGAGGCAGTCGGAAGGAATCCATATCAACGCACCCAAGGACCCGCTCGGCGAAGCGGGAAGATCATCCTTAGGCGGACTGCGGGGTTGTATGCGGCATTAGAAAAGGCGTTATGTGGCGAAAGCAAAACCTTGAGGTTATTCGGGTATCCGGACACTTACGATCTCGCCGAGGCTTGGCCTCGTGAGGCCGATGCCCTCGTCGTCATCGGCGTTGGTGGAGAAGTCCGGAGGAAGGGTTCTTCCCTTCTTGGACCCTCCGGCCTCCCGATTGGGGCGGCCTTCCTTTCCTCTCCTCCCCGGCGGGGAGAAGCTTCTTCTTCTTCCTCCTCGTCTTGAGGAGAAGATTACGCTTGTAATCCGGCAAAGACTGGCGTCGGGTGCTCCTTCGAGTTCCGTAGCCTCCTTCTTGCCTTCTTCTCCGGCACCACATGGGGTGCGGGCCAGCAGCCCCGCTAATCGGGCGTCCGCTGGGTCTTCGGCAAAGGAGACGGTTAATCTGTCCGGGCGTCTTCAGCCGACACTGTCGAAGAATAGGAGTTTTCGTAACCCACATAGAGTCAATCTATGGAAAAGGAGCCCGTAAAGGGTCAAATAACTTACCTCGCTGGCTTGACGCCGCGAGCTGTATCCGCGATCTTTGTTAGCGGATGCGGGGGCTTCGGCGCCCTTGAACAGCACCTTCCAGGCATCTTCGTACGTGATATCGAAGAGCCGGCTCAAGGTTCGGTGCTGTGCTGGATCGAACTCCCACAAATTGAAGTCCCGTTGTTGGCATGGGAGAATCCGGCGGATGAGCATCACCTGGATTACATCGACAAGCCTGCGATTCTTGTCCACCAGGTTCCGGACGCGTGTTTGGAGTCCGGATAGCTCGTCCGAATCCCCCCACTTCAGGTCCGTCTCTTTCCATGACGAGAGCCGTGTGGGGAATCCAGATCTGAATTCAGGGGCCGCCACCTATTCAGGGTCGCGTGGCTCGGTGATGTAGAACCACCCCGATTGCCACCCCTTTATTGTCTCCACAAAGGAGCCCTCGAGCCATAGGACTTTGGCCATCTTGCCGACCATGGTGTTGGGGAACGCAGTAATTTCAAAAATTTTCCTACGATCACGCAAGACCATGGTGATGGCATAGCAACGAGAGGGAGAGTGTCCGTCCACTTACCCTCGAGACCGAAAGCGAGGCGTTATAACAACGGTTGATGTAGTCGTGCGTCTCCACGATCCGACCGATCCAAGCACCGAACGACGGCACCTCCGAGTTCGCACACGTTCAGCTCGATGGCGATCCCGGACTCCGATCCAGCAAAGTGTGGGGATGAGTTCGTCGACCAGACGGCGTGGTGGCGATGTTGATGCTCCACCGGCGCAGGGCTTCGCTAAGCCCGTGACGATATGACTTCTCCGGCGCAGGCTTCGCCTAAGCTCATGACGATATGACCGAAGTGGAATATGGTGGAAGGGGGCACCGCACACGGCTAAGGCAAGATCCGTAGATCAACTTGTGTGTCATGGGGTGCCCCCCTGCCCCCGTATATAAAGGAGCAAGGGAGGAGGTGGCCGGCCTAGGAGGAGGGCGCGCCAAGGGGAGTCCTACTCCCACCGGGAGTAGGACTCCTTCTTTCCTAGTCCAACTAGGAGAAGGGGGGAAAGGGGGGAAGTGGAGAAGGAAGGGAGAGGTGGGCTGCGCCCCAAACCCCTTGTCCAATTCGGACTGGGCTTGGGAGGGGCGCGCGCCACCTCCCGGCTCCTTCCACTAAGGCCCATTAAGGCCCAATACTTTTCCCCGTATTCCCGTAACTCCCGGTACTCGAAAAATACCGGATCATTGGAACCTTTCCGAACTCTGAATATAGTCGCCCAATATATCGATCTTTACGTCTCGACCATTTCGAGACTCCTCGTCATGTCCCCGATCTCATCCGGGACTCCGAACTCCTTCGGTACATCAAAACTCATAAACTCATAATATAAGCATCATCGAAACCTTAGCGTGCGGACCCTACGGGTTCGAGAACTATGTAGACATGACCTAGAACTATTCTTGGTCAATAACCAATAGCGGAACCTGGATGCCCATATTGGCTCCTACATATTCTCTGAAGATCTTTATCGGTCAAACCGCATAACAACATACTTTGTTCCCTTTGTCATCGGTATGTTACTTGCCGAGATTCGATCGTCGGTATCAATACCTAGTTCAATCTCGTTACGGCAAGTCTCTTTACTCGTTCCGTAATACATCATCTCATAACTAACTCATTAGTTACAATGCTTGCAAGGCTTAGGTGATGAGTATTACCGAGAAGGCCCAGAGATACCTCTCCGACAATCGGAGTGACAAAACCTAATCTCAAATCGCCAACCCAACATGTACCTTTGGAGACACCTGTAGTACTCCTTTATAATCACCCGATTACGTTGTGACGTTTGGTAGCACCAAAGTGTTCCTCCGTAAGCACGGAGTTGCATAATCTCATAGTTACAGGAACATGTATAAGTCATGAAGAAAGCATTAACATACTAAACGATCAAGTGTTAAGCTAACGGAATGGGTCATGTCAATCAGATCATTCAACTAATGATGTGACCTTGTTAATCAAATAACAACTCCTTGTTCATGGTTAGGAAACATAACCATCTTAGATTAACAAGCTAGTCAAGTAGAGGCATACTAGTGACACTCTGTTTGTCTATGTATTCACACATGTATTATGTTTCCGGTTAATACAATTCTAGCATGAATAATAAACATTTATCATGAAATAAGGAAATAAATAATAACTTTATTATTGCCTCTAGGGCATATTTCCTTCAGTCTCCCACTTGCACTAGAGTCAATAATCTAGTTCACATCGCCATGTGATTTAACATCAATAGTTCACATCTATATGTGGTTAACACCCATAGTTCACATCGACATGTGACCAACACCCAAAGGGTTAACTAGAGTCAGTAATCTAGTTCACATCGCTATGTGATTAACACCCAAAGAGTACTAAGGTGTGATCATGTTTTTCTTGTGAGATAATTTTAGTCAGCGGTCTGTCACATTCAGAGCCGTAAGTATTTTGCAAATTTCTATGTCTACAATGCTCTTGCGGAGCTACTCTAGCTAATTGCTCCCACTTTCAATATGTATCCAGATAGAGACTCGAGTCATCTAGATTAGTGTTAAAACTTGTATCGGCGTAACCCTTTACGACGAACCTTCTTTCACTTCCATAATCGAGAAACATATCCTTATTCCACTAAGGATAATTTTGACCGCTGTCCATTGATCTACTCCTAGATCACTATTGCACTCCCTTGCCAAACTTAGTGGTAGGGTATGCAATAGATCTGGTACACAGCATGACATACTTTATAGAACCTATGGCTGATGCATAGGGAATGACTTTCATTCTCTTTCTATCTTCTGCCGTGGTCGGGTTTTGAGTCTTACTAAATCTCACACCTTGTAACACAGGCAAGAACTTTTCTTTTGACTGTTTCATTTTGAACTACTTCAAAATCTTGACAAGGTATGTACTTATTGAAAAACATATCAAGCGTTTTTGATCTATCTCAATAGATCTTGATGCTCAATTTGTACGCAGCTTCTCCGAGGTCCTTCTTTGAAAAACTCCTTTCAAATACTCCTTTATGCTTTGCAGAATAATTCTACATCATTTCCGATCAACAATATGTCATTCACATATACTTATCAGAAATGATGTAGTGCTCCCACTCACTTTCTTGTAAATACAGGCTTCACTGTAAGTCTGTATAAAACTATATGCTTTGATCACACTATCAAAGCGTTTATTCCAACTCGAGATGCTTGCAGGTCCATAGATGGATCATTGGAGCTTGCACATTTTGTTAGCTCCTTTAGGATTGACAAAACCTTCGGTTGCATCATATACAACTCTTCTTTAATAAATCCATTAAAGAATGTAGTTTTGACATCCATTTGCCAGATTTCATAAAATGTGGCAATTGCTAACATGATTCGGACAGACTTAAGCATCGCTACAGTTGAGAAAATCTCATTGTAGTCAACACCTTGAACTTGTCAAAACCTTTTTGCGACAAGTCGAGCTTTGTAGATAGTAACACTACTATCAACATCTGTCTTCCTCTTGAAAATCCATTTATCTACATGGCTTGCGATCATCGAGCAAGTCAATCAAAGTCCATACTTTGTTCTCATACATGGATCCTATCTCAGATTTCATGGTCTCAAGCCATTTCGCGGAATCTGGGCTCATCATTGCTTCCTCATAGTTCGTAGGTTTCATCATGTTCTAGTAACATGACTTCCGAACATGATTACCGCACCACTCAGTGCGGATCTTACTCTGGAAGACCTACGAGGTTTGGTAGTAACTTGATCTGAAGTTTCATGATCATCATCATTAACTTCCTCACTAATTGGTGTAGTAATCACGAACTGATTTCGTGATGAACTACTTTCCAATAAGGGAGAAGGTACAAATTACCTTATCAAGCTCTTTACTTTCCTCCCACTCACTTCTTCGAGAGAAACTTCTTCTCTAGAAAGGATCCATTTTAACAACGAAAAACTTGCTCATGGATCTGTGATAGAAGGTGTACCCAACATTTTCTTTTGGGTAATCTATGAAGACGCACTTCTCCGATTTGGGTTCGAGCTTATCGGTGAAAACTTTTTCACATAAGCATCACAACTCAAACTTTTAAGAAAGCGACAGACTTAGGTTTCTTTGTTAAACCATAGTTCATACGGTGTCATCTCAGCGGATTTAGATGGTGCCCTATTAAGCGTGAATGCAGCTGTCTCTAATGCATAACCCCAAAGCGATAGTGGTAAATCGGTAAGATACATCATAGATCGCACCATATCCAATAAAGTCTTGATTCTGACGTTCGGACACACCATTATCTTTGTGGTGTTCGGTGGCGTGAGTTTGAAACTATTTCACATTGTTTCAAATGAAGACCAAACTCGTAACTCAAATATTTATCTCCACGATCAGATCGCAGAAACTTTATTTTCTTGTTACGATGATTTTCCACTTCACTCTGAAATTCTTTGAACTTTTCAATTATTTCAGACTTATGTTTCATCAAGTAGATATACCCATATCTGCTCAAATCATCTGTGAAGGTCGAGAAAATAACAATACTTGCCACGAGCATCAACACTCATTGGATCGCATACATCGGTATGTATTATTTCCAATAAGTCAATAGCTTGTTCCATTGTTCCGAGAAGCGGAGTTTTAGTCATCTTGCCCAAAAGGCACGGTTCGCAAGTACCAAGTGATTCATAATCAAGTGATTCCAAAATCCATCAGCATGGAGTTTCTTCATGCGCTTTACACCAATATGACCTAAGCGGCAAGTACCACAAATAAGTTGCACTATCATTATTAACTTTGCATCTTTTGGTTTCAATATTATGAATATGTGTATCATACGATCGAGATCCAACGAACCATTTTCATTGGGTGTGTAACCATATAAGGTTTTATTCATGTAAGCAGAACAACAATTTATTCTCTTACTTAAATGAATAACCGTATTGCAATAAACATGATCAAATCATATTCATGCTCAACATAAACACCAAATAACATTTATTTAGGTTTAACACTAATCCGAAAATATAGGGAGTGTGCGATGATGATCATATCAATCTTGGAACTACTTCCAACACTCATCGTCACTTTCCCTTCAACTAGTCTCTGTTTATTCGTAACTCCGGTTTGAGTTACTAATCTTAGCAACCGAACAAGTATCAAATACTCGGGGCTACTATAAACACTAGTAATGCACACATCAATAGTCTGTATATCAAATATACTCTTGTTCACTTTGCCATCCTTCTTATCCACCAAATATTCAGGGCATTTCGCTTCCGGTGACCATTTCCTTTGCAGTGTAAACACTCGGTTTCAGGCTATGGTCCAGCTTTGGGCTTCTTCAAGAGTGACAACTTACTTGTCTTTCTACTTGAAGTTCCTTTCTTTCCCTTTGCCCTTTTCTTGAAACTAGTGGTCTTGTCAATCATCAACACTTGATGCTCTTTCTTGATTTCTACCTTCGTCGATTTTCAACATCACGAAGAGCTCGGAATCTTTTTCGTCATCCCTTGCATACTATAGTTCATCACGAAGTTCTAGTAACTTAGTGATGGTGACTAGAGAATTCTGTCAATCACTATCTTATCGGAAGATTAACTCCCACTTGATTCAAGCGATTGAAGTACCTGGACAATCTGAGCACATGCTCACTAGTTTGAGCGATTCTCCTCCATCTTTTAGCTATAGAACTTGTTGGAGACTTCATATCTCTCAACTCGGGTATTTGCTTGAAATATTAACTTCAACTCTGGAATATCTCATATGGTCCATGACGTTCAAAACGTCTTTGAAGTCCCGATTCTAAGCCGTTAAGCATGGTGCACTAAACTATCAAGTAGTCATCATATTGAGCTAGTCAAGCGTTCATAACGTATGCATCTGCTCCTGCAATAGGTCTGTCACCTAGCGGTGCATTAAGGACATAATTCTTACGTGCAGCAATGAGGATAAACCTCAGATCACGGATCCAATCCGCATCATTGCTACTAACATTTTCAATACAATTTTCTCTAGGAACACATATGAAAACATAGGGAAGCAACAACGCGAGCTATTGATCTACAACATAATTTGCAAAATACTACCAGGACTAAGTTCATGATAAATTAAAGTTCAATTAATCATATTACTTAAGAACTCCCACTTAGATAGACATCTCTCTAGTCATCTAAGTGATTACGTGATCCAAATCAACTAAACCATGTCCGATCATCACGTGAGATGGAGTAGTTTCAATGGTGAACATCACTATGTTGATCATATCTACTATATGATTCACGCTCGACCTTTCGGTCTCCGTGTTCGAGGCCATATCTGTTATATGCTAGGCTCGTCAAGTTTAACCTGAGTATTCGCGTGTGCAACTGTTTTGCACCGTTGTATTTGAGCGTAGAGCCTATCACACCCGATCATCACGTGGTGTCAAAGCACGAAGAACTTTATAGCGGTGCATACTCGGGAGAACACTTCTTGATAATTTTGGTGAGAGATCATCTTATAATGCTACCGTCAATCAAAGCAAGATAAGATGCATAAAGGATAAACATCACATGCAATCAATATAAGTGATATGATATGGTCATCATCATCTTGTGCTTGTGATCTCCATCGCCAAGCACCGTCATGATCACCATCGTCACCGGCGCGACACCTTGATCTCCATCGTAGCATCGTTGTCGTCTCGCCAACTATTGCTTCTCGACTATCGCTACTCCTTAGTGATAAAGTAAAGCAATTACATGGCGTTGCATTTCATACAATAAGCGACAACCATATGGCTCCTGCCGATTGCCGATAACTTCGGTTACAAAACATGATCATCTCATACAATAAAATATAGCATCACGTCTTGACCATATCACATCACAACATGCCCTGCAAAAACAAGTTAGGCGTCCTCTACTTTGTTGTTGCAAGTTTTACGTGGCTGCTACGGGCTGAGCAAGAACCGTTCTTACCTCGCATCAAAACCACAACGATACTTCGTCAAATAGACTCCGTTTTAACCTTCTCAAGGACCGGGCGTAGCCACACTCGATTCAACTAAAGTGAGAGAGCGAGACACCGCCGGTCACCTTTAAGCAACGAGTGCTCGGGCGGTGAAACCAGTCTCGCGTAAGCGTCACGCGTAATGTCGGTCCGGGCGCTTCATCTCACAATACCGCTGAACCAAAGTATGACATGCTGGTAGGCAGTATGACTTGTATCGTCCACAACTCACTTGTGTTCTACTCGTGCACATGACATCAACGCATAAAACCTGGCTCGGATGCCTTTGTTGGGGAGCGTAGTAATTTCAAAAATTTTCCCACGATCACGCAAGACCATGGTGATGGCATAGCAGCGAGAGGGGAGAGTGTCCGTCCACGTACCCTCGTGACCGAAAGCGAAGCGTTATAACAACGCTGTTGATGTAGTCGACGTCTCCACGATCCGACCGATCCAAGCACCGAGCGACGGCACCTCCGAGTTCTGCACACGTTCAGCTCGATGGCGATCCCGGACTCCGATCCAGCAAAGTGTCGGGATGAGTTCCGTCGACGACGGCGTGGTGGCGATGTTGATGCTCCACCAACGCAGGGCTTCGCCTAAGCCCGTGACGATATGACTTCTCCGGCGCGGGGCTTCGCCTAAGCTCATGACGATATGACGAAGTGGAATATGGTGGAAGGGGCACCGCACACGGCTAAGGCAAGATCCGTAGATCAACTTGTGTGTCATGGGGTGCCCCCCTGCCCCCGTATATAAAGGAGCAAGGGAGGAGGTGGCCGGCCTAGGAGGAGGGCACGCCAAGGGGAGTCCTACTCCCACCGGGAGTAGGACTCCTTCTTTCTAGTCCAACTAGGAGAAGGGGGAAAGGGGGAAGTGGAGAAGGAAGGAGAGGTGGGCTGCGCCCAAACCCCTTGTCCAATTCGGACTGGGCTTGGGAGGGGCGCGCCACCACCTCCGGCTCCTTCCCACTAAGGCCCATTAAGGCCCAATACTTTTCCCCGTATTCCGTAACTCCCGGTACTCGAAAAATACCGGATCATTGGAACCTTTCCGAACTCCGAATATAGTCGTCCAATATATCGATCTTTACGTCTCGACCATTTGAGACTCCTCGTCATGTCCCCGATCTCATCCGGGACTCGAACTCCTTGGTACATCAAAACTCATAAACTCATAATATAAGCATCATCGAAACCTTAAGCGTGCGGACCCTACGGGTTCGAGAACTATGTAGACATGACCTAGAACTATTCTTGGTCAATAACCAATAGCGGAACCTGGATGCCCATATTGGCTCCTACATATTCTCTGAAGATCTTTATCGGTCAAACCGCATAACAACATACTTTGTTCCCTTTGTCATCGGTATGTTACTTGCCCGAGATTCGATCGTCGGTATCAATACCTAGTTCAATCTCGTTACGCAAGTCTCTTTACTCGTTCCGTAATACATCATCTCATAACTAACTCATTAGTTACAATGCTTGCAAGGCTTAGGTGATGAGTATTACCGAGAAGGCCCAGAGATACCTCTCCGACAATCGGAGTGACAAAACCTAATCTCAAATCGCCAACCCAACATGTACCTTTGGAGACACCTATAGTACTCCTTTATAATCACCCGATTCGTTGTGACGTTTGGTAGCACCCAAAGTGTTCCTCCGTAAGCGGAGTTGCATAATCTCATAGTTACAGGAACATGTATAAGTCATGAAGAAAGCATTAACATACTAAACGATCAAGTGTTAAGCTAACGGAATGGGTCATGTCAATCAGATCATTCAACTAATGATGTGACCTTGTTAATCAAATAACAACTCCTTGTTCATGGTTAGGAAACATAACCATCTTAGATTAACAAGCTAGTCAAGTAGAGGCATACTAGTGACACTCTGTTTGTCTATGTATTCACACATGTATTATGTTTCCGGTTAATACAATTCTAGCATGAATAATAAACATTTATCATGAAATAAGGAAATAAATAATAACTTTATTATTGCCTCTAGGGCATATTTCCTTCACATGGCGCCTCCGCACTCCGCTTGGCTGCCCTTCACAACCTTCGGCTTGACACTGAAGGTCTTGAGCCACAAGCTGAAGTGGGGCTGGATGCAGAGGAAGGCCTCGCACACGACGATAAACGCCGAGATGTTGAGGACGAAATTCGGGGCCAGGTCATGGAAGTCCAGGCCGTAGTAGAACATGAGCCCCCGGACAAATGGGTGAAGTGGAAAACCTAGTCCGCGGAGGAAGTGGGGAAGAAATACCACCCTCTCATGGGGACTGGGGGTGGGAATAAGCTGCCCCGCGTCGGGCAGCCTGTGCACGATATCGACGGACAAGTATCCGGCCTCCCGCAGTCTTGTGATGTGCCCCTCCGTGACGGAGGAGGCCATCCATCTGCCTCCCACTCCTGACATGGTTGGAGAAGGTTGAGGAGGAAAGTGCGGACTTGGGCGCTAGAGCTCGAGTGCACAGGAATGGATGAGCAAAGGAGGAAGAAGGCGTAGGTGAAAGGGTGGATCCTTATCCCCTTATATGGGCGGACAAAAACATGTGTCCCCGCCGGCCTGGTAAAACTCACTTATCTCCCAAGCGCTACAATCAATGGCGCGGTTGGGTTACCCACGTCCGTATTGATGGGAATCCCGGAATAAGGGGAACACGATCTCTGCCTCGACAAGACGTGCCAAGGAAACCGCTTCGCTAAAGCGCTGAGGTGGAACATTAAAAACAATTTGAATAAAGGCTTGGTAGTGGTGCGACGTCACGCCACAAAATATGTCAGCAGATTGATCTTGTGTAGCATTATTCTCTCTACGATGGTATGTGGAATTTATTTTTGCAGAGCCGGACACTATCCTGGTGTTCACAATCTTCTATAAATTATTCGGAGGAAGAACCCGCCTTGCAACGCCGAAGACAATATCTGCTACCGGACTCGTCGTCATGAAGCCTGGTTCAGGGCTGCCGAGGGAGTTTCGGACTAGGGGTGTCCGGATAGCGAACTATCATCATCGGCGGACTCCAAGACTATGAAGATACAAGATTGAAGACTTCGTCCGTGTCCGGATGGGACTTTCCTTGGCGTGGAAGGCAAGCTTGGCGTCGGATATGTAGATCTCCTACCATTGTAACCGACTCCGTGTAACCCTAACCCTATCCGGTGTCTATATAAACCGGAGGGTTTTAGTCCGTAGGACGAACAACAATCATACCATAGGCTAGCTTCTAGGGTTTAGCCTCTTTGATCTCGTGGTAGATCTACTCTTGTAACACACATCATCAATATTAATCTAGCAGGACGTAGGGTTTTACCTCCATCAAGAGGGTCCGAACCTGGGTAAAACATCGTGTCCCTTGTCTCCTGTTACCATCCGCCTAGACGCACAGTTCGGGACCCCCTACCCGAGATCCGCCGGTTTTGACACCGACAACCCCCCTCGGCCCTCTCGCTCGACCAAAACTCTCGAGGACACCCAAACCCTAGAGAAAAAACGATGTTGGTCTCCTACCCCCTCCCGCCGCACCCCTACCCGACAAACTCTCTCGAGGCCACCCAAATTTACCAAGTTAAAAGAGCGTTGTCGTCGAGGCCACCCCAAACCCTTGAAGCGTTGTGTCGAGGCCACCCCAAACCCTTGAAGCGTTGTCTAGGCCACCCCAAACCCTAGAGATGCAGCGTCGAGGCCACTAACATGATTCCTTATTGTGATTAGCTAGCTAGTTCTACGTTTGCCACTAATATATATCCATCTGTACCATGTTTGAATCATAATTGACATGTTGTAAATATTTGCAGAAACTATGGAGCACTCCCGAGACGAAGCACCAGAAGCGATGTTGGGGGACATAATCGCATAAGGAAGTGATGTCGTTGCATGATTTCTCAACGACACCGATGGTCAGGAAGGACTGGGTGAAGAAGAGGGCTATGTTCATGATGGCTCCGGCCCATTAATGCCGGTACAAGAAGAGGGCTATGTTCATGATGGCTCTGGTGACCCAATGGAGGTACAAGAAGGAGACTGTGGTGACTGCTCCGGCGACCGAACCGAGTCCGGCCAGGTATATAATATATATATTAGTTAAGCCCGTGCTGACTAGTTAATTGATGCATTCATTGTTTTGGTATATGTACACATATTAATTAACTCTCGTCTTTCTTCCTTTTTCTAGCCCTCCGGATCGAGCACAACTTCGGTAAGGAGACGAAGCCCGAAGAAAAAGTTGAGCTCGGATGAAAGGTTTGAGATCACAGCAATCGTGCCCGACGGTGAACCGATTGAACCCATCCGGACAAAGAACGCATTTTCTGCTCAGTGTAGGGTTCTTGTTAGGGACAAGATCCCGATCAGCATCCACCAATGGTATAAGCCTAAGGAGGAAGACCCTAAGGTGTCTTATGTCAATGATATGCAGAAAGATGATCTTTGGACTGAGCTGAAGGCAAATTTCACCCTGTCGCCAGAGGAGGATCCAGAGAAGCCAGTTAAAGAGCAATTAATCAAGTCTTGTGCTCTCAAGAAGATGGCAAGCCTATTCAAGAGGTGGAGGAAAGAGCTGAACAAGTTTGTCGACAAAGAAGAGACACCAGAATTCATCGACAAATATGAGAAGATCAAAGATCACTGGCCCGCATTTGTGGCCCACAAGACATCAGAAAAGAGTAAAAAGATGTCGGAGACAAACAAGCAAAATGCTGCGAAGAAGAAGTTTCACCATCACACGGGGTCAGGTGGCTACCTCAAAGCCCGGCCTAAGTGGTCCAAGGCTGAGAATGATCTGCTTGATAAAGGGATCAAACCAGAGACAATGAACTGGCCAGACCGTTGCCGGACTTGGTTCTTCGGGGCTGGCGGAACCTTGGACCCTGTATCAGGGAAGTGCCGTTGGACGGACGAGCATCTGAAAATACCAGTCACCAAGCTTCGGCACTATATCGATGCAACGCAGCAAGGGACGTTTGTTCCAGACAGGGAGAAGGACGAGCTCACAATGGCCCTCGGGGATCCTGAGCACCCTGGACGGACACGAGGCACGCCAGGCTCCATTCCGTGGAAGGTTGGTTTTCCGGACGCAGGGGGTTACAAAACCGAGGAGAGGAGGAAGAAACTAGAGCAGAGCCAACTGCAGGCGCTGCACGAAAGGGTAATGGGGCTATAATCACTACTAGGAAAAGGCCTACTAATGGCGCACCTAATTTGGCCATTAATGGCGCATTAGTGGTGCGCCATTAGTGCCACGCCATTAGTATATTTTACTAATGGCGCATCACTGGTGCGCCATTAGTATCTGGTATACTAATGGCGGACCTCGGATCGCCATTAGTATATACAACGATCGCCATTAGTATGCCTCCCGTGGGGCCATGTATACCAGTGCTTTGGCATACTAATGGCGCACAACAACAAGATCGCCATTTGTAACCCGGCATACTAATGGCGCCTCTGTTTAATGATCGCCATTAGTATCCTTTGGCATACTAATGGCGCCTCGTGATGTGATGCGCCATTAGTATGAATATTAGGTTTTTTATTTTTAATTTTCTGTTTTTGCACAGGTTACAAAATGTATAATTGGACAAAATATAGACAGCACACATCAACAACAGATTCATCGAATACAATAGAAGATTAGTCTCTGAATACAATTCATCATATTAGTCTCCGAATACAATTCATCTTATTAGTCTCCGAATTGAAAAGACCGAACAAAGATATAACATTATATTACAAGTCTCGAGACCGCGAGTAGTGAGTTTGTCTTCACATTACAAGTCGATATCAATCATCTAAACTACCATCACATAGAAGAGAGCTGCGGTCATCACGATGAAACTCGTCTTCATCCGGTTCCTCCAACGCTCCCTCCCCTCTCCCGCTAGATAGCGGGCGTATCTAGATTCGGCCTCGGCCCTAGTGGTGTACCCTTTGTAACTGTTACCGCTGAATCGGTGAACCTGTCTCTGACACTCCTCCAAGTCGTCGTAGACTCCGGGAACCTTACCCTTGTACACGACATACGACGGCATCGCTATGCACTAGCCAAATGAAACGTTAATTAGTACCAATTCACAGACAATACATAAGCAATATATAAGTATGCAACAGAACGATCGGAAGAGAAAAGCAAGACATTAATAGCATCGATTACATCTAAGTTGAACGACTCTCGAAACCAAAGAAACATACTACAATTTCATTAAAGTTTAATTACAACATGAGCCAATCGATGTTTCAGAACTAGACACAGCATCACTGCTTTCGACTCGACTCAAGGGACCGGAGCGTCGATGAAGCCGCCGTCACCGTGGGATTCATGAAATAACGGGCGGTGTCAGCCTGCATTTGTAGCATTGTGTCGATGTCTTTGTTGGACGGTTGATTTCGAGGTAGAACTGCCCGAGGCGAAGGACATCTTGATGGATGATTTCCGCAAACTCCATTGGATGCGAAAGAATTCTTGTCGATGTCACGTCTGGATTGCCGACACGCCGCGCCCAATCTTTGAGTTTACTCGATAGCGAAGTTGATGATGGTCCCGCACGATCGCCCGCATGTGATGGATGGCGTAGTAGGCACCCTTCGACCGCCCAGCGGCTGCTTGACGCAGCGAGCGTCGTATTGTGGGAGAACACGTGCTTGCCGTACTACGAATAGGCCTGGTGAAGGTGCCTCCAGATTTGGCGTGGCGGGAGAACATCATCAAGAACCTTCTTGACATTTGTGTAGTCTACGTTCGATCGACGGTGCGGGTGAAATACGTGGCCATGGAATATTTGGGGCTTAGGAGGATGGCGTGCAATGTGTGTCACCGCAGAAAACACGGAATGTTAAAAGAAAACGATCAAATCTAAGAATTCATATGTTACGGGCGGTTGAGGGAGGACTTACTCGGGAAAGTAAGGCACGAGGAAGTTATCCTTATCTTGGTTTGCGAATGGCGCCTCGAGGTAAGAACTTCGCGACTTGCGGTCCCAGCGCTGCCCAAGATCTTGGCACGCATGTAGAAGGGGTCGACTATCACGATGTCCAGGGTCTTGTCGCGAATGATCCGCATCTCCATACTCAGCAAAAATAGCGAGCGAAGGTGTAGTGCAGCGGATGAAGGTTCAACATAGCATGGATGTCATCAAACCGCAGGACGACCGACGCCCGATGGAGTTATCCACAAAGCCCTTGCCCTCTGGCACCTTGGCATGGCGAAAACGGGTATGCCACATCCTTCTCTACGAGACGCCGCTTCTCCAAAGAAAGAACACTGTCATGCAGACTCCGCATAGAACCGGTTGCAGCATTGAGCATATTTGTCGGTAGCATCGCCCTACCCGCCACATGCACCCTCCTCGAGATATCCTCGGTGAAGGTGGCCCGCCCCGAGCACGGATCGTACTCGGTGCGGCTGGCCCGCACCCTTGTTAGTCTTTCTTTGCGTGCCTTCTTCTTCTCCTATAATGGGACCGAGTTCTGCTCACAGACCGCCTTCTTGAGTGTGTTGGGGCTGATAATATTTCGCACCTCGCCTATCTCGAGGCTCGGTGAAGTCGGCGGTGAGGCGTCTCCGAGAGCTGAACGGCGAGGCGGCGCTGTTGCAACTTGGCTTCTCCGCGGTACCAGCTAGATCGCACGCGTCTTTTGTTGGGTTGGGTTCTTGAGAAGGAGGCCCCATGAAGTCGCCACCGTACCCATGATCGGCAAAGTCTTGATCGACGTTGCCAAATGTATCGTCGTCGTCTGCTCGATCCGTGCCATATGCATGTTTGGATCGATGGCATAGGGATGTCCGCACCGTTGCGGCGGTCTTGCCATGGGGCCGACTGGCGCCGCACGATCTGGCGGTGTTGTCTTTGGGTGGTGTCCCCGCCCCAAACGAATCTGGCTCTTCGCCAAAGCAGGGCCAGCTCGCAGCGGCCGAGGGTCATCACGTCATCATCGTCGGCCCGACGGGTCGAATCGGAGGTAACAAGTTGCAGCCCGGCAGCACCGAACCAGTTGAACCCTAAACAAGTTGGGTGGCATCCGGTACCGTGGAACAATGGGTTGCCGGTTGAGCGATTTTTCCCTTGGCGACATCGACCAACTCGTTGTTCACGAAGTGCGAGGAGAGTGCACGGAACGTCGGCGGCGCCCTCGAAAACATGTAGGGCGTCGAGGATGCCCGATCAAAGGCAAGGAGATGAAGTCCTCGGCGAGAGAGGCTTAATTAGTTACCGTGATGATGGCGTCGAGCTCGGCTAATGTCGAGGCACCGCCAACGGCGGCGTCACGATTGACGGAGGGCCGCTTGCTGCAGAGGTGGCGGCGGCGTACACCCGGTGCATTAAGCTCCGTGCGGCGTCGGAGACACCAATGCCGCCTCCGCCGGAGACACCAATGGCCCCGCCATCGCGTTCAGCGAGTTGCTGGCCGTGAAGCTAGGAATCGGGGGCGGCCCCTTTTGGCCGCCCGCAATCCACGCACTCAACCCCTCGATCAAGGTAGGCACAATGGCGGTGCTCGTCGCTCCGAGTTGTTGTTGCACTTGCTCTTGGACAATCTCCGGAATCCGCGCCACCTGTGCCTTGAGTTCTTGAACCTCGCGCGCTGGCTTTCCGAGCTGGTCTTTTCTCCTTTCGCCCACCGGTGTTATAGTATGGCGACCATTTTGTCGACAAGCCTTTGCCGCCACACGACCAGGTGGCGTCGACTTCTCGAGCTTATCCTTGTTCTTCATTACATTCAACGCCCTATTTAGAGTGGTGTCCCAAGGGTTGCTCTTAGTCGACCCAGCGCTCTGCTTTCGATGCGCTGTGGAAGGAATGTGAACCATTTAGAAATTTGGCTTCATTAATTAGAATGCAACCATATGGAGCTAATTACGCGGGGTGTATTCCTTACGAGAACAAGCTCAAGCGCCCTGGTCTTCGGATCCGTGGTAAGCTCCTTTGTTTTGGGTCCTTCTTGTACGGGCCCCGACAAAGTTCTGATGCCTTGTCACCGTATTTATCGAAGAGGCGGTAGGCCTTGCTCGCACGGTCCGCCTCCTCCTTGTCCCATATAGGCTCCGCCACTCTGTAACCGCCGGGACCGAGTGTGTGTTCCCCTAAGTTCAGCTCCGCATTTCTTTCCCCATCGACTTGATTGGGAGTTTGTGGTGCTCGAGCAATTGATCTTGAAGTCGTTGTAGTCATCTTGGTGATCGAAGGATTTTCTCCTTGATCTTCTCATAACTCTCACCTTTATCGATCATTCTCTTCACATTGCTTTTCCAAGTAGACAGGGCCTTGCTCATCTTCGTGAGGGCAGCATTGTTCACTTTATTCCCTTTGAGGCTTGTGTTTTCAAATTCGGCGGGGAACTTGTATCGTTCGTGCAGCTTCGTGAAGAGGAGGTTGCGCAAATTCCCTCGGTCAGGATGCCTCAGGTTCTCGGTGTTGATCGAGACGGTGCTCTGAAGAATGCACCCGAGCTGAAGCGAGTACCCTTGACTATTCGTTCGGGCGCCGTTGGATTCCGTCGAGTCCACTTGATAACTTCCTCCTTGAGGTGCGAACACGGTCGAGCGCCGTCCTTCCGTTGCCTCTTCGGTTGGCTGCCATCGTGCGTGCGCCGCCATCATCGATGGTGGCATCCTCGGCGGCACCATCGGTGGTGGCATCGGTGGGGTCATCCTCGGCGGTACCATCGGTGGTCTCGGGATCGGTGGGGAAGGTGGTGTCCTCATACAAGTGAGGTTGTTCCTCCATCTCCGGGACAGCTCCTGAATGCCTTGCCGCCTGAACCCCGGCCTCATCGTTGTTGGCCATGTTTCTCTCTAAATAGGAACAAAGTTTGGTCAAAAGTTGGTTATTGTCAAGGAACAAGATCATGGTCTCATCATTTAGGGTTTGTCGACACCGAGGCATCCTAAAAGCTAAGCTTTTATCATTGAGGGTTTTTCGACGCCGAGGCACCCTAAAAGCCTAAGCTTTCATCATTAGTCACAAGTACCCCGGCCCATGCATTAGTCACAAGTACCCCATATGTCCTATTTTTAGCAAAGTCACGCTAAAATTCACGAAAAATTTCAGCATGACCTTTGCTGAAAATAAGACATATGGAGTACCCGAATTTGCTGGAACGGAAGTTAAGCGACATTCCAGCAAACTAAAGGGCCTCTCGGGTGGACAAGGCAAAAAAGGCCTCCATCACAACATGGAAAATACATTGGCATGTGAAGAGGTGAAACAATATATGCATCTCCAAGCAGTATCATTCAACATTTTGGACAAACCACTACAAGCAATACTGGATCAGAATGTTTTATATACATAACTGCTAAAACCCTAGGAGTTAACCGAGCCACCAACAGAATGTGGACTTAAAAAGAGAGAGTCACGGACAGTGACATGATACATTTTCATAAAATTAGCTAGTTTTACTTATGGTGCACAAAGGAACAAGTACTGCAGTGCACTTAGAAAAAAATGAAGGAACTTCTCTCTACCACACGTAATCTGATTCTTTCACATTGCTTGTCTTTTCCTTTTTTTACTCAATAACGGTAAGCACTAATACTCTTAACTGCACTATAGAAACTGAACCAAATGAACTCCTTTTAAATTGCTGGAAACCATGGGATGTTTCGACTTTTTGTTGCCTTGGTCATCTTACGTTGTCTTGACTTTTTTCTTGTTGCATTTGTCTTTTAAAAATATAGTGATATTTTTGCAGCCTTTTTGACAAACTATGGGAAAAATATTTGAATGATGTTGCATGCATACAAAAAAGATATTTCAGTGTGTTTGAAATGTTGCAACATTTAATATTTATGTCTAATAAATTCCCTAGCTGAGCATTGTGGAAATGGCTATCAGAGATGGGCCTACATATCGTCCTCTCCTGCCCCCTCGAATGGATATATTGCCCTAGTGGTATAAGATAGTGTGGTTGCTGGGCTATAAGGAATCATCGACACAGGCCCACCCACCCGTACTTTTTATCAAAAGAGAAATGGTCTCCAGGAGAAACTATCACGATCAAAAGATCCTCTAATGCCCAAAGTGGGACGTGGCACAAAAACACATAGTGCAAACCTATAGAGGACAGTAAAAGTACACTAATAAAACTCAGGAAAGAAGAAGTAAAAGTACCCTCAAAACAAGTATTAACAGACTAGTCTTGTGTAAATTTGGAAATTGCAGAGGTAATATTGCATTTGAGATTGTAATACCGACAAGAGTAAAACCGGTACATGTTACTAGTAGGTGTATAGAGAGTGCAGTGGAAAAGCAAGTACTGCAGTGCACCAAATTCTGGACCTTTGATTTGATATATACATGAGCATCTTGAGAAAGTCCCTGCTCGCTCATGATTTAAAAATCCGTATCTTGAAGAACTCGATGCTCACTCATGAGCATGTATGTATGTATGTATGTATGTATCTTGAAAGAAAAAATAAGATTTGTTTGATTTAGAAAACTTGCTGCTAGAATAGAAAGAGCATGTATCTTGCCACTGTACATACAGTAATAACTAGGCTAAAAAAGTTTAAGGGGGCTGTTGCACCTTTGGAACCATGTCTACATTCTAATCTTTACTTGAGCCTAGATGAATCATACACAGAATTGATCATTGACCCGGCATCCTTTCAACACGGCAAGATCGGCAAGCAGCATCACAGCGAGCTCGCAAGGTAACGTGGAATCTCCTCTGCAACTTCTAAAATGTGGAATCGAATCATAGATAGACTAACCAGATCGTTGCTGCTGGACACTTGCTCAAAAGATGATTAAAGAGATGACATAATCAAGGCAAAACAGAAATGTGTCGATTCGGAGTCATTGGGTCATAGCCAATTCTTTTTAGTACAACTTTGATACTGAGGGAGTATGAAACACTTTGCTAATAATAAATCATCATTTTTATTAATCAGGGTAAAAACAGAATCAGCACAACACAACAAGATAGTGGATTCTGAAAGGGTTCTATTCCCATACAGAGCATTCTGAAATTTAATGCCAAGCCGTGGTTCCTCAATGTGAAGCTAGAACCATTTGAATTAGTTTAAGTAAAAAAAAACAGAAAATGAAAGCTATGCAAAATTGCACATATAAGCGAAGGATATGATTAGATTCAACAAGCGACTTGAACTGTATAGCAGATTCCACGACACGGGGAAAATAGCACACAAGATGTAAGCGTGTGTGTAAATATATATACTCCACATTTTAGTATAATCATAATGAAAACAACTGGGTTAAGTGAAACTTTACCTTTATGACAAAGAAACCCGCTTGCAATGGTTCTTGACTTGCTCCCCGACAGCACGGTGGAAGTCCGAGTAGTCCCCGGGCACGCCGTCGATGAAGAAGGGAGGTGGGGTAGCCCTGCACGCCGCGGCGCCTGCACCAGGTCGTGCTCCTCGGTGGCGTCGCGCGGCGTCGGAATGGCGGGCAGCGTCAGCGAGGCGTCGAGGCGGCGTCGGGCGTCAAGGCGTCGAGGCGTCTGGGCGGCGTCGAGGCTGGCGTCGGCCGAGGCGGCGGGCAGCGTCGGGAGAGGAGAGGGAAGGGATCGAGGGCGAGGGCGAGGAGAGAGAGGGATAGGTTTGGGCGGGAGGAAATATGGATGGGGCGGCACAATACTAATGGCGCACCACCCTCGGTGCGCCATAAGTACATCCATACTAATGGCGCACTCGCATACAGTGCGCCATTAGTATTTTTTTTGATTTCTGCTCGAGCCAACAGGTTATCTTCCACGACCTGATCCACATCAAGTTCCCTCTACTAGCTCGATTGGTCGCAGCCAGTTCTCACACCAGAGGTCTTGGGTTCGATTCCTGTGCTCCACAATTTTTTATGCATTTAAAATGCTGTTTGATACTTATTTGAGTTTAAATATGTTCAAACTTGTTTAAATCATAACAGATAATATTTTTTTATAAGACAGTAATAATTTTTAAAAATATCATCAAACAGTAATGCCGGTGGAGCGGGGAGGTGCTGGGGTGCGGGGTTGACGGCGGTTGAGTAGGGATGGGTGCGGGGTCGGCGGCGGCGGTTGAGTAGGGAATCGAGGGTGGGGGGGTGGCGGCGGCGGTGGACGGGGTGCTCGGCGAGGGACGGATCTGGCGAGGTGGGATAGCGATCGAGATGGAGGGGATCGAGATCGAGTGTCCATGAAATTTAAAAATATTCATGATAGTTCAAAAAGTGCCCATGAAATACAATCGAGAAATGAAGGCTACGATTTAAATACAATCGATCTTAGCTAGCTATCTGTTCACAATCTTCTTGCCCTTCTTTTTCGCAAATGGAGTTCTTACGTGGAGCAGACGTCCTTTAGGTAGGGTGGTCCTGCTTCTTCTTGTGGTGTATGCTGCTACTTCATCATCGGCGTCATGTTCGATCCTCGGGTCGCTGTACTTGTTGAAGTCTTACTCATTGGCTACTCCATCCATTCCGATGATCTTCCTTTTGCCTCTCCTCCGACAACACGACCGGGCTTTGACGGGTCGGTAATGAAGAAGCATTGGTCAACTTGGGAAGCTAGTACCCATGGCTCATTTTTAGCGGTGGCGTTTGTGCCCTTGGTCTTGGATTTGGCCGGGTATAACTATGGTGGTGAAATACGGTCTTCTTTTAGGGCGCTCTTCGCCCATCGACACGGAACATCGGGACCTTCTCTCGGCGTAGCTCAGCTCCCAGATCTCCTCGATCCTTCCGTAGTATCTGTCCTTGTCATTACGGTGTAGGATTCCATCGTTACCCGGAGTTCGATAACCATCGCTCTTCATGTCCTTGGCCTCGGTGTAGAATGTGTAGCCGTTGATATCGTGCGCCTCATAGGTCATCGAGGTTGTGCTCGGCGCCTGTGACAAGGCGAATATGAGTTGTTCTTCCGCGGAAGAATCCTCATGTAAAGGGTTCGACATAAGCTTCTGCTTGAACCAACGCGTGAAACATGAGTTGTGCTCTTTGATTATATCTCCGTCCGTCCTCTGTTGGCCTCGGTCATTGTCGTCTTCTTAATAAAGGTTTTGTGCTCTACCACCCAAGGATCGACCACGTCTATGTGTTGTAGCGTGACTAGGTTTGCTCTTTCAAAGTCGGTGAGTCGACCCTCTAAGTCGACATGCATTTCGCGGCGACCCTCACGGTGACCCCATCCAGCGAGCATGCCGAGGTGCTGTTGACGGCAGACCAACGGGTTCTCAATGCCTAGATAATTCATGCGATAGGAAATGCACTCTTCGGTCGAAAGCCCCGGCTATACTTCCCTCGGGCGTGACATGTTGCGAACGTATCCTTTGATGACACCATTCATCCTTTCGAGCGGCATCATGTTGTGCAGGAGCGTCGCCCAAGTTGGATGATATCCTCCACTATATGGACCAGCAGATGCACCATAACGTCGAAGAATGCGGGCGGAAGTACATCTCAAGCTCGCATAGTATCACCACGATCTCTTCCTGTAGCCTTCGAGTTGCCTCGCGCCAATCGACTTCGAGAGATGGCGTCGAAAAAAGTTGCATAGGCCAAATAGCGTTTCCGCGGACGTGCGCGTCCATGATCCCATGGATTGCAAGCTGGAAGTATCTGCGTCATCGGCCGACGTGGCGATCGTGATACTTCATCCCATCGAACTTCGCTTCGCTGGTTCTAGGTATCTGCTTATCTTCCCAGCGTAACCGTAAGGAAGTTTTACTCCTAGGAGGCAGGTGAAAACTGCTCAATCTCCTCGACTTAGAGTGAAGCACGCGGGAGGGTAGTCATTTCCGGTCTTCTTGGCCTTTTTGCCTTTGCGACGACTTACTGTGTCCTGCTTCGCCTCATCATCATCATCATCATCATCATCATTAGCGTGAAGCTCCTGCCTGATGCCCATTGATTTGAAGTCTGCCCTTGCTTTCGGCCCATCTTTGGTCCTCTCTGGCATGTTGAGCAGGGTACCAAGCAGACTCTCGCACACGTTCTTCGTGATATGAATGATATCAAAGCTGTGAGGCACACGGTGGATCTTCCAGTATGGCAAGTCCTAGAAAACAGACCTCGTTTTCCATACCTTCAGCAGCGGCTCTGGCGCCTTTCGCTTCTTTCCCGGCTCTGGCGCCTTTTGCTTCTTTCCCGGCAGTGGGCAGTCTTTCTAATTTTTCAACAGCTTGTCTATTTCCTCACCGCTCCTCGTACACGGGCGTTTTCGGGGTTCGGTTTCACCATCGAACAGATCCTTGGGTTTCCTCCACGGGTCATCGTCGCGAAGCCACCTTCGATGTCCCATGAACACGGTTTTCGAAGACCGGGATCTCTATCTAGCTGGCGATCGTTGTGTCATCCATGCACCTTACGCATCCAGAAAATCCGTGGACTACCTGCCCGCGAGATATCCGTAATGAGAGATAGTCGTGCACCGTCGTGAGCAAAGGCGGCTCTCATAGGGAAATATTCTTTCTGCGGTGTCCCACGTATTGGCTGGCGTTTTCCACAGCGTGTCAAGCTCCTCTTCAGCAGCCCGGATCTGATTGATGTCGTTCCCTGGTTGTTTCGGCCCTTCAATTAGCATACTCATGTGAATGTACTTCCTCTTCATGCACAACCAGGGGAAGGTTGTACATCCACACAAACATAGGCCAGGTGCTATGTGTGCTTCTCGGCTGCCAAACGGATTGACTCCATCGGTGCTCGCGCCCAAAGACGATGTTCCTTGGATCGTTCCCAAATTCTGGGTCTTGAAGTTCAACGCTTGCCATCGCTCGCATCCTTAGGGTGACTCAGCATCTTGTCTTTTTTATCTATCTCCGGATCATTTGCGTCATCTTCTCGCTTCTTCTCCTCCCTATCCGCGTGCCAACACAGGAGCTTTGCTACCTTAGGGTCCGCGAAATACCGCTGCAGATGAGGAGTGATCGGAAAGTACCACACAGCTTTTCGAGGAGCTTTCTTCCTCTTCTTGTATCGAGTGGCGCCAAGACACCGGACATATGGTAGACTCGCGTGCTCGTCCGATAAATGATGCAATTGTTCATGCACACATGGTATTTCACGTGCGGTAAATCCAGAGGACACACGATTTTCTTCGCCTCCTCCAAACTGGTCGGGCACTTGTTCCCCTTGGGAAGGCGTTCGTGCCAGAATGACATGTTCTCGTCGAAGCATCGTCGGTCATTTTGTGTTTTACCTTCATCTCGAGCCATGAGCGTAACTTTCGGTGGGTATCCTCGGTCTGCATCCTTCATACAATGGAGTAACGCGTCTAACTCAAGTTGATCCATCTTGGCTTTCTCTCGGCGGCAGCTCTTGCGTTATCCGTCCGCTTGAGAAGCAGCTCTTGAATATGAGGGTCCTGCACCCAGCCCATCGATGGTCCAGCGTCGTCGCTCCGCCGCATCATTATCTTCATGATCATGCCCGTCGTTTGCTCGGCATCTTCCTCATCATCATGTCTCTGCATCTTCTACATGATGATCGTACAACATCACCGTCGTGATCATCTCTCGGGATTCTTCGTCTTCTCGCCGCTTTGAGCCGCGGTGGTTGTCTTGCTGCCCTTCCTCATTTCTTGCCCGGCCCCCATGAGCGACTTCGTAGTCATCTTCATCACCTTGCCACCGATAGCCATCCATGAAACCACGCAAGAGCGGTGGTCCCGCACCTGCCGGAATCCGGGTCCGCAATAAGGCTCTTGACTTGCATCTTCGACACGGACATCTTATCTCCGTCTCGTTCTTTTGAAGCATCTCGGCCTTGCGGACCTCAAAACCTATTCATGATGCCTTCGGTCATCGTGCGGACCATGGTCGTCATGGGTAGAGAAAACGATATTTTAGAACCAAGAAAAATTTGGCATGACTTTCCCTAAAAATAGGACCAAAAAGAATGCTTAATGCCAAAATTCTCACCGAAACGGAAATGAATCAACATTCCGGCAAAATATTGGCAACTATCGCATTTCAAATACCGGTACACCTCCAAACACAAACACATATGCAACACCACAAACATATGCAACACCACGAACATACATAGATCTAGCTAGGCCATAAAAAGTGCATGTGCACATTGTTGTAAGGAGAACAACATAAATATAGCTTCCCCCCTTACTTACCTATCAAAACAAGGTAATTTAACCACTTAATTTGAATGAATCTATGGTGGAAATGAGGTGAAAAAGAGGAGGCACCCGAGACAAGGAGGAGGTGGAGAGAATGAAGTGGGGAGAAAGTGAGTGTGGGTAGGAGAGGCTGTCCAAAATATCTTGTTGCTGCCCACTTACTAATGGCGCACCAACTCTAAATGCGCCATTAGTAATCCAGGTTACTAATGGAGCACCTTACGGTGATGCGTCATTAGTAGTTTTGCAAAAAAACATACTAATGGCGCACTGTTCCTAAAGGCGCCATTACTAGTTTAAACTAGTAATGGCGCATGCGGTGGAACAATCGCCATTAGTAGTTTTGCAAAAAAAGGAATAAAAATATAATAAAAAAACAACATTAGTGGCGCACTTTCCGGCAGGTGCGCCATTACTAGTTACAACTAGTAATGGCGCCTTGAGTCTGAATCGCCATTAGTATGTTTGGACAGCCGCACTAGTTCAAAAAAATTGATACTAATGGCGCACCTTGGGCCAAGTGCGCCATTAGTAGTTTCAACTCTAATGGCGTGTCGGAAGGTGGTGCGCCATTAGTATATACTAATGGCGCACCGCTTGTCCAGTGCGCCATTAGTGTCAATCCCATCTATAGCCCTTTTTCTAGTAGTATATAGGAGCGAGAAGCGATCGCAGCAAGCGACCTGCAAGCTTCCTCGGCTACCCGCCATCTCAGCGGAGAAGCAGCGTGGCTTCCACCGAGCTGCTTCAGCCGGAGCATGTCTTGAAGGCTCCTGTCAGCTATCCCATGGATGCTATCATGGAGTCTCACAATTGCCACATTATGACGCAATGGATGAATTTGAAGTTCAAGGCGGCTGTTGGCTCTGTTTATCCTACTGATCCCGGCGCAACTTTTCACTGCCGGCCGATTCGAGAAGGATATGCTAGGGTGATGGTGGATGAAATAACGGAGGGATTTGAGGACCTCCAGCTTGACCACCCTACCGGTGAAGGGGAGACTAGGCTGGGTTCTGCTCTGAAGACTCCATGCCTATGGCGGAAGGAGCTCATCAACCTTCCGAACTGGACGCCTCCGCCTCCTCCTCCTCCTCCGGCGAGCCAGGGCACTCCGCCTTCTCCACCACCTCCTCCTCCGGCGAGTGACGATCAGGGCACTCGGCCTCCTTCTCCGGTGCGTGGCGGCACTCCGCCTCCTTCTCCGCCTGCGCCGGCGCGCCCTAGTAGCCAGCCTCCTCCTTCTCCGCCTCGTCAGCAAGGGCGGAAGAGACCCGCCGCCGCTCCGGCTCCGGCGCGTCATAGTCCTTCTCCTCCGCCTCGTAAGCAAGGAAAGAAGACAACCGCTCTGTCTGCTCTGCCGGCGTCTAGTAGTACAACCAGAGGCGGGAGGAAATACAGATTCGGTCCTTCTCTGAAGACTCCAGAGAAGTTACCATACGAGATGACCCCGGAGGAGAATGCGAAGGTTGCGCGAACCGAAGTGAAGGATTGGTTTCAATGGTTGAAAGCACAGAGACATCCACCTCCGGAGGAGAAGGTAGATCCGGTGAAAGTGAAGCGCACTCTGGCTGCCCTGAGAAAACCACCAAAGTCTCCGCCGAAAGGCAACTATGAGCGCATTCTTGGAAAGACATTTGTCGAAGCGGAGCGGTCAGGAAGTACTGTCAGTGATCAAAGGAGAAAAGAACGACGAGCTGGGAAACAAATTTCCCAACTCGGCGAACAAGCGAAGCAATCGTGCCCCCCGCTCAAGGTGTCTAGCGACATCGTCGCTAATGATCCGAGGATGGTGCCCGGTTATAGCAATCTTGGAGATTACCTGCCCGATGATGTACATTATGATTTCTTGGAGGTGGAGGCGGTACACAGATTCGAGTACGGGAAGCCTCTCGTCAATGATGAAAGATCTCTAACAACGAAAATGCGAAGATTGCATGATTGGTACATGAAAACCTGCAGAGAGTCTGGGGGGAGGAATACTTTGACGCTGAGAGTTAGAGAGGAGCATGACCTCGTTGGAATTGAACTGTTGAATTATCCTTTTGAGGAGTTCTTCCAGTTTTTCAATCAAAGGGCCCTCGATAAAGCAACGGTCACCTGCTACTGTCTGTAAGTACTACTACTTCTGTCATTAAATCTCTCTATATAGGTCAGCTCTTTCATTGCATGTATTTATAATTATTCTCACTATATTATGCAGATTGAAGATCGCCGAATTGAAGAAAAGACAAGTCGGTGAAATTGGGTTCATTAACACAAATCTCATAGATGCAACTGAGGTTAAATTTCTTGCCGAAGCTACCGAGGCCAACTTGCTACGATCGTTAGTAATAAATGAAAACAAAGATATAATATTCTTTCCTTACAACTTCAAGTGAGTGTTATTGTCTTGTGCATATTCGGTTTCCCTTATATATTAGTCCAGGTTATAGTAATGTAATTGATGAGTTATGCATGCGTGCGCAGTTACCACTATATTCTCCTAGAGATTAAGCTTGAGCAGGGACTAGTAACCGTCTTAGACTCGAGACGAAAAGATCCACAGGAGTATGCGGACATGACTGAAATCCTCGAGAAGTAAGTTAAATCGATCATTATCCACCATATCAGCAACTTTGTTCATTTCCTGATATCAAGTAATTGTTTTCTTTTGTCTGGCAGGGTTTGGAGAAAATTCACCAGAAAAGCTCCGGGACTGCCGAAGAAGCTGCAATTTAGACACCCGAAAGTAAGTACTATAGTAGCATGTTCCGCGCGTCTCCTAGTGATTCAAGCGCTAGTTTCATCAATACCATTTGGCATGCTTGCTTATCAGTTTGATTGACCTCTATTTCTTGTAAAGTGGTTGTGGCAGGATCAAGGGAATGATTTACTGTGGATACTAAGTTTATGAGTCCATCCGCTACGACCTGTGAGCGAGGGTACATGAAGAACAATATGAAGTGTGTAAGTAATAATATTCACAATTTTATTTTATTACCATCATTTGTGTTGAGTTTCATTTATTCATATATATATTTATTCATATATATATATATATATATATATATATATATATATATGTATTGACCCCCTTCTTCAAATTAGATCTTTCGGATGCGGGATGAACTCCTACCACCAGATCGTATGCGAGCAATTCAAGAGGAATTGGCGGCATTCTTCCTTGACCGCGTGATCGCTGAGACGGAGAATACCATGTGGAGCTTGACTTCGTATATAATTAGGAGATTATATTGTAAGAGATAATTATTGTATATATGTAGCCGGTAGTGTCGGATAGATATACGAGAACTTGTTGTTCGACCAATCTCTCGGAGAAGGAGAGGTGGTCGATATCACTTCTCTCTGTATGCATATATGTTCATGACGATCTTCTGTTTCCTTCGTTAATTTGCTTACTAGCTAGCTAGCGTGTCTAGATCTATACGTATATAGTACGTAGCGCGTCGACCAAGCACGGACATAAGAGATGACACTTCTCTTTATTAATTAGCTATAGCTATAACACAATATATGAAACACCGAAATTAACCCCCAAACCCCACCCCTTTAAAAAAACAAAAACCACAACCCCGAAATGCTAGCGTGGATGCCTATTGGTCGGTTGGTGCCACCAACCGGGACCAAAGGCCTCTCTGCGTGGGCTCGGCAAGACCGGCCACGTGGAGGCCCATCTGTCCCGGTTCGGTGAACAGGACTAAAGGGCTGAGGGCATTAGTAACGACCCTTTAGTCCCGGTTCAGGAACCGAGACAAAGGCCCTTACCAACCGGGACAGAAGACCCTTTTTCTACTAGTGTAGGCAGCCCCCAAGCAATAAACAACTCATGTGACCCCAAATGTTTGTATTTGGCTGTGGCTTGATCTCTCTTATAAGCATCAACAAGACTTCAACATATTTATTTGTTTATTCTACTGTAGGGCCGATCTTAGAGGCAACAACGAATGATATACATTGCACGATTGTGGGCTTTGTTTAGAGGCAGGGTGTGGGGCCTAGGTTAGAGGCAGCTGAGCCTCTGTACACTGCTGATGCCCTGATGGGCTAACACTAGGGCTCATACAGAAATATAGGCATGTGATAGCTAGAAAGAAAAGCCATGCCCCGAGCTTGGGTCATGGATGCTTCGGGCCAGCTCCGTCCCTGGTTGGGAGGAGACAGAGGGTAACAACAAGGCTATCACCAGAGGATAAACGCGACGCACCACGGTGGGGTGGGGCCGTGCTCGACGTGGGACAAAAATATCCCGCTTTGACGGGACGTTGCACGCGTGATAGGTCGCCCAAACCGAATCGTTTTCAAATTTTAAAAAAAAGAACGAATCGTCTTCCTTTCAAAATTTCATCAACAACAAAAAACTGGAGGCACGGTTTCAGCAAGTTGCCCCATTTTGCATGTGTGTATAAATGGGTTCGTCCTATTTCCATTCGCAAAAAAGGGGGTTCGTCCTATTTTGAGGAAAAAAATCTCTGGCGAAACCTCCCCATACCGGTCCAAATTCACCACCGAATCTCGAGTCAACCACGACCAGAGCACCTGCGCGCGAGCGGGTGCGCGGCCGCCCAAGCCTCCTCCTCCGGGTTCCGTCCCGTTCCGACCTGCGAAACTTCCAATTCCTCTCCTCCTCGTCCTACCCCGCGCCGGTCCTGCATCGACGGAAGCACCAGAGCTCCGCAGGCCACAGAGATCTCGACCGACGCGCGGCCATCCGGATCCCGACCCCCGATCCCCGCCGCGGCCGATGCGATCCGCGCCGGCCCCGCGCCGCCGGACTCGACAGCGGACCGGCTGACGCCCCCCCTCTGCCCCCGCGCCGCGCCGGAATTTCGATGGGATCCTTCCGACTCGCCGCGCTCACGGCGCTCCTCCTGGCCTTCGCCCTGCTCCCGGACCCCGCGGCGGCTAGGGTTTTGCAGGGCAAGAAGCCCGGCTCCGGCGAGGTGAGGATCGCTGATTGCACTTGTTTGAGTTAGCTAGCTTGTGTTGTCTTGCCGTATGGGTTGGCGTTCTTCGGAGAATATGGACGAGCTTTGATTTAGTGGTTGTTTTGATGTCTTCTCCAGGGAGCGCCTGTACCTAACGTGGCTACAGGTGGATCTGAGAAGAGCGCCGCCTCGAAAGAACTGGGACAATCATCAACCCCAGTGGGGAATCCTGAGACAGATAAACAGCACCAGAAAACACCGCCGGCAGAAACAACGCAGACACCGCCCCCGCCAGAAACAACGCAAACACCACCGCCGCCGGAAATGACACAAACACCAAAGCATTCTCCACCGCCACCATCAGGTGTGCCAGAGAGTAAGGGGCAGAAAGGGAGTGAAGCGGAGGTCTCTGCACAGCCGGTGCCAGCGAAGAATGGGCACAACGAGAGTCCCCCTCCTGGAAGCCCTAAATCAACTGGAGGAGGTTCGGGAAACAAGAAGCCCGCAACTGAATCAAAAGAGGTGGCTGAGGAGTGTAAGGATCCAGTAGACACATGTTCAATTGAAGGATTGTCTGCTTGCCTTCAGGTGTCTAAGACAGGTAACATTACTAGTCATGTCGAAACTTGAAGCTTCAAGTCACTGACTTACTTATTCCTAAATATATGTCCATGATATAGTTGTTTCCGGCTCCAATCTCCATGTCACCTAGTGTGATGAATGATGATGCATAAAGGTTTCTTGTAACTTGGACATTGATGCTTCAGTAGATTCTTATGAGCGTTGGCTTGAGCTGTAGCTAGTGCTTAAGATTAACCCTGGACATTGGCCTTCAAGTGCAAAGACAGAGGGAACCTCTGCAAATAAATTTTACTAAGAATATAGAAAGTTGTTGAAACTCATTTCGTGTGCTTTTATTTAGAACAGATAACTACTTTGATACTGCGGTCTATGGTATCTATATTTACAGCACAAGCACAAGTAATACTGACATATCTTCATACTAAATACTATCATGAATTACCCAATCAAGAAAGTCATAAGCTTGTCTTCAGAACTACATATCTTAAGTTGAAGTCTTCGAAATTTTCAAGATTTTACTCCATTTATATATAAAACAATGGTTCAACCCACCATCAACCGAGGTCCACAAGATGGTCTTGTCCTTTGTAAATGCATTAATTGTAGTACAGTTTCTATCTTCTATGTGGATTGTCCAATTGAATCTTAAGTGGTATGGCCTTCCTTGTTATGATTCTTTAACCATGGTCCATTTGGAGATATAGGCCCTGTTTGTTTGGGCTTTTGGTTCTGCTTTTGCAGCTTTTCAATTTTTTTGCAGCTTTTCTACTTTGGCCAAAAAGCCACAAAAGCTCCTAAATAGATGCTTTTGGAGCTTTGATGGTTTTTGACGAACCAATATAACAATATTAGCTCCAAAAGCCAGAAAAGCTCTAAAAGCACCTATTTAGGAGCTTTTATGGCTTTTTGGCCAAAGTGAAAAAGCTGCAAAAGCAGAAGCAAAACCCCAAACAAACAGGGCCATAGTGAGATGGTGAAGTACTGACATGGTATATTGTTCTTGAAGGAACTAATATTTTTCCTGCATAAAAATTTCAGAGGGCTTTGTTTAATAGTACCAAGTAACTATGTACATGAGTACATCAGTTGCTGGCTTAGTGCCTTAGTGGACAGTCGCTTCAGGGCATACTGGTGAATGCAATATTTATGTACAGGTTAAGAATCTCCAGAGAGTAACATGCTGGTAATTTGACAAACAATTAGGTTTGCGCGTGGTAGCATTTCTCCTAGCTAAAATCATAGCATGGTCTATCTAGCTTGCCTTTCACTTTAATGAATCTGAAAAAAGCATTATGCTTGTTTTCTTTCAGTGTTATAATATGGACTATCTGGTATGACCTTCAATTCCATGTGCCTTGAGAAAGCTTCATGTTTGTTTCTTCTTGCAGCTTCAATTGGACAATTCTTTATAGTCGAGAATACTGGCCAGAAAACCGTAACCGTTGACGTCAAAGCAACATCGGATATAAGTATCAAGCAGAAGTTGCCACCTCTCAAGAAGGGTGAATCTAAAAGGGTATACACCTTTAATTTGTTTTAACAAGCAATATGTGTATCTTCTTGGCATGCTGGTGGTTCAGTCAATCTAACTGTTACTTTTTATTTGTATGGCCTTTCTAAACTTATTATCAATTCATATTGCTAGGTTAACATAAACTATAGCAGTCCAAATGGTGGAGAGGTTATGCTAAATGTTGGGACTGAGCATTGTGTCTTGCGCATCAGGCAGCCAGTTTATGATTGGCAACAACAATTTCAGCAGCTCACATCTTATGCAACGACTGTGAAGCCAATCTATGGAGCCTATTTTGGTGTTTTCACGCTTGTCTTGGTTGGGGCCGTGTTTGCTTGTTGCAAGTTTGCAGGGACAAAGCGTGATGGTGGGGTCCCATATCAGCAGCTTGAGATGGGATCTCAGGCTCCTGACTCATCAGGTGCAAACAACACTACAAGCGCAGGAGATGGCTGGGAAGATGGCTGGGATGATGACTGGGATGACGAGGAAGCACCTGCAAAACCTTCAGAAAAAGGGCCTGCTGGAAGCATCTCGGCAAATGGCCTTTCTATGAGATCTCCAACTAATAGATCTCCAACCAATAGCAAGGACGGATGGGATGTAGATTGGGATGACTAAGCTACAGCATAATGTTGAAGGACTTGTGCTTTCTTGTGAAACGAGAGAAGATAAGTTCATCTGAATGGCTTGCAGCAAATACAGTATCCAACCTTAACCTGAAACTCGATGGATCCATGCTTGACAAGGTGACCCTTATCCTGGAATATCAAAGGCTTGCTTGTATTAGTACGGTTTGTACAATAGCGTTCCACTAGTAATTTTGTTTACGAGCTGATCCACGAACTACTGGTACAAATTGTGATGTTTTGGCTGTAATACCATAGCTCTAGTTACATGACCAAACACACCCTCGCTATTCTTTCGGAGAGTATATCATTCTTTTTTCCCCATAGCAGTTTTTTGTGTTGAATACTACTCTCCTGAGCCCTGAATTCTAAACCACAACGTGTTATGGGTTCTATTACTCACTGATTCTGTGCAGTGTAGTGTGTACGTTGGGGCAGCTAAGTTGAAACCCTTAATGGCTGCCATTAACGCGCTTCACACATGCTTGATAGACCTTTATGATGAAAATAGTTTCAAGTGAGATGTGTGCAGAAGCAGCGGTTAGTGCCGACTGCCGAGTCACCATCTGCATAGGGCATGTTCCCTTCCTCATGCATTTGTGCTTCACCTGTATTCATTTGATGTTATTTTGATTTGACTAGCTGTGAATCGTAATGTTCCCTTCCTCATGCATCTGTGATTCACATGTATTCATTCATGTTATTTTGACTAGCTATGAATCGGATCTATTAGGGACCGGGGTTAGCTCTTCTCTTAACTGACTGAAGTCTCATGAGTTCTTTGATGACTTTGGGTCTTTTTCCACACAAAAATGAGACAGAACTTTTTAAATTTAAACCACATCTGCCCACTTCCTATCGGCGCCACACATCATGGCGTCGAGCATCTCTATTTTTGACTCCACCGTCCATGGGCTTAGCGTTGCACTGTCGCGCTGAGCTGCAAATCCTCGGTGTAGTCCCGACGGGGAAGGGCTGATGTGATTGAAGTTTTAGAAACCTGACACTGTCATTTAGGAATATATCACAAAAAAACCAAACTCTTTTACATATGCCGATGTGCAGCTGTGCACAACCTTGGATGTCCTTGTGAGTTGCTCTGGCCTCCATGACGCTCTGCTTTGCGCCGAGTGCGCTTCGGGCTCTGGCCAACTACGCTGAGCAGTACTATAAGACTAGTGCAGATATTTGGCCGGCTGTCACTAGCACTCGGCAACCCAGCGAGGATCTGCGCTGCTCAATTTTCACCAGCCGGCAGCCGTGACTGGTTCTCCGCCGCAGAAGCGCCATGCCATGAGAGGTGTCTTCGGATGTGCAGAGATGGCACGCGGCGTCCGCAGTCAGATAGGGAGACGACGCCCCAAGGGGAGGAGTACTGATTTGGGTACGTCTTTTTTTCCCGTACGCTACACCTTGAATCCGGTTGATATTCACCCGAAAAAAAAGGAATACGGTCGATATAGCCCCGGTCTAAACAAAAGTGCCTTTCTATAATGCTCCTGGCTCCTGATGCGAACAGTAAAATCAAAAAAGTTCAAAAAATCCTGATTTTTTTGTGACATACTTGTGCAAATGTTTGTCGTGCGCGCAAAATTTCATCACGAAATCACATTGGTGGAAGTCGTGCAAAAAAAGTCAGAGCTCCAAAATGCTTTTGTAAGTAACATTTTCAGAGTATCGATTTTGTTTTTTTAACACACCTTCCACCAATGTGATTTTGCGATAAAATTTTGCATGGACAACTAACATTTGTGAAAGTATGCCACAAAAAAATCAGTTTTTTTATTTTGTTTTGAATTTTTTTGATTTTACTGTTCACATCAGGAGCATTTGCTCCTGGGTGTAGAAACTCCACGTCCCGGTCTAAAAGCTCACCCATATCAGGCCGACGTGCTCTTTTTTTTTGGGAGGCCGACGTGCTATTGTTCTACATGGGCCACCATGGAGAAAAGTCCGCCCATTCCTGATTACCCGACTCCCTGTTCTCTCGCCGCTCGCTCACGCGGCTACTTGGCGGCGAACCAAACGCTGGGCTGGGAGCCCGTAAGTAATGGGAGCCCAACTCCAAGCGCCACTTCATTTCGCGCGGGACGTTTCAAAGATGTAGTAGGATCACAACCTCTAAAAAGAGTGTGGTTTTTCTACATTCTAGCTCGGTGCTCCCACGCAGAAAAATATAGCAAAACACTTAAAAAAATTCCGAAACTTTGTGGGAATATTCATCAACAAATGTTATGAGCGCTTGCAAAGTTTGGTGGTCAAATAACATTCGAGGAGCTCGGTATACAAAAATAAAATCACTGAAAATTAGTCAACATGTGAGTGCATTGTTTGAGCAGATTTTGTATTTTCGTCTTTTTTATACAGAGCTCCTCGAATCTTATTTGACCACCAAACTTTGCAAGCACCCATAACATTTGTTGATGAACATTCCCACAAAGTTTCAAATTTCTCCACTAAAAAAGGTAAATTTTTCTGCATCTTTCTTAAATTTTTTGCTGCATCTTCAAGCCCCTAAAAAACGCCTGCAAGTTAGGAATTGTCCAGCTCACTCGCACGACACTACTGCATGGTGCAAGCCTGACGCGGGTGCAACCTGTGCTTAATTTTGGAGATATCGGGACCATATACTTCCTTCGTTCCTAAATATTTGTGTTTTTTTAAGATTTCAAATGGACTATCACATACGGATGTATATAGACATATAGATTCACTCATTTTGCTCTGTATGTAGTTACTTGTTGAAATTTGTAGAAAGACAAATATTTAGGAACAGAGAGAGTATATGCCAAGACTTTCATGTGCCTAATTGCAGGTCGACTGCACGTACTCCTTTCGGTTTGATTACTCCATGCAGTAGTACTTCACATAGGATGGAGTTGACCCCTCCTCCTCCCACCTAAACCGTCATGCAAGCACTCACATGCTGCATGGTTTCCATCTCATAGTCGCATGCATGCCGTCGCCTAACCTCATGGGTTGCACGGAGGGTGTTGACGTGAACACTTACACATAAGCATCGCTATCTATACTCCATTGTCTATCTCTCCATCACAATAACATAATGGCCATGAATTTATTAGCGTCCTCCGTTGCCGCGAGGTAAGCATTATTCCCTACAGGGCTGTATCCAGGGCTTCACTGGGTGCAGTCGGTTCTAATCTCCAGGAAAACGATCATATTAAACACCCTTGAAAAACGATCATGATCTGGCCACAGATACAGATGTGGATCATATATTCTCAAGCAGTGGCTTTGACCAAAGTTTATATGAGCGGCCTTTGGATCGCTTAGTCCCATAGGAGTTGAATTATTGGATGTTTGGGGGGTTGTGCAAAATTGCACCAAAGATCAGATAGACCTATTTTAGATGCCTCAAATCGAAAGGGGTAATAACGGCTAACCGTTCTGTTTCTTGAGAAATTAGCATCCGACTTGTTTAGTTGTCTCAAATCTTACCAGTTTACTATTTCCTCAGTCCCATAATGTAAGACATTTTTAACACTACAATAGTGTTAAAAAAACGTTCTATATTATGGGACGGAGGAAGTATATACATTTGTAGGCATGCCCCTCATGCAAGCATTCACATGCGCGGTTCATCTCACAGTCATATGCATGCCGTCACACCTCACCTCATGGGTTGCAGGGAGGATGTTGGTGTGAACACTTACACACATAAGTATCGATATCTATACTCCATTGTCTATCTCTCCATCACATTACATAATGGCCATGATTTTATTAGTTCTTCCTCTAGTGCCGGGATGTATTTCCAGGCTTCACCTGATGCAGTTGGCTCCAAAACTCCAGGGCATCTACCATACTTAATAATCCCCACAACGATCATAATACTTGTCTTATGCATGATCTGTCCATATATGTCGATCCGGATTATATAAATGTAGTACTAGTGGATATGAATGGCCTTTGCACTACTAGGAAAAACCTTATACACAAAATTTTAGTAGCAACGAGGGTAAAAAAAACACGCTGGTGCTAACTAGCGGTAGCGCGCCTGGGCAAACCGCGCTGCAGATAAAGTTCTAGCAGTAGCGTGTGCTGCCCTAAACACGTTACTACTAAAATTCCCACGGCTTAGCCAATAGGCTACACATAGTAGTAGCGACCTATAACGAACCGCGCTACCGCTACTTTCTTTGTAGACGCGCGTTTTATATTAAACTCGCTACTGCTAAAGGATATAAAATTAAATGGAAAGCAAATAGAAAGCTAATTGAAAATAAAAGAAATAGAATAAGATGAAAGGAAAAAAAATAAAATGTGAAGAAAACTAAATGAAAAAGGGGAAAAAAGAGAAAGGAGTAGCAGTAGCGTGTATCCCAGAAAGCGCTGTAGCTAACGTAGCAGTAGCGCTCTTCCTGGAACGCGCTACTGCTACTTCTGACTTAACCACGGGGTTCGTCCTTCCCCACGGCCACTTCCCCCAAATCCAACTGTCCACACTCTCGCCGCCGCCGTCGCCCGTCGGCCGCCGCGCGCTCTCCGCACACCCTCTACGCCACCCCGACCCCAGATTCAACGCCGCCCCCGCCCCCGACCTCAACGCCGCCCGGACGCGCCCCGATCCCGACCTCGGCGCGCTATCCGCCCGCGCCCGAGCCCCGACCCGACCTCGGCGCGCCTGCCTCCCTTGTCGCAGGCACCCGAGGTGAGCACGCCTGCTCCTCCCTCTCCCTACCTCTGCCTAGGGTTTTTTATATTTTAGTTGCAGCAAATTAGTTAGGGTTCATGTAAGAGTGGAAACAAATCGGATGCGGATGCGGCAAATGAGTTAGGGTTCATGTAAGGGTGGAAGCGAATCAAATTTCTAAGATGAATCATAAAAGCAGTAAAATTTGACCACTTATTTCACTTTATAGTTGGATAATTGGAATATCCGCTACCACTTTCCACCCCTATAGGTTCATCAAATTAGATGGTAATTAGGGCAGTAGTTCCTAGGTACTAATTAGTTAGTAAGAACTAGGTACTAATTAGGTATTAGAATATTTTTATTTATAGTAAGTTTATTTTCAGTAAGAACTAGTTGAATTAATAGAACTAGTTAGTAAGAACTTGTTGCTATTTTTTAGTTAAAGCAATTTTTCCCGCATCATGGACGATGCCTATCCCGCATCCTCGCCGTCGAGTCGGCGGAGGACGACACCTGCTTGACCAGATGGGCCATGTCCGGGACTGGGCTCCGCCGGAGTGGTACTGGGAGGCGCTACCAACCGGGGGGCGCAGGTTGGTGAGGAGCCAGCCTGTCGTTGACCCGAACCTTCTTTGGTGGCGGTCGCGTGGGCCAGTGACGGTCCAGAGGCTCGAGGACTACGCGGAGGTGGTGCGTCACCGTGTTAGTGAGGAGGACGCGCACGTCCGTCGCTACTTGTTTGCGTTGGAGCACAGGTTCTCCAATACCTGGCAGGTTCTCCAGGGATCTCACTGGAGCTATGATCCCGTGATGGTTCCTTCTCTGTGGGTGTCCACCGCCCGCGCCGATACCCGTCGTGTGCTAGGGTTTTAGTTGTATTAGTGATGTTATATGTATGACACTATTCGTGATGTATTAGTGATAATATTCAACGATGTACGGACGCATGAGATGATTTACTTTTGCTTATTGAATGCATGCTAATTTGAGTTCTATAAGATATTTTGAAATGTATATCTTGTGTTGCTCAATATCCAAGTGGCCGGTCATGTTTGCAGGTTACACCTCCGAGTGGCCTATGTTTTGCCGGAGTGTTGATTCATTTCCGTTCCGGCAAATTTCAGGCGCTCGATATGTCCTATTTTAGCAAAGGTCATGCCGGAGTTTTCCGTGAATTTTGGCATGACTTGTGCCAGAATATGTAGGAAATATCGAGTGCCCCGGTTTGTGTTGAGTATCCTGGTAGTTGTCTTGATCGATTTTCAATTAATGTTTTAACTATGAACATAGGAAATGTCTGACGATGAAAAGGATTTCGGTATTTGCAAATACTGCGAAGACGAGCGTGGCCTGTGCGACGGAATCTTCCTAGATGATGATAGGCGTTTCAGCATCAAGCTGGACGAGAACTTCGAAGTAGATACAGTAAGTCATAACGACAAGTATTTTTTCATAATTAAGCATGACATCTGCTTCATTTGCTTCAACTTATTTTTTTTACTATTCTACTAGCATATCCCCTGCCATGCAAGAGTTTTTTATTGGATAAGATAGATTTCAGTCATACTACGGAGGTAAAGAAAGTTTATTTGAAGATCGAGTATGGTTATATTTTCCATGCAAAATTATACAATTCAGACGACTACACCTATTTTGGATGCAAAACATGGCGAGCACTATGCAAGACTTATGCATTTGAGCCTGATATGGTTATCACCTTTGATATTCGTCCGGAAGATGATATTGAAGGTAATACCGACATCTGGGTCGGTGTGCAGACGCCTCAAGTTATACCATTATGTAAGTTTCTCAACCATATTTATGTCTTTGATATTGTTTATTCAAAAATGGTTGACAACTAATTTGTATTGTCAGCTTATTCCGGTGCAAGCAAACATGTTCAACGCTTGGTAGACAGGAGCTACTACTGTCCCGAGGCTGAACTAAACTGCGAGTAGCTAAGTCATTATGTTTCATGGCTTGAGGATCTTGATACTGTCAAGACAAATTTTCTTCCTGGATTTAGAAATGTTAGTACTGAAAACGTGCGATCAATAGTGTTCGTAATGAACTACGTTCACATCTATTTAGGAAGGATGGTAAGATTTTTACTATTTGTCCTCAGTGCATCTTTTTCATACATATTTTTGAAGCTAAACTTCATTGCTAAGTATGTTACTATACGATGTTCTTCAACAGGGACTCCCGATGAATGTTGTGCCTTATGGGATCGAGACTAAAGGTACCATGAGTATTATCAGCTTACGGCCAAGATATCCTACATATTACTTTAGTGCATTCAAGATTAGCGACGGATGCTTAATAGTGCAAGACTGGACCAAATATATGATGGGGGAGCGCAGAGAAGTACTAGGGGGCAGCAAACAGAGGCGCTACCCACGATTAGGAGACAGGTTCATCTGCATGCTCCAACTTGATCAAGGAGGAGAGCTACACATGTTTTATGTTGTTTTACCTAAGAGAGAGCAGCAGGAGTGATTAGCTAGCTAGAAATGAGTTTCAGGATGATGATGTGCTACACTATTACTATGATGATAAAATAGCTAGTGTTGGTGGTAATGACTATGATGATTATTATTAGCTAGTGTTAGTGGTGATTAAATAAATACTGTTGGTGCTAATGACCATGATGATGATTAAATATGTTGTGCTGGCGGATTAGATTCAAGTGGAGGCAACATGTGGTGCACATCGAAAGTACTACTAGTCCAAACTAGATTAAGTTTGGATTAGTAGTATACTTTTGACATGCACCACATATTGCCTCCACTTGAACCTAATCCACCATCATTTGACACACTGTTATGGACATAATGATGTAAACCTCATAACTGGTATTATATCAATATTTGTATGATGGTGAATAAATAAACTAAAAATGAAAAAAATAGAAAAAGAATACTAGTAGCGATGGAGAGAAAACACGCTGCCAGTAGTTACATTAGCAGTAGCGTGGGAGTGAACAAACGCTGCAGCTATTCGTCCTAGCAGTAGCGCGTGCGGGCATGGGTTACTGCTAAGCAGTAGCTGTAGCGCCTTATTAGTAGCGCGCCTACCCGCGCTACCAGTGAGCACAAAACCAGCGCTACTGCAAGGTTTTTCCCTAGTAGTGTTGGATCGCTTGATCAGTTGATCTCACCGGAGTTCCGTGGATTGTGCAAAATTCCATTAGTTTAGTTGCCTCAAATGGTAAGGGGTTTTATTAGCTAAAATAAAAACTATATACTCCCTCCGTTTAAAATATAGTGTATCCTCTGTTCCCGCACTTTAACTTTGACCATAAGTTTAATCAACGAGACCTCGAAAAGCGTGGGCATACTATATTTTAGAATAGAGGAAGTATCAAACTACTGTACGTACGACAATCGGTGTCTGAGCTTTGTACGATGGAGGATTGAACAGTGTTGTCAAGCATTGTTATACTTGATCTGCTGTACGAAAAGCATACAGAAATTATCGTATGTATATCATTGTTCAAAAATATACAATCACCATTGAAAATGTTGCATCCAAACCAGTTTTTTTTTCGTTTCTCTTTCTATAGAATAAGAAATTAACTCCCCGCCTCCCTCCTCTCTTTGACTTTGTACCACTTCCACCACCATTATTGAGCTCCGGTCTGTTGCTTCCCATGTCCTCTTCCCCTGTCTACTAGATCGGCGACACGCCTTGGCGCGAGGGTGCCTGTCCGAATGTTTTGATCAAAGTGTAATGTTAAGTTACTATTCGGACGATAAAAAGGGGCATGATATTACCACCATGTATCTAAATGGGACTAACAACTTCTGAATGAACTGGAGCTATAAATAGATGTCAGACAGAATGTAACTAAAAATATTGGTACTCGCTTAACATTGCAACCTGAGAAACCTCGAAACACCCACCCATGAAGTTGTTGCATCACAAAGTATAGATAAATTTTATACTTTGTGTACGTGAGCCAAGAGGGTTCATGTCAAGTTGTTGTAAGCCAAACAAAGCACGATTTAGCGATGCCAGGAGTTGACTGTAAAATCAATAATTGTAAGTAAGCTAAAGCTAAAACAGAATGAAATGAAGCCATATCAAAAATAAAATAAAGGAGATTCATATATAAGAGGAAGAATCACTGAAGAACTAGTTGGAAACAAAGATTGTTCACGCGCACAAAATGGGAAGTCACCAAACAGTATACAATCATAGAAAGCACACTTCACAATAACAACAGAAAGTACACTCGACGATAACAAGAGGAATCCATAGGATATGTATTTTTTGTTCAAAAGAACATAAAAAGGGCAAAGGCAATGCTCCGTAAACATGCTGGGTACGATGCGCTGACCGAAGCTCACCAGATACTATCTGTGGTCTCTAGGCGCTGCTCCGATTTCATGCCAATATAACGTAGCCTTTTGCCAACTTTCCCGTGCTTGCGAGTGCTGTTTTCATAGCCCCTTTGGTGTTGTCCTGCCCTCTTAGGCGCCGAGCAGTTGTCGTATTCTGTATGTGGTTAGAATACGAGCTCATGTATCTGACAGCATAGTACCATCCTCTGTGTGCCTTCTTTATTGTCTTGTTTGCTGCAACCAGCAACCTTACCAAGTGTGTCACCTTATTTTCCAGCCTTTTAACATGGATGTAGTGATAATCCCTGATTTCCTTGCCACATACATCCTCCATAAACCTAATGGCTGCCATAGCAGCACTGTCTTCTGCTTCATGACAGTTGTTTAAGATCACACCAGATATAAGTCGCAGGGGGCAACTTGAGAGCTTGCAGCATGAGGGTAAAGATGTGGGAATGAGGAATCAATATTACATAGTCATCTTCCAGCAGAGGAAAGAAAAGGTTCAAATAATTGGGGGACAAAGGCTAATCTCACAAGATCGGTATCGCGCCTAGGCGCGAGGGTACCGGTAGCAACGCTTTGGTTGCTAAGTCAGTAGTAATCGGCATGAGGGTAACGGTAGCAATGCTTTTGTTGATAAGTCAGTAGTAATCCAGGTTTAGCATATGTATTCATATATGACAATAATACAGTGAAGAAGAAACATTCAATTGTGATAGGAGCGGGACATAGTGATGCTCAATATCAGCATAAAACTATAACAACGCAACCACTCAACAGAAAATTCATAAGACCACTCGACATGAAGTTCAAAAACAAAAGCACAACCACTCAACAGGAAGTTCGAAAACAAAAGCGCAGCCACTCGACAGGAAGTGCGGCTTACCACTCCTAACCTGACTCATCATATCCAGCCGCCCAAACGATAATACATGACTATAACAGCCACAATGAGTCTGCCATTGCATGTATATACATATACCACAATGAGCCTTACATTGCAATATATACACTTGCACATTGGTTGATAACACATTTTAGGGTGGACAGGTAAGGCAAAACTCAATACAACTTATCAACCACTATCATTATCACTTAACGTCTCAAAATTGGTATGCTGGCCAATAAAAAATGGGTAACTCATGTTACAAAAGGACAACAATTCTTTGATAGGGTAGAGAGCAAGCTTTGCTAAAGTTACTTCGTATGGGTCAATCGCGAGGATCTCTATGCTCATTGCAAATAAAATAGCATGTGACAATGATATTGTGGAGTTGTTTTATGGGGAGCAAGTTCTTGATGTTTCTTCCTGTAGTTTGTCAAGTATTTCAGGATGTTGCAGTTCCAATTCCTTATTTCAAACTGCAAAATAGAACCACGATGAAAAAAAGGATCAGCGAATTGGTTCAAGAACATCGAACAAAAATACCCACTTTCACTTTAACTTATCTTTGATATCTACTAAGGCTATTTTTTTGGTTTACCTATTATTTCTTCTGCAAGTCAGTCATATAAGAACAAAGATAAATCACAGATGACATATACGACAAAATATTATAGAAATGTGGAAATAATAACTGACTGAAAGAAAAAGCTACTTAAAAACGCTTAATTAGACTGAGCACATAGATAACTGGAAGGGAAATGATTTTTCCTTAGACAATGAAATTTCATTATAAGATGAAACAACAGAAGATAACTATCTGGCTAGCGATGATTGGTTCGCTCATATATGTAGCTATTTCAACACCACTTAAAAATAAAAACAGGAATAGAAGGTTTCTGACAGGGATCTCCATATCCTGGAACATGCAAAATCGTCAGAAGTTAAATTTGCAAATAGTTTTCTGTGTAGAAGTTAATTTTGCAATGCAGTGAACATTATGGGTGAGTAAATTCAAACAACTCTAAAGTGAAACAAATTGATAGATCATCAAATTTGCATAATTTGTTACCAACTACTCCCTCCGTCCAGAAATACTTGTCCTCAAAATGGATAAAGTGGATGTATCTATAACTAAAATAAGTCTAGATACAACCATTTCGACGACAAATATTTCTGGACGGAGAGAGTACAATCTAAATATCCTTGCACAAGGATCATCTTAGTAGATTGCTGAACTAACAGAAGTTGTAGTACACCAGTACACTTAAATATATTTTAGAGCAGATTAGTCTTAGATAGGCAACCAGAGAACAGCCGCTAGACTCCACAGCTGTAGATAGGCACATAAGGAGCTACTTGCATAATAGTCTGGAACTTGTTGCGCACATCACAGAGCTCACTCCTACCAAGAGCCAATGCCACGAGGCATCTGAAATAATGCGAACATACCAAACCATCAAATTCTGGAGAGATTAAGCGAACTGAACTGAAATGGTTCAGAGATTGTAAACCTTTGTTTGGAAAATAAAAAATCAAGCTATTTAAGAATTCAATCATGCTATAAGCAGAAGTCTAGAAACAACAAGTTACAGGAGGCGATTCAGATAATGAACCAAGTTCTACCAATCACGTGATTGCAGATGAAATGAACAGGCAAGTCCGTTCTTAATAATATTTATTGGCATGAGCTAAATATAGTGCCATACAAGACAAAATAAGCTGGCAAGTTTACATAAAAAAATTGAACAACAAAGAGTGGAGAATAATTATTGTGCAGCATATATAATAAGGTATTGAGTACCGACCCTTCTTTGCTTTTTGCCTCATAGAACTGGCGGAAGTGCATGCAGGCGAGCCTCACTTTCTGAGCACTAACACTGAAATATGCAGAAAAAGCACCGACCAGGAAATTAGAAATTTCTAAAATTATTCAACTTTGTGCATGATGATACTTGATACACATAAGCAATACCAAAAAATATGCTAAGAGCCTCGGAAGCAAGACAACAAATAAATTCACAAAATGATAAAGTTTTCCTTCCCAGGCAATAAACCATTGGCAGGAAAACTGATAATTTCATTACTAAACTTGACTCTCCTACATGGATACAGGGCAGGGCAAACGACCTGAACCGCGTGCCCATGGCGTAGACAACGACACATCCGAATGGAAACATCAATGCCATGGACAGAGCAGAAAAACAGACATTAGGGTTTCGTAGAATAGCAGATCATTAATAGCAGAAATTTTGCAAAACAACAATTTTTCCCTTGCCAAGCTACAGTAATGCTATTGGCTGAATAGCAGATTCGATAGTACCAGAAATGTTTGCAAAACAACAGGAACGGCATGCCCACTGCACCAACACACCTGAATAGAAACAACCTCGATGCCAAACAGACAAAAAAAAATCACCATTGGAGTTACGTAGAATAGCAGATCACTAACACCAGAACTGTTTGCAAACTGACAAAAGTTTTCCTTGCCGGCCCATAAAGTTGCCATTGGCAGGAGTAGATAGCTCATTGCACGAACTACAACTAAACTCAGCTCTCCTACTTATGGCTATACAACAACAACAAACGACAGAAACCGCATGCCCATAACGTACACACACTGCACCAACATATCGGAATAGAACAACATAGATGTGTTAGGCTGCACAATGTTTAGAAAAATTATATCTCAAAGAGCAACTGCTTAAACTATTGAGTACAAAATTAAAGCATGGATGTGTTAGGCAGCACAATGTTCAGATAAATCTTCCTTGTTAATGTACAATCTGGAATGATGTTACAGTGACAGGAAGAAAGGGGTAGTTGTAAGAAAATGACATCCATGCCAACCACAAAAAAGGAAATAATCCTCAATGCAAGGCTAATATCATTTATCTATTGCCAATCACCATATCCAATACAAATATTAAATTGCATATGATTTATAATCTGAACATATATACTTTCCAGTCACATGGCATGATCTTTTTAACAGAGCTAAACCTCCAAAGTTATGTCAATGATTAAATATGGCATTAGTGTAATATATGGTAATGGCGTGGTTTCGAAGCACATTCCTCTGAGGGCCTCACGGCAACGAACACAAAGAAAATATTGTACTACTACAACAGGCAAATTAGTTTCAAACTGGATCCAAATGGTCAGTCTTAACACAAGAAAAAGTCAATGAATGTTTCCTTTAACTTGTACTTTGGCACATGATATACAGGGATGCAAGCATATATGAGAATATGAGATGCATACCCGAGAGGGAGCCGAGGAGGGTGAACCGCCAGGTTGTACTTGTACTAAGTTAAAGTTCCTGGTAATTATTTTCTTTTACCTGAGAAAACTCCAAAGCCTGCAAAAGTAGAAGCAAAACACAAGAACATGAATGAGGCTTAAAACTATGTAGGCTAACATGCCATTTAATTAAGTAGAACATGATTATCCATTCAAGCTATACGTTTTCTAGATTGTTTAGGATATTTCAGTGGTAGCAAATAATTTTGTTAAATAAAATAAAAGGATATGACATACCAAAGGAGATAGATATCAACATGTCTAGGAAGAAAAGAACGACTCTCAGTTCATATGTTTCAGGTATTAGCCACAAACGTGTATCTCATATACATGCAAACAAAACAATATGTACAAAGAAATTTCTCTTTGGGTTAGGTAAAATAATCGCTTTAGTTCTAAAGTAAAAAGAAAATCTTCAGTTTACGTGCATCTCATATGAAAACAGCAGGCCCCTGATACTCCATCACACAAATAGAGTGAACAAATAAAGGAGCAAGCATTCACATAGTCAGAACAGTTTATCACAAAGTACAACCAAAGGGTGTGGCTTACCTTATGAATGAACCAAACGGCACCAACAGTACCAATCAGCCTCCAACATCACAAAGGGCCTCAACGTTTCACCTCCAAACTGAAACAAACAAGCAAGCAGAAAGTAAGTTATGTTATACTGACACAAACAGTATACGGCTGTAGTTTAACTCAGCAGCACATATCAGAAAATATCGAAATAGTAAGTTATGTTATGCTAAGCTCAAAAGCATGCATTGATGCTTACCTAATGTCTCGGACGGATCCACCGACAGACCGTTCTTTCCTTCAGGTACTCTCATTTTCTCAACCAGGACCTACAAGAAACCAACCAACAAATTAATCATCATGGAAGCCTAAGAATGGAATGTCTTCCAACATCAATACTGTCTGAATTTGGACTGACACAACCAAAACTCTAGTGATAACTGTATCCTAAACTGTTCAGTTGTGGACCAAGTAAGCACCACCATATTTAACATACTATGAAATTCAAGAAAACTGAGAATAGCATGAACTGTATCAATCCTCATCTTTAAAGCAGCCTCGGTCGGCATTCCGGTGGAAACATACTGGTTTGAATAATGTGAGACACTGGCATCATTGCACACAGCGGCAACCTTCGCAATCATCTCAAGATTTGCATCCATCCTCCCTGCAGGCCAGTAGTAAATTTTTCCATCACGGGGATCATGTGACGTGCCGTCCACCTTGAGCTCCTAACTTTCCATGGGGCATCACCGATCGCAGCGAGCTTCGAGACTGACATCTGGTTGGTGGTCAGTGTCCGAGTCTTGTCAGAGTAGATCACGGTGGTGCAGCCCGGAGTCTCCACACCGGGCAACTTTCTCAGGAGCGCATTCTTGGCGGCCATCTTCCTGGTTCCGAGGGCGAGGCATGTGGTGATCACGGCAGGCAATCCTTCGGGTATGGCGGCGACGGCAAGCGCCACGGCGATCTCAAAGTAGTATTTGCACTTCTCAAACGAAAAGCGTATGTTCCTGGGCACCCATCCGTCGAGCTCGAAGGTCAAGAAGTACTTGACATTGATGAGCCACACGGGGATGCATATGAGGCCGATGATCTTGGTGAGTGCCTCGCCGAACTCGTTGAGCTTCTTCTTGAGCGGCGTGTTGTCGTTCTCCTGTGACAGCCAACCGAACCACTATCTGCAGAAAGGCAAGGCCAAACCACACCAAGACCTGTACCTGAAAAGAAAATTAGGCAGCACACAAACAAAATAGTGTCAATCGAGTGAAGAAAAAGGAAGAAAAAACAAAATATGGAAGAACAAAAAGAAAAACATACTGGAAAGCTAAATCCCCTTCTTAATCAGGTAAACTGATTGGCCACTCTGTTCATGAGCCCACCCTGACAATTTATCAAACACCTATCATGCAATACATTCATCTTTGAACCATGAGGTGCCGATCGATGGCAAGAACCAGGGTCGAGGGCTGCAAGCTATCCAGACGATGGCCACTGCAAGGCAAGATAGAGAGAGAGAGAGAGAGAGAGAGAGAGAGAGAGAGAGAGAGAGAGAGAGAGAGAGAGAGAGAGAGAGATTGAGACTGTCTCATGGACGGAGCGCAGAGAAGCGGGAACGGGGTCCCAGACTTGCTCGCTGCGGCCTGCGGGCGTGGCTCAAGGAGGCCCAGGACAGCCCATCTTCATCAACGCAAGCTCAAGACCCTCGCGAGGGGCCAAGCCTCGCTGGGCGGACGACAAGGAGCTTCCTCAGGCACGGCCTCGTCAGGCTGGCTCATGAGGAGGCGGAGAGTTCAAGGCAGGGTACCTCGCGAGGTGCCCATGACGCAAGCCATGACGACCAAGGGCGCCAGCCGGGCGCCAGCCCGCGCAGTGTCCTCCTTTCCTCTTTGGTGCAAAGGGAGCAAGTGCAGGCGAGAGCATCAAGCAAAGGACTCCGTTTCGGTGCAACAAGACCAAGACCAACCCAACGGCTGGAAGGGAGTCATCGTGGAGCCCAAGCAGGCGTCATCACCAGAGCCTTTGGCAGGCGAGGACCAACTTTAGTCAGATAAGTGTACCCGCTGTTCCCCTTCAAATGGCCAATTGTTGGCGCCTTCCCGCTCAATTTTTGGGAAGAGGCCCAGGCCTTCGCCTATAAATAGGACTAGCCACCCACAGGGTAGGGGGACGAACATTCAGAAAGATAGCAAGAGAACAAGCGAGAGATAGAGAGAGGCGACTGAACACCACCTAGTAGTTCATCACACCCGCCAAGAACAGACCCTCGCGAGGCTGTTCTTCCTTGTATTGTTCCTCATCAGCCCAAGAGGCAATCCACCACACCACAAACTAGAGTAGGGTATTACACCACAACGATGGCCCGAACTAGTATAAATCTCGTGTCTCTTGTGCTGCTCCGTTAGTAGTTTAGGTCCCAGCGATTCGGCAAGGAGCGAGACGGTGGAGGGTTTGATCTCCGCGCGCACCCCAGTGTTCGAACCTCAAGGGTCTGCTGGAACCCGAAATCCGACATTTGGCGCGCCAGATAGGGGTGCGCCGGAATCTGCCTTCCGTCGCCCCGTTCTTCCCCGACCACCGCAACCATGTCTGACGCCCGTCGGGCCCGCGCCGAGCGCCGGGCCACCCTCGCCTCCCATGTTACCCAGACAGCTCCCGTCGGCGGGCGCCCTCATCGTTCCCCGTCACCTGCCATCAACGCCGCCACCGGCCCGGCAGGGAACGAGCAGCAAGCATCGTCCCAGCACCCGTCCATGAGGCGGGACGGACGCACCGCCACGCCTTCGCTCACCCCCGCTGGTTCTTCGTCACGTCGCGCCCAGCCATGGAGAAACCCGAGCTGCACTCATCGCGGCAAACGAGCTCCTGCGCTACCGCCCCGTCGACGACGTCTACGAAGAATGGCTCGACCGAGTCACCGAGCTCGTCCGCGCTGCAGGAGGCGCCCAGCGCCGTCCGACTTCGCTACCACCGCACCCGCCCGCTGGCGATGAAGCTCCGGGGTGCCTCAGCCGCCTCCTCCTCAAGAAGGCGCCCTGGCCCCAAGCGCGCGGCCCCTTGGCGGAACCCGCTCCGCCAGGCGCCCGCGCGGCAAGAGCAGAGCTGTCAAGAAGTTCCTCGCCCACAAGAAGCTGCCCGAGCGCTCCCGCCCGGCACATCAAGACCTGCGCTGCCCCGGCCGCGGCGCAGGAGGCCCGCAAGACCAAGCTCTCGTCGTCCGAGGCCCCCGCTGCCACGGTGGGCTGCCGCGCCTTCACCTCCGAAGGCGCAGCATCGCGCGGCCCGCAGTTCAAGCCAGACCTGCCTCCTCGCTCACGACGGCTACAGTGACCCTACGGAGTTCTCCATCTCACGAGCTGGGCATCGAGGCTGCCAACGGGGCGAACTGGTTTCCCATGGCGCTCAAGGACGGAGCCCGCACTGGCTCTGAATCGCCCTGTGCACGATCTCTTCTGGGCGAGATGCGCACCCGCTTCATCGCCAACTTCCAAGGTACTCGCGACCGCCACCCGCCGAAGCGACATGCGCCAATCAAGCAGCAGCCATTGGAAACCCTGCAAAGTACATCCAGCGCTTCAACAACGCACGCCTCAAGATCCCTGTGGTAACGGAGGAGGCCATCATCTCGCCTTCTCCGACGGCGGCGCGACGTCAAGATGAAGGAGGAGCTGGCGATGCATGAAGATCTGTGCACCTCCTCGAGCTGTTCAACTTGGCGACCAAGTGCGCCAGGCTGAGGAGGGCGCCTCCCTCCTCGAGCTGCTCGCCGCGGACCAAGAAAAGAAGTCCAAGGCCAGGACGTGAAGCGCAAGGGGTCTGCCGTACTCGCGGCCGAGCCGGACACCAGCGAGGCGAGATCAGCCCGAGTCCTCCAAGGGCAGCCGATGCTGCGTGTACCACGACCTCCACACCCACAACACCAATGAATGCCAAGAGCTCCGGGCCGGCGCTGAAGGAAGGTCGGCAGACGCCCGAAAGCGCAGCGACCGGGCTACGGCCGAGGAGGAGGAAGGAATGCAGGACGCTGGAAGACCGCGGCCGCGCTAAGGGTGGCGCGACCAACCTCGCGAGGACCGCTGGCAAGACCCACCTCGCGAGGGAGGCTGGAGGATCAGCCTCGCGAGGACCGCCGCAGGGAACGCAGGCCTCCCTCCCTTGCCGCCGCCGCCAAGGAGAATTGAAGACCGTCATCGGGACGAGGGGCTGGGGCTTCAGAAGCGCGGCGATTGCTCGCATCTGGGCGGAGCTCAAGCCCCACCTCTCGGCGATCTTCAAGCAGTTCGCCCGCGAAGTGAATGCAATCCTACCCAAGCTCGAGGCCACGCGCCCTCTCAGGTGGTCGGCGTGTGCCATCACGTTCAGCTCAGCGGATCAGCTCAAGTGCGCAGCCATAGCCGGAGTTCTCCCGATGCTTTGCTCCCCAATCATCAGCAACGTGCTGGTCACCAAGACCCTCATCGACGGCGGAGCAGGGCTCAACGTCCTGTCCGTGGAGACATTCAACAATCTTCAAGTGCCTTACAGTCAGCTTCAGCCAACCAAGCCTTTCTTCGGAGTCACCGATGGCTCCACGGTCCCGATCGGGCAGGTCCGCCTTCCTGTCACCTTCGGGGCTCGCGACAACTACCACACCGAGCTCATCGACTTCGAAGTCACCCACATTCGCCTGCCGACAACGCCATCCTCGGGTACCCAGCGTTGGCCAAATTCATGGTCAGAACCCACCACGGCTACAACGCCCTCAAGATGCCAGAAGCGGCGGGGTCATCACATTGCCTCGTGAAGAGAGAGACGTAGTGTGCTCCTGAGCGAGCCTTTCAGCCGCATCGCTAGAAGACCTGCACCACAGCAGCAGGAGGCCTCCGAGGCCGCACCCAAGAAGAAGAAGACATCGACCGGCCCGGCTCCTCAAGAGGCAGTCCCCTCGGGGCCGCAGGCCGGGGGGGAGCCTCCTTCCATCGCATAGGAAGCGCGCCGGCGCCCTCCTCGAGCAGGGCTCGGGGCTCTCCTGGAGGGTCGCCGACCTCGCCAAGGTCTCGAGGAGGCGCTTGGGCACCACGTGAGGCGTGCTTGAAGCACGCTTTCGCAAGCAGGAGCAAGGCAAGGAGGGCCGAACCTCGGGAGTTCGTCGGCAAGGCCATTCAGAGCTACAGGAGTCAAGGGTCATGAGGGCAGCCGCCTGCCCGCTGTGGCCCCCCATCCAGGCGAGGATGGTGGGCTGCGCGTCTGCATCGACATACCAGGGCTCAACCGAGCCGCGTCTCAAGAGCGCCTCTGGCCCTCGCGAGTGGGACGTTGCGAGGGTCCGCCCCACAGCTACGTGCGCATGCCTTATGGCCTGCCAAACGCGGCAGCTGCGCACCAGCGTCTCATGAGGGACATCCTGGAGGCTCAAGAGGCCAGGCGTTCCGCAGCCCTGGCGGAGATGGAGATGGTCTATGAGGAGCCACCAGCGCCTCCGGAGCCTCCCGAGGCCCCTGGGCCTGGGGGCTCGTGAGGATCGGCTCCCGCAGCCCACCGAGTCTGCTACACCAACACCCCTTCGTCCCCAACATCACCAGGTGACATCTTTAAGTTTTATTCCCGGTGGGGCGCCTTTAGGGTCAGATTATTCCCAGGCCGCGTGGGTCCGCCCACGTGGCATGTATCCTTTTATTTCATGTCATTAGCCTATCTCAGGGGGCGCCGGGCTGCATCATCCCCAAGCCGCTCGGCCTGTCCCAGTGGCATGTATCCTTCCTACTTTTTCCTTAGGATTATGCTCTCGCTCCACCATGCTTGTTATTTGGTGCCTTTTCCTGGGTGGCGGAATCTTGCACGTTAAAGGGGGTGCCCGAGCATCGCGACTCAGGCTCCTACCGCTCTCCGCCCTCACCCTCTGGTCTTGTCCATGGCATCGCGACCTGGCTTGCCGCCGACGGCCGAGACCAGCCCGAGAGCCGGACCCGAGGACGAGAGTTTCATCATCTAACCCAGCTTTGCGCGATAAAGGGGGGTGCCTGAGCATCGCGACTCAGTGGCTCCTACCGCTCTCCGCCCTCACCCTCTGGTCTTGTCCATGGCATCGCAACTGGCTTGCCAGTGAAGGGTGAGACCAGCCCGAGAGCCGGACCAAGACGAGAGCACCGCATCCGCCAAATTTGCAGGAACACACTCAAGATAAGGCCCAGAGCCAGCGCAACCCGCCTTTGAGGTAGGGCCTCAGTGAGCCTGCTGCTGGCTCACGGGTGACCCAACACACCTCGCGAGGCCTCTCGCGCCTCTCCAAAGCAACTAACGGCAGAACTAACGATCGCCACGGCGAGCTCTTGTTCCTTTTGTGGTGAACCTGCAGGGTCCCTCCAAGGAGCACAAAACGACCTCGCCACGCAGTCTCTCGCCGGCCAAGGCACGGACCTAGCGCCGCACCAGGAGGCACTGTCCTGACCCTCGAGATAAGTCACCCTCCGGACACACTAGTTATCGCAACACCATCCCCACACTCAATGCAACCCCGTGTTAGCAACGTCGCTCTCCTTTCTCACCGAATGATGGCTGCTTGAGCGCCAAGGGGGACCCCCTGAGCATCGCGACTCAGAGGCTCTTACCGGACCTCGGGCCACTCACCTCCTGGCCTTGACCACGGCATCGCGACCTGGCATACCAGCGACGATCAAGCCGCTTTGGGACTGGACACTGTCGTTGCAGAGCATCAGGCCCTCATGAGGACTGAAAGGAGGGAACTGAGCTAGAACGGAATGAGCATCTCGCACTGCCTCACAATAAGGATCATATTGACGAACCAAGCTACAAATATCTTACAAGCCCCCGTGGGGTACATTCTTGGCTCCTCGCAGGAACAAAAGATGCGAATCCTAAGGAGTCCTACCTACAGGGACCACCGTGGCAGACGCCATCATCAACAGTGGGCCACCCGGTTCGGCGCCAACCCCATTCAGATCAGGGGCGGCGACGACCTGACGAGCCCGCCCTGCTCCGGGAGCGGCGCAGGCTCGGAGGCTCGTAGCTGTCGTCGCTCGTCTCCGGCGTCGCGAAGAGCTCGACGGAGTCGCTGGATCCTCCGGTGCCTCCGTCGCCGGAGGAGCTGCCAAGGGAGTGGTCGGTCGGCCTTTGTCTCACCGCAGCAGGACCCCGACCACCTCTCCCGGGGCAGCACTCCAGCCGACGACCCTCCGCGTCGAAGACCTTGAAGGACACCACCGAAGCACCATCGTACTCCAGGTGGATCGTGAGGTCGCCCCTCGTCCTGCAGACCCGGGCGACCTCGCCCCAGCCTCGAGTCATGAAGACCTCGCCCGGGGTAACTACCGTAACCTCTGCCCCGGTCGCGAGGGTGCCGCAGCCGGCGTGCTGCAGCCAGAGTCCCAGGGTTCCCCCTGCCGGACGATGGAGGCGAAGAAAGAAGAAAGACGAATCCAAGACTTAGGAGGCGTGGCGACGCGAAGCACGAACTCCCGGCAGGAGCCCTCGGCATGGACTCCAGGGGGGAAGACGCACACCTTCGTGACCCGCCGGCGTCGTCGGCGGCGCCGCTCGTGGCGCCCGGCGTCGCCTCCTTCAGAGCCGCCAACGTGCGCGTACAAGGGAAGAGGGAACCCTGGTGGCGGCCGCTCGCACCAGGGCATGGGCGCCTCCTGGCGAGCGCTCCTGCCCTGACACCAGATAGCAAGCCGCTTCTTTGGGGGGAGTAGGCCAGGATACTCTTGAGGAGCCTTTCCCTTCTCTCCGTGGAGAACCGGCGGATCGGAGCCATGGCAACCAGACGAAACGAGGAGGATGAGAAGCAGAAGGATGGACTGGAAGGGCGCGCGCCGTTCGCATTTATAGCCAGCGAAGGCCAACCGTCGGCCTCCACGATCACCGGTAATCATGACCAACTCTGCATGCAAGGACTTGTCGAATCCGGCGGTTACCGAGGCATCGTGGGGATGCAGTGCGCACACGTCCAATCAACCGCCACGCGGCGCTCAAGGCCGCAGGCTGTTAGGGCCGCGACGCTTCGCACTTGCCCTTTCGCCTCTCTGCTCGGCCAAGTTCGGGCGCGCCGTGGGCCCGGGGGCTACTATCGGCGATCTGGGAACGGGGGTCCCCAGACTTGCCTGCCTGCGGCCTGCGGCGTGGCTCGAAGGAGGCCCAGGACAGCCCATCTTCATCAACGCAAGCTCAAGACCCTCGCGAGGGGCGAAGCCTCGCTGGGCGGACGACAAGGAGCTTCCTCAGGCACGGCCTCGTCAGGCTGGCTCATGAGGAGGCGGAGAGTTCAAGGCAGGGTACCTTGCGAGGTGCCCATGACGCAAGCCATGACGACCAAGGGCGCCAGCCGGGCGCCAACCCGCGTAGTGTCCTCCTTTCCTCTTTGGTGCAAAGGGAGCAAGTGCAGGCGAGAGCATCAAGCAAAGGCATTCGTTTCGGTGCAACAAGACCAAGACCAGCCCAACGGCTGGAAGGGAGTCATCGTGGAGCCCAAGAAGGCGTCATCACCAGAGCCTTTGGCAGGCGAGGACCAACTTTAGTCAGGATAAGTGTACCCGCTATTCCCCTTCAAAATGGCCAATTGTTGGCGCCCTTCCCGCTCAATTTTGGGAAGAGGCCGGGGCCTTCGCCTATAAATAGGACTAGCCACCCACAGGGTAGGGGGACGAACATTCAGAAAGATAGCAAGAGAACAAGCGAGAGATAGAGAGAGGCGATCAACACCACCTAGTAGTTCATCACACCCGCCAAGAACAGACTGCGAGGCTGTTCTTCCTTGTATTGTTCCTCATCAGCCCAAGAGGCAATCCACCACACCACAAACTAGAGTAGGGTATTACACCACAACGGTGGCCCGAACTAGTATAAATCTCGTGTCTCTTGTGCTGCTCCGTTAGTAGTTTAGGTCCCAGCGTTCGGCAAGGAGCGAGACGGTGGAGGGTTTGATCTCCGCGCACTCCCAGTGTTCGAACCTCAAGGGTCTGCTGGAACCCAACCGACATTTGTGCGCCAGATAGGTGTGCCGGAATCTGCCTTCCGTCGCCCGTTCTTCCCGACCACCGCAACCATGTTCGACGCCCGTCGGGCCGCGCCGAGCACCGGGCCACCCTCGCCTCCATGTCGCCCAGACAGCTCTCCGTCGGCGGGCGCCCTCATCGTTCCCGTCACCGCCGTTAACGCCGCCACCGCCCGGCGGGAACGAGAAGCAAGCATCGCCCCAGATTTGTCCATGAGGCGGGACGGCCACACCGCCACGCTTTCGCTTACCCTCGCTTGTTCTTCGTCCACGCGCCAGCGCTGCCATGGAGGCCCGAGCTGCACTCATCGCGCAAGCGAAGCTCTGCGCTACCGCCCGTCGACGACGTTTACGAAGAATGGCTCGACCGAAGTCGCCGAAGCTCGTCCGCGCTGCAGAGGCGCCCGCCGCCGCCCGCCGCACCGCACCGCCTGCTGGCGATGAAGCTCTCGGGGCGCCCAGCCGCCTCCTCCTCAAGAAGGCGCCCTAGCCCCAAGGCGTGCGGCCCCTGGGCGGAACCCGTTCCGCCAGGCGCCGGCGCGGCAAGAGCAGAGCTGTCAAGAAGTTCCTCGCCCACAAGAAGCTGCCCGAGCGCTCCCCGCTCCGGCACGTCAAGACCCTGCGCTGCCCCCAGCCGCGGCGCAGGGAGGCCCGCAAGACCAAGCTCTCTGTCGTCCGAGGCCCCCCGCGGCCACGGCGGGCTGCCGCGCCTTCACCTCCGAGCTGCGCAGCATCGCGTGGCCCGCCAAGTTCAAGCCAGACCTGCCTCCTCGCTACGACGGCATAGCTGACCCTACGGAGTTCCTCCAGCTCTACGAGCTGGGCATCGAGGCTGCCAACGGGGATGAAAAGGTCATGGCGAACTGGTTTCCCATGGCGCTCAAGGACGGAGCCCGCACTGCTCTGAATCGCCCTGTGCACGATCTCTTCTGGGCCGAGATGCGCACCCGCTTCATCGCCAACTTCCAAGGTACTCGCGACCGCCACCCGCCGTAGTTTACATGCGCCGAATCAGCAGCAGCAGGGGAAACCCTGCAAAAGTACATCCAGCGCTTCAACAACGCACGCCTCAAGATCCCTGTGGTAACGGAGGAGGCCATCATCTCGCCTTCTCCGACGGGCGGCGCGACGCCAAGATGAAGGAGGAGCTGGCGATGCATGAAGATCTGTGCACCTCCTCGAGCTGTTCAACTTGGCGACCAAGCGCGCCAGGGCTGAGGAGGGGCGCCTCTCCCTCCTCGAGCTACCTGCCGCGGACCCGAAGAAAAGAAGTCCAAGGCCAAGGACGTGAAGTGCAAGGGGTCTGCCGTACTCGCGGCCGAGCCAGACACCAAGCGAGGCAGAGATCAGCCCGAGTCCTCCAAGGGCAGCCGGTACTGCGTGTACCACGACCTCCACACCCACAACACCAATGAATGCCAAGAGCTCCGGGCCGTGCGCGAAGGAAGGGTCGGCAGACGCCCCGAGCGCAGCGACCGGGGCTACGGCCGAGGAGGAGGAAGGAATGCAGGACGCCGGGAAGACCGCGGCCCGCGCTAAGGGTGGCGCGACCAACCTCGCGAGGACCGCTGGCAAGACCCACCTTGCGAGGGAGGCTGGAGGGATCAGCCTCGCGAGGACCGCCGCAGGGGAACGCAGGCCTCCCTCCGCTGCCGCCGCCGCCAAGGAGAATTGAAGACCGTCATCAGGACGAGGGGGCTGGGGGCTTCCAGGAAGCGCGTGCGATCGCCTGCATCCTGGGCGGAGCTCAAGCCCCAGCCTCTCAGCGCATCTTCAAGCAGTTTGCCCGTGAAGTGAATGCAGTCCTCCCCAAGCTCGAGGCCACGCGCCCTCTCAGGTGGTCGGCGTGCGCCATCACGTTCAGCTCAGCGGATCAGCTCAAGTGCGCAACCATAGCCGGAGTTCTCCCGATGCTTTGCTCCCCAATCATCAGCAACGTGCTGGTCACCAAGACCCTCATCGACGGCGGAGCAGGGCTCAACGCCCTGTGACGTGGAGACATTCAACAATCTTCAAGTGCCTTACGTTCAGCTTCACCCACCCAGGCCTTTCTTCGAGTCACCGATGGCTCCACGGTCCCGATCGGGCAGGTCCGCCTTCCTGTCACCTTCGGGGCTCGCGACAACTACCACACCGAGCTCATCGACTTTGAAGTCGCCCACATTCGCCGCCGCACAACGCCATCCTCGGGTACCCAGCGTTGGCCAAATTCATGGCCAGAACTCCACCACGGCTACAACGTCCTCAAGATGCCGTGAAGCGGCGGGGTCATCAGGTGCCTGTGAAGAGAGAGACGAGTGTGCTCCCCGGAGCGAGCCTTTCAGCCGCATCGCTAGAAGACCTGCACCACAGCAGAGGAGGCCTCCCGAGGCCGCACTCCAAGAAGAAGAAGACATCGACCGCCCGACTCCTCAGAGGCAGTCCCCTCGGGGCCCCAGGCCGGGCCGGGGGAGCCTCCTTCCATCGCATAGGAAAGCGCCGCGGCGCCTCCTCGAGCAGGGCTCGGGGCTCTCCCCGAGGGCCGCCGACCTCGCCAAGGTCTCGAGGGAGGTGCTTGGGCACCACGTGAGGCGTGCAAGCCAAGCACGCTTCCTGCAAGCAAGAGCAAGGCAAGGAGGGCCAACCTCGGGAGTTCGCCGCCAAGGCCATTCGGGAGCTCTGAGTCAAGGGTCATGAGGGGCAGCCGCCGCCTGCCCGCTGTGGCCCCCCATCCAGGCGAGGATGGTGGGCTGCGCGTCTGCATCGACATACCAGGGCTCAACCGAGCCGTGTCTCAAGAGCGCCTCTGGCCTTCGCGAGTGGGACGTTGCGAAGGTCCGCCTCACAGCTACGTGCGCATGCCTTATGGCCTGCCAAACGCGGCAGCTGCGCACCAGCGTCTCATGAGGGACATCCTAGAGGCTCAAGAGGCCAGGCGTTCCGCAGCCCTGGCGGAGATGGAGATGGTCTATGAGGAGCCACCAGCGCCTCCGGAGCCTCCCGAGGCCCCTGGGCCTGGGGACTCGTGAGGATCGGCTCCCGCAGCCCACCGAGTCTGCTACACCAACACCCCTTCGTCCTCAACATCACCAGGTGACATCTTTAAGTTTTATTCCCGGCTGGGAGCGCCTTTAGGGCCGCATTATTCCCAGGCCGCGTGGGTCCGTCCCTGTGGCATGTATCCCTTTTATTTCATGTCATTAGCCTATCCTGTTGGGGGCGCCCCTCGGGCTGCATCATCCCAAGCCGCTCGGCCTGTCCCAGTGCATGTATCCTTCCTACTTTTTCCTTAGGATTATGCTCTCGCCCACCATGCTTGTTATTTGGTGCCTTTTCTGGGTGGCGGAATCTTGCACGTTAAAGGGGTGCACGAGCATCGCGACTCAGGGCTCCTACCGCCTCCGCCCTCACCCTCTGGTCTTGTCCATGGCATCGCGACCTGGCTTGCCAATGACGGGTGAGACCAGCCCGAGAGTCGGGACCCGAGGACGAGTTTCATCATCTAACCCAGCTTATGCGTTAAAGGGGGGTGCCCGAGCATCGCGACTCGTGGCTCCTACCGCTCTCCGCCCTCACCCTCTGGTCTTGTCCATGGCATCGTGACTGGCTTGCCAACGACGGCCGAGACCAGCCCGAGAGCCGGACCAAGACGAGAGCACCGCATCCGCCAAATTTGCAGTGAACACACTCAAGATAAGGCCCAGAGCCAGCGCAACCCGCCTTGAGGTAGGGCCCTGTGAGCCCCTGCTGGCTCACGGGTGACCCAACACACCTCGCGAGGCCTCTCGCGCCTCCAAAGCAACTAACGGCAGAACTAACGATCGCCACGGCGAGCTCTTGTTCCTTTGTGGTGAACCTGCGGGGTCCTCCAAGGAGCACAAACGACTCGCCACGCAGTCTCTCGCCGCCAAGGCACGGACCTAGCGCCGCACCAGGAGGCACTGTCCTGACCCTCGAGATAAGTCACCCTCCGGACACACTAGTTATCGCAACACCATCCCCACACTCAATGCAACCCCGTGTTAGCAACGTCGCTCTCCTTTCTCACCGAATGATGGCTGCTTGAGCGCCAAGGGGGACCCCCTGAGCATCGCGACTCAGAGGCTCTTACCGGACCTCGGGCCACTCACCTCCTGGCCTTGACCACGGCATCGCGACCTGGCATACCAGCGACGGCTGAAGCCGCCTTGGGACTGGGACCTGTCGGCGCAGAGCATCAGGCCCTCATGAGGACTGAAAGGAGGGAACTGAGCTAGAACGGAATGAGCATCTCGCACTGCCTCACAATAAGGATCATATTGACGAACCAAGCTACAAATATCTTACAAGCCCCCGTGGGGTACATTCTTGGCTCCTCGCAGGAACAAAAGATGCGAATCCTAAGGAGTCCTACCCTGAGGGACCACCGTGGCGACGCCATCATCAACATGGGCCACCCGGTTCGGGCGCCAACCCCATTCAGATCAGGGGCGGCGACGACCGACGAGTCCGCCTGCTGCCCGGAGCGCGCATGATCGGAGGCTCAGAGCTGTCGCCGCTCGTCTCCGGCGTCGCGAAGAGCTCGACGGAGTCGCTGGATCCTCCGGCGCCTCCGTCGCCGGAGGAGCTGCCAAGGGAGTGGTCGGTCGGCCTCTGTCTCACCGCAGCAGGACCCCGACCACCTCTCCCGGGGCAGCGCCCAGCCGACGACCCTCAGCGTCGAAGACCTTGAAGGACACCACCGGCACCATCGCACTCGGGTGGATCGTGAGGTCGCCCTCGTCCTGCAGACCCGGCGACCTCGCCCCACTCTCGAGTCATGAAGACCTCGCCGGGCAACTACCACAACCTCTGCCCGGTCGCGAGGGTGACGAGCCGGGCGTGTTGCAGCCAGAGTCGGGGTTCCTTCCCTGACGACGGAGGCGAAGAAAGAAGAAAGACGAATCCAAGACTTAGGAGGCGTGGCGACGCTGGCACGAACTCCCGGCAGAGCCTCGGCGTGGACTGTGGGGAAGACGACACTCGTGACCCGCCCGGCGTCGTCGGGCGGCGCTTCGTGGCGCCCGGCGTCGCCTTCTTGAGCCGCCAACGTGCTGCATAAGGAAGAGGGAACCTGGTGGCGGCCGCCGCATTGTGGCATGGGCGCCTCGGCGAAGCGCCTCGCTCGACACCGATAGCAAGCCGCTTCTTTGGGGGAGTAGGTCAGATACTCTTGAGGAGCCTTTCCCTTCTCTCGCGGAGAACCGCGGATCGGAGCCATGGCAACCGATTTAAACGAGGAGGATGAGAAGCGAAGGATGGATGGAAGGCGCGCGCCGTTCCATACTTATAGCCGTGAAGGCCAACCGTCGGCCTCCACGATCACCGTAATCATGACCAACTCGCATGCAAGGACTTGTCGAATCCGGCGGTTACCGAGGCATCGGGGATGCAGCGCGACACGCCCAATCAACCGCCACGCTGGGCGCCAAGGTCAGAGCTATCAGGCCGCGACGTCAGACTTGCCCTTTCGCCTCGCCGCTGTTCGGGCGCCGCCAGGCCAGGGGCTACTATCGGCGATCCGGGAACGGGGTCCCCTGACTTGCTCGCTGCGGCCTGCGGCGTGGCTCAAGGAGGCCCAGACAGCCCATCTTCATCAACGCAGCTCAAGACCTCGCAGGGGCCAAGTCTCATGGGCGGACGACAAGGAGCTTCCTCAGGCACGGCCTCGTCAGGCTGGCTCATGAGGAGGCGGAGAGTTCAAGGCAGGGTACCTCGCGAGGTGCCCATGACGCAAGCCATGACGACCAAGGGCGCCAGCCCGCGCAGTGTCCTCCTTTCCTCTTTGGTGCAAAGGGAGCAAGCGCAGGCGAGAGCATCAAGCAAAGGCATCCGTTTCGGTGCAACAAGACCAAGACCAGCCCAACGGCTGGAAGGGAATCATCGTGGAGCCCAAGAAGGCGTCATCACCAGAGCCTTTGGCAGGCGAGGACCAACTTTAGTCATGATAAGTGTACCTGCTGTTCCCCTTCAAAATGGCCAATTGTTGGCGCCCTTCCCGCTCAATTTTTGGGAAGAGGCCCAGGGCCTTCGCCTATAAATAGGACTAGCCACCCACAGGGTAGGGGGACGAACATTCAGAAAGATAGCAAGAGAACAAGCGAGAGATAGAGAGAGGCGACTGAACACCACCTAGTAGTTCATCACACCCGCCAAGAACAGACCCTCGCGAGGCTGTTCTTCCTTGTATTGTTCCTCATCAGCCCAAGAGGCAATCCACCACACCACAAACTAGAGTAGGGTATTACACCACAACGGTGGCCCGAACTAGTATAAATCTCGTGTCTCTTGTGCTGCTCCGTTAGTAGTTTAGGTCCTAGCGATTCGGCGAGAAGCGAGACGGTGGAGGGTTTGATCTCCGCGCGCACCCCAGTGTTCGAACCTCAAGGGTCTGCCGGAACCCGAACTCCGACAGAGCCGATAAGGAATGAGGCGAACGAGAGAAGACCACCAGAGTGGATCTTGCGGATCTCGGTGGCCATCCCGGTGCGCACGACGAGGCAGACGGCGCTGCCATTGACAACGGTGGTGCCCGCGAACACCATGCACTCCTTGGCCTGGATGTCAGCGTCCTCGGCCGGCACGGCATGCGCAGTCTTGTTGACGGAGTTGGTCTCACCCGTGAGCGACCCCTGCTCGACGCGGAGCATGGAGGAGACGAGCCTGAGGACGCAAATATCGGCGGGCACCTTGTCCCGATGCGGAGCTGCACGACGCCCCGGGACGAAGCTTCATGGACGGGAGGTCGAGCGCCCACTCGCCGTCGCGCCGCACGGCAGCGTGGTCGGACTGGATTGGCGGGCGCCTCGGCGGCTTCGTTGTTGGTCTCTGCCAGACGCCGACGACGGCGTTGACGACGAGGATGGGGAAGATGACGAGCGGCTCGACGAAGGCCGGGGCCGCGGCGATGGAGATGGCGCGCTCGCTGGATCTCCTCCTCCGCCCGACCATGGAAGCGCCCTCTGCGGGTCGGAGCAGGAGGGCTCGAGCCGACGACGCGCCCGAGACGCGAGCGGCAACGACGCCGGGCGGCGCGATGGCAGGGGTGTCTGGCGGCTTGAGAGGAGATCGAGAGGGGAGAGAAGGGCGGGGAGGGGCGAATGGGAGGACGAAGAGGCCGCTGTCCTCATCTCATCCACCGACGGGCCAACCAGCGACGGCTACGCACGAGGCCTGGACGCGAAAAGACCAAACTACCCTCGGCGGGGCAAGATATTACGTCGCGGTTGCGCGGGATATTTACCGCCGACGCTGCGCGACGGGCGACGGGCGGAACAAGCCACTGTCACCGACAACTGAGGCCCACCCACGTACGGACCCACACGCCAGCGACATAGACCGGTAAAAAACGCAGTAAAAACGAGCGGGGGAGGCGTTATAGAGAATTACTATTCATTCCAGCAGTAGTTTTTTTAGATCCGACGGCGCAGATTCCTCCAGATATTGATCCAACGGCCCAAAACTCATCAAGCCACACGATCCAACGGTCCAGAATCTCTGAGCTCTCAGGAGGCTTGTGCATCCATCCATCTCTTATTTCTGGATGAGCTACAATTGCACGCAAAACCACAGCCGCCGTAAACAATCATCGTCTACTCCACCCTATTCGTTGATCTGCACACCTATTCATTGATCCGCCCATTGATGGGTGCCAGCCTACTAGCCGTGTCCTTTGTGTTGACGCACCGCCTTCCCGCCCTCTCTCTCTCTAAGTTGAGGTGGCACGGGTTCTTCTCCAATGGGCAACACCCATCCTTGAACCCTAGCAATTGTAGAGCACGGTTGACCTCCGCCGTCGCCTTTCTGTCAAGCATTTGCCGATGGCTCCACCTCGCCTTTGCCTCCAATGAAATGGAAGGAGACACAATGGAGCACCGTGGCAACAAAATTGGGTGAAGCTAAAGAAAGTTTCAGGCAGCCGAAAAGAAAGGTGAATACAATTGCCACAAAAATATGCAACCACACTTGCTTTCACGTTCACGTTCATCCCAACAAACATCATATATAGTAGAAGAAATACTCCCCTCACAAAATTTAGTCGGGCATCTATATGTGATGCATCACACGTGAAAATTAACCATGCTATTGGTACAGAGTAATGCCATCAAAATTGATGAATTCACCAACGAAATCGAATGAGCTCTCGATGAATTGATCCCACTCCAGGCAGCAGGATAAAGGATCCCATGCCGGGGAAGGACAAGAAACGTCGGGTGACGAACTCAGATCTGCCACCGCCGGGCACGCTGGCTGCGAGTCTAACGAAGTTGTCTCAACTTTGGTCACCTTCAATCCTAGTTCGGCTCTTCCCTCCGGCAAGCATACGGCGTGCGGCGAGCGTGAGATCTTGCTCCGGCCATCACCGCCGTCAGAGTTTTGCCAAGGGAGCCGCTGGTGCTTCTCGCTGTGGCCGACCCGAAGTTGATGACGAACGGCTGCTTCTTGACGTCCTCTTCTCTCTCTCTGCAGCGGCGACGGGTCCGTCGCCTTGGCAGCAGATGTGGTCGCCGAAATAGGTGATGACGTAGAGGGAGAGGTCGTCGTCCGACTGCTGGACCTGCCTCGTCGCCGGGCAGCCGATGTCGTGCTTGTAGGAGCACCTGAAATAGAGCCTCGGGTGGTTGCTGTGCGTGATCTCCTTCTGCCCGTACTTCCTCCATATGAAGCCGTCCTCCGCCGTCCACCGCTTCTCGATTCTCGTCGCCGTCGATCCGCTGCTCGCGCGCATCCTGGAAAAACGAAGCGACCTTGTTAAGTCGTCGCTCGCCTGAATTGAAACCGTAACGCCGGCGCAAGACTACATCATATTACTACAGCTAGCTTACCTTCTTTTCGGCCTCGTCTGAGCGGCTGCGCCGTAGGGCTCTGACGACTTGCGCTTCCTGCTGGCGAGCGCGATCGCGTCCACGCCGGCGCGGCCGTGGAGCGCCGCGAGGGCGCGGTCGCAGCAGAGAAGGATCTCCGCGGCGAGCTCCCGGATCCCGCCGTGCTCCTGCGGTGACCCCCCCTGGAGCAAGGCCTCGAGGACGGCGGCGGACTCCCGGCCCCGCACCACCAGCTCGGACACCACTGAAGCAGCCGGAGTGACAAATGCCGCCATGATCTCTAGAATCTAGACTACCACTACTCCCTGTTGGCAACTGAGATCTTTCACTTTTGTCTCTACGCGACTCCGGATCTGCCTCGATAGAAGGAAGCCACGATCTAGCTAATTGCTTTGCCCGTGGTGGAGGTGGAAAGCTGGTGCATTTATACGCGCGGCTGAGCTGGGTTGGATCGAGCTCGAGCTCGATCGCGAAGTGAGATCAATTGACCCCACGTGCCATCTCAAATGTGTACGCGGGATCGATTATATAAAAAAAACTATCACATTACGGCGGCGGCTCTGTTTTCTCTCGATCCCCTTTCCTTGTATCCCAAGAACCCTAGCTCGAATCTTCAATTCCTCTGTACTTCGACTGTGATTGAGTTAAATTTCTTAGAGGGAGCGTAACATTTGGTATCAGCAGCCTTCCTCCCCACCACCTGCACCCTGGCCGGTCGATTTCCTTCGATCATCCAAACCCGTCGCGGCAAGACCACCGCCATGGAGGAGACCAACGAGGCCCTGGCCGATCTGACGGCGGCGATCAGCGGCGTATCGTCCCAGATCGGCGAGATCCACCCCATCGTCCTCGAACTCCAGGGGTGGCGACCGGCCGTTGAGCGCTCGGTTGAGGACCTGCGCTCAGAGGTGGGCGAACTGCGCCAGCTGCTCAAGGAGGTGCGGCCGGAACCCGCGCAGGTGCGAGATCCGGCACCAGCGGCGACTACGGAGCTGGCGAATCCGACTCGCCTCTCGGATCTGCCCCCGCTCCTTCCATCGATAGCAGCACCGCCGCTCAAGTCTTCCCCGATCGCGGACGCGCGCCTCCCTCAACCCAGCGAAGCGCCTCTTGCCTCGCAGTGGCGACGGCCACGGGCCCGTTGGCCACAGCAGGACTCAAGATCACCGGGGGCTGTCGCCGGGGGAACGGACCCCGCGGGCACCTCCGATCACGGGTATGGCCGATTCCCACCCTCTTGCTGCTGAGAGTTCGTTTTTGGGAGAGCGTCAGTTAGGATTCAGCCGATTTCCACCTCCCCCACGTTTTGATTTTCCTCTGTTCGATGGTGATGGTCCACGAGCATGGCGTCTGAAGTGTGAGGCGTATTTCAGGGTCTGTACACTTAGTCCTGATACTTGGGTGAGTTGCGCCGCGATGTATTTCATCGATGGGGCACTATCTTGGTTACAGTCCACCAAAGCGCACCTAATTTATACAGATTGGGGAGCATTTGCAGAGGCGGTGTGTGCACAGTTTGGGAGAGAGGAATTCCAGTCTCTGTTGCGACAATTCAATCGCCTGCAGCAGAGTGGTACAGTGGTTGAATATGCAGAGAAGTTCACCCAGTTTATGCACAATCTAGTAGCCCATCATGCATCATGGGAGCCGTCTTATTTCATTACGCATTTTATTGATGGGTTGCAAAAGGATATACGAGCTGCTGTTATTTTACATCGACCCAAGACTCTCGATACTGCCGTCGATCTTGCTTGTTTACAGGAGGAGGTGTTGGAGGCAATGCGATGATCGCCGGTACTCGACACCGGCTACGTCTCGAGGGGTGCCACGTACAGCCCTGCCGCTGCCACTGCCACCATCACCTGCGCTGGCCAAGCCTGCGGTGCCCGTGGAGGGGCGCAGCGCAGACCATCGCGCGCAGGAGGCGGCGCACTCGCAGCCAGCGGAGGACAAGGTGGCAGCTCTCCGCGCATACCGGCGCGCTCGGGGACTCTGCTTCACCTGTGGCGAGCGCTGGGGGCGCGACCACCGCTGTGGACCGACCGTGCAGCTGCACGTGGTGGAAGAATTGTTGGCCATGATGCAGAGTGAGCCAAGTGACTCCAGTGATCTGAATCAAGGCGAGGCGGCAAGTGAACAAGGGGCAGATTGCTGCGTCCTGTCCAAGGAGGCACTCGACGGAGGGGAATCTTGTCAGGACCCCGATTCCAAGTCACATCGATCTAGCCGGTAACACCTCATATCACTTTGCGGCCTCACGCACGGTATTCCCACGGGTGTCGCCTTACCATGGCCCGGGACCGTTTGCATCTTTTGGCTCACGTATATGATAGTGTCGCTAGCATCCATATGACAGAGAACCCGGGCCGACATGGCTAGTCGCGAACCCAAAGCGGCACTAACCCATGGGGACAGGCATACATGAATCACATCGAGCATGTCGGTCATCAATGTATGAACTGGCTGTAGCACTGGCTAACAGGACTCCGTAACCCGGCTGTAGCAGGCTAGGCAGGACTCGGATGTCACCGCGTGACATTTCCCGAAGGACAGACACAGGAACGAAGTGAACACATGCCGCCAGTCAAGTGTCCAGAGCAGAGTGCTGGGCTAGCAGGACTCCGTGAACCGGCTGTAGCGGACTACTATCGCCAGAAGCACTAGACTACATTTCCCCATATGAGAGGCTGCCAAGGATAAACAACTAGATTGTCGGATCCCACACATACCAAGCATTTCAAACATACACACAATATGCTCAATATGTGTAAATACAACATGGCATCACAACATAACTCTACGACTCAAATATTTATTCATTAGGCCCGAGGAGCGAGATATTACAAACATGGGTCTCATGACCCAACACTCGAAAGCATACAAGTCAAAGCACAAGCGAAGCTTAACATGTCCGAGTACGACATCTACAAATGGAAAAGGCTGAGAAGCCCGACTATCTACCACATCTGCCGGGGCACAAGATCGTAGCTGAGGTAACAAGCTAAACGTCGAAGTCCACACGAACTACTAGCGAGACTGACGTCTCTCTGCAAAACATAAAATAAGCAAACGTGAGTACAAATGTACTCAGCAAGACTTACATCAGAACTAACTACATATGCATCATTATCAAAAGGGGGTGGTGGAGTTTGACTGTAGCAAGCCAGCTTTGACTCGGTGGCTATCCTGAACTACGATCGCAAGTAACTCTTTTGAGGTGGCACACGAGTCCACATATTCACCATATCAATACACCACTATGGACCCGCCCCGCCTCCCCACGAGAACACCATCCATAGCACTCACGCTTATCTTGCGCATTTGAGAGTATCCATTTTCACTTGTCTATGAACTATGCAAGGGTCCAAGTTTCCATATCCGAGGAATCCGCTATTCAATAGATAATGATAACCCTGCAGGGTGTACTTCTTCACACACGCTCGCCACTTATCGCCTCAGACACGTCATGTACCTCGGCAACCTTCAAAGCGGAAGCCGGGCGAGGGAGTCGGCCACGACCGACTAACCACACAAGTCTCTCGTCCAGGTTTATCGCCTATTCGGTTCCATCCGCAAGGAGATCTGGCCGGGTGTCGCCACGGCCCCAAACGATGTGTGCAGGGTTCCCAAGCCCACCAACCGGTGCCACTTGGTACACTGGCCATGTGTTTAGTCTGTCCCAAGCCCACTGCAGGTGCCACTTGGTAGACTACTAACACTACCTACAAACACCGAAACTAGTTGCAACTCCCGGACAGAGATCGAGTTGATTAATAAGCCGAGAGGGCCGAGTTACGGAACCCAATGTGTGGTAGTAACTGTTCATGGATCACAAACACAGAACTCAGTTCCAGAGGACGGCTGCAATAAGACAACCCACCATGTACTCCTACATGGCCTCTCACCGCTACCTTTACCAAATCGTGTTCACATACTTAGCTCACACACAGTAGGACATGTTCACCACTTTCCAATTCATTCCCCACTAATCAGACCTGACACAACTCTAAGCAATAGCAGGCATGACAAACAAGCATGAATGAGTAGGCACATCAGGCTCAAACAACTCCTACTCATGCTAGTGGGTTTCATCTAATTACTGTGGAATGACAGGTCTGCAGAGGATAAAGGGGTTCAGCTACCGCAGCAGTAACACATGAGTCGTTGTTGTCCTAATGCAATAAAATAGAGCAGGAGCGAGAGAGTGGGATTATATCGGAATGAACAAGGGGGGTTTTGCTTGCTGGCACTTCTGAAGATAATATAGTTCTTCATCGGTGTCGTCGATCTCATCGTCGAACGTCGTCTACTGAGAGGGAACAAACACCGGCAAACAAGGAAGAACACAATCAATGCAATGCAACAATATGATGCATGATCATGACATGGAGATATGCTGTGGTTTGAGCTAATGCAACTAGCAACAGATTAAATGAAGTTGGTTTGAATGCAAGATTCAAATTCAAACTCCATATGTGATTATTCAAATGTCATTTAAATGATTTGAACTAAACAGTGAACAAAATTTGTTCTAACATGCATGAAAATGGTACAGATGGATAGATTGGATTTTTCTGATCATTTTTCATATATAATTTATCTCATTTGGAGTTACGGTTGAATTTCTATGATTTTTACAAGTTTTAAACATTTTCTGGAATTTCCTGAATATTTAGAATTAAACTAATTCCAGAAAATGCATTACTGCGTCAGCACTACGTCAGCATGACGTAGGCGAGTCAACGGGGTGCGGTCCAGGTCAAACCTGACCAGTGGGGTCCACTGATCAGTGTCTCAGGCTGGTATGTGTCGCTGACATGTGGGCCCAGTCAACGGCCACGTCAGCTTGGTCAAAGCTGACGCGTGGGCCCACGGTGGTTAGGTTAAAACTTAACAGAAAATAAACAAAGATTAATTAAGGGCGTGGGGCCCATACGTTAGTGAGAGAGGGCTTAACTAGCAGGGTCATTAGCCCCTAATGATGGCACCACGTAAGCACGTCGGAGACCAGCCGGCGGCGACCACAGAACACGGCGGGGGCACGCCGGACTTGCGCTAGAGACGTCGGATCTACGCGCCGAGGGAAGCAGAAAGTAGCCCGTGCCCGCGCGCATCCAGAGAAAGCAACGGGAGGGCGCGGGGTGGCCGGAGTTTGCCGGAAGCGAGCTCGTGGCAGCGTCCGGAGTTCGGTTGCGCCCGGAACCGGCGTTGTGGTGCACGGCAGGTCAAGCGGTGGGGTGCTAGGTGCTCCTGCAAACATGCTGAGCACGGTGACGCTCTCAGACGCGGCGGAGGTGGGCTCTAGCCACGGCGGCGACGAAGCGCAACGGCGGCGAGCTTCAGTCGGGGTGGCCGAAGGGGCTAGAGGAGGAAATCGACAGAGGGGAGAGAGAGGTTGGGAGCAGGGGCTCACGGCGAGTCAGACGAGCGAGTCGGAGGAGTCGGGGACGAGCCGGAGCAAGCGGGGCGGCGTGAGGGATCTCCGGCGGCCGATGACAGAGATGAAGACGACGGCGCTGCTTCAGGTGTCCCACGGGCGCGTGCTTCATTCTGGTGCTCAATGGCGTCGAGGCGGAGCGCCTGGACACGGCTGGGAGAAGTGGGGTGGCCGGTGAGCGCGGCTATGGCGAACGGCGGCGGCGGTCGCTCTCGGGTGAGCTGCGGGCGCGAGCGCTGGGGAAAGAGGGAGGAACCAGAGGGGGGAAAGAGGCAGGGGGTGTCGTGGCGTCTCCGGGGCATCGAGGAGGGGCCAGGCAGGCTGGGAGGGAGGAGGTGGCCAGGGCACGTGCCCACGCTGCGCGACCACACGCCTCCCGCCTCTTGGCAGGAGGTTGAAGACAGTGGGGCGCTGCTGGGCTGGGCCAACGTGCTGGGCCGCAGGTGGGTGCTGTAGGTCCTTCTCTCTCTCTCTCTCTCTCTCTCTCTCTTTATTTGTTTTAGTTTTCTATTTTATTACTCTGCTTTTGAATTAGTAAAATACTAACTCATTTTATAAAATCGACAAAAATTATGGGTACTATTTGAATTATTTCCAATAGCCCCAAGTACTTTCAGGATTATTTGGACATTTGAAAATATTATAAAATTTAAATGTCCAAATTCAAATACTTATGAATTAATTCAAAATCAGAATAGCCTCCAAAAATATGAAACCATTTTTGGCAGAGGGTTTAGCCAGACCAAAGATGGTGAACATTTATGAAGGGCATTTTGGATTCATTGAGAATATTTTATTTGAACCTAGTTGATTTGGTTTGGTGCTAGGGTTTGAGCAATCCCCATTTCAACTTTTAATAAATTTAGACATGATGCAAAACCAAGCTAGCACTAGTGCATTGCAAGGCTAGGGATGTGACAACTCACCCCCACTAAACAAGAATCTCGCCCCGAGATTCAAGACGTGAGGTAAGAGGAAAAGGGAAGTCACAAAGCTATCACAATCTTCATGATCCATTTGCCCTTCTCGAAGATGTTGATTCATTCCATCATCTTGGTCTTGACGTCTTTGCTTTCGAGATCTTCATCCAACACGATGGCGACAAAAAGAATACTCTATAGGAAACGATCTCCTCGGAGATTGAGCACTCAAGATCAATTCATGGAATGAGATGTTGAAACGTCTCGAGTTGAGACCCAAAACACATCGAGAGGGATGGAGGAACAACGACGGGGTTTGATATGGTGGGCAACAATTCCACGCTTAGAAAGATGGTGGATGGTGTCAAAGTAACAAGGAGATGATTGCCATGATTCCATAACGGAACACCTTAGGAAAGGTGACGCAAAGAACTATTCCCTTAAGTGGCAAAAAGAATTACTTTTGATCCATAGATCGTTGGAACTCTTTATACCAGCCTAAGGCAATCATAATCGATCATTGAAAGAGTTCGAAGGAATGGCATACCCGGACTAGGATGGATGATGTGGACTACCTTGTTGAAGACAACGCAATGGATGATTTCTGCTTATCATCGGAGATGGATGGGACCCATGGTAAGTCCACTTTTGAAGATGATATTGGATAGCAACTACCAAGAAGGGCAGCCCATGGGGGAATTGGCACAATAGCGGTGCAAGCTAGGGACAAGGTGCTAATGCTGGAAATGTTCCAACCATCATATCTGCCTGAGATTCAGATCCGATTGGTGATAGGATACTTCAGACTCAGCATGTCTGGAAAAAAACGTTTGCAACACGATTCGACGAGATGGCGTTGTAAGATTCTCGGGAAATGAGCTACGACAGCAAGCTCCAAAACATGAGCTGGTTCTGCTACACACCTGTGAACACACTGTCCTAGACAAGCATGACCACATGGTAGTCTTACAATAAAACACTACCGAGTCCTGATTAGGAACCATCATTGCAGAGAGCGAAGTCCTGCACATGTACCTTTGGGTCCTTAAGGATTAGCACTTAAGAACTTCTTTTCCTTGAAAAAATCAGTCAGTGGCTTGGTGTGCTAGGGATACATATAGAATGAAGGTTGCAAGTCTCCAAACCATAGAATACTTCATGACGTATGCATGACTGACTTGGGATGGTTCTAGAGGAAACAAAAACAATCTTTCTCGAACTCACGGCGGCAACTTGCACCAATGCACGTGAATCAGAGAAAGTCACTTCTTTCATCCAACATATTCTTCACGGATGGGACATGAAGATAATGCTTATAAAAGTTTCCAACACTAGGTTGATGTTCAACATGAATCATGGGGGAGACAAAATGCTGCTGATGGGCTCAACAACAACTCATCGAAATTTCCATATCACTGGACTTCCACCATCATGTGAACACGGTGATAGTATTGGTCAGACCAAAAGATGTAGTGGTGTATGCTCGAGGGGTCAACCACGAGTAAGACAACATCACGAATATCGTTGGTTCTGATTTGACTTGACGATGGCCCATACTCAAGTCAAGGTTTTGACAAGGCAATAGATTCAACAGCTGATCACGAGGATCAATCGATGAAGATATCATCTTTCTTCAACACACACTCAAAAGGATATCCCTTAAAATGAACTAAATCGGACAAGCTTTCATCTTCCAACTCTCCAAGTTGTTGTTTAGCTTAACCAACTAGCTCAGGGTTATCCAACACTGATTCTTGGAGAAGGGGTGGTTTACAAGAAACCAACTTGATCACGAACTTAACATAGCGGTGAGGCGACAACCTGATAGCACTTCCAAGAAGATATTTGGAAAGTCACGAACCACCGTTATGTTACTAAGCTCGAGAACAATCTTGCTTTTGAGGGCAAGACGATATGATCAAAAGAGTGAGGGATTGACACAATCCTAACTCATAGATCGAAGAGTGCACCAGAACTAAGGACTGGGTAGCACAATCTATCTTAGAATGATGATTTAACAACCAACACACTAAGAATGAGAATATTGTCCATTTACTACCAAGCAACGAGGTTGCTAGGAGTATCGATTTCACACATCACAATTCACTTGTCGGCATTCCGGTTACAACAACACGGAACTGAGGAATGAAGGATGATGGCGGGAGTATCACTGCATCAAGAATCCATAAGAGGTTGTGCAATTCCCATGACATTCTTGACATAAGATGGTAATACTCCAGGGTAGAACAGATTAGAAGCTAGATTGGCATTTTGATCTGCGGAATACAACTACTTTGACCCAATCCTAGAAATGGATGAGGTACTGGAGTTTGTTTCTCCTAGTCATTCCGGAATAGAATGGCTTGACGGACCACAAGGAAAATGGGCATCGATGAACGAATGCACACATACTCTTGGTTATCAACTGATAGAGGATGGTCGGGATACAACTAAAGAGAGCAACTCAAAGGAACATATAATTTTCTGAGTTGTGGATGCATAGATTAGTATGTCGAGCAAAGCTCAACATTTCTTGCGGATAATCCATGCAGAGAAGGTAGAACTGGCAGAATCACCATATAGAATGGAGGACTCATCATGAGCACTCTGGTGGCGATCTTTGGTTCAACGAGGAACTTCTGCCATAAGTAGTTCATGGTATTTGGAAGAAGGAAATACCATGGACCTCGAGGGCTATCGCAAGGTTACTAATATCCTGAAGGAACTAGCAAATACTATCAACAGGAGGTAAGTAGGGTGAATCTCGGGTTCAAGAACCCAGGAATAGATTGCCTACTAACTAATAACATCACGGGATGCTTTCAAGAATAATGGCCAGAATCATCACACTGGGGATACAAAAGCATTGCTAAGTTACTAGGTGACTTCCTAAAAACACCTAGGGTCATAATAATAGCTCCAACATATATGTTGAGGCAGCGGAGTACCTCAACATACTAATTTGTGTGATTAATCTGGCCCAGATGAACATTAGAAATGGAGAGAAGGGATTTGCAAATGCATCGACTATTTAGAGACACAGGATGACTCGGACAGATAACGGCTGTAAATGCTCAAAATGATTTGAGACACCCTGCAAAAATGGTGGCATAACCACTCAACATCACAATATCAAGGTTCCAAGATCAACAATTATCATACAGAAATAGTAGGAACTGAAATGAAGCTTGAAACCATCAATTCTATAAGTCTATGGACTAGTAACACGTCATCCTAATAGATAGATGAGAAGCCTAGTTCTTAAACCCCGTAGAAGAGAAGAGGATGACTCTGATCGAAGGCCATGAGGTATAAGGAGTAAAAGAGCCTTACGTTCCTTCCCCAATCAATTCCCTACATAACTAAAGCATTTCTAGACACAACTTCGACCAGTTTGGGTTGGTAATCCTACAGGCAGTCAGGCTCTGATACCAACGCTGTCAGGACCCCGATTCCAAGTCACATCGATCTAGCCAGTAACACCTCATATCACTTTGCGGCCTCACGCACGGTATTCCACGGTGTCGCCTTACCATGGCCCGGGACCGCTTTGCGTCTTTTGGCTCACGATATGATAGTGTCGCTAGCATCCATATGATGAGAACCCGGCCGACATGGCTAGTCGCGAACCCAAAGCGGCACTAACCCATGGGGACAGGCATACATGAATCACATCGAGCATGTCGGTCATCAACGTATGAATCCGGGCTGTAGCACTGGCTAACAGGACTCCGGTAACCCGGCTGTAGCAGGCTAGGCAGGACTCGGATGTCACCGCGTGACATTTCCGAAGGGATGTATACGAGAACGAAGTGAAACACATGCCGGCCAGTCAAGTGTCCAGAGAAAGTAGTCTGGGCTAGCAGGACTCGTGAACCGGGCAGTAGCGGACTACTATCGCTCAGGAAGCACTAGACTACATTTCCCCATATGAGAGGCTGCCAAGGATAAACAACTAGATTGTCGGATCCCACACATACCAAGCATTTCAAACATACACACAATATGCTCAATATGTGTAAATACAACATGGCATCACAACATAACTCTACGACTCAAATATTTATTCATTAGGCTCGAGGAGCGAGATATTACAAACATGGGTCTCATGACCCAACACTCGAGAGCATACAAGTCAAAGCACAAGCGAAGCTTAACATGTCCGAGTACAGACATCTACAAATGGAAAAGGCTGAGAAGCGACTATCTACCACATCTGCCGGGGCACAAGATCGTAGCTGAGGTAACAAGCTAAACGTCAAGTCCACACGGAACTACTAGTGAGACCGACGCCTCTCGCAAAACATAAAATAAGCAAACGTGAGTACAAATGTACTCAGCAAGACTTACATCGAACTAACTACATATGCATCATTATCAAAAGGGGTGGTGGAGTTTGTTGCAGCAAGCCAGCTTTGACTCGGTGGCTATCCTGAACTACGACTGCAAGTAACTCTTTTGAGGTGGCGCACATGAGTCCACATATTCACCATATCAATACACCACTATGGACCCGCTCCCGTCTCCCTACGAGAACACCATCCATAGCACTCACGCTTATCTTGCGCATTTGAGAGTATCCATTTTCACTTGTCTATGAACTATGCAAGGGGTCCAAGTTTCCATATCCGAGGAATCCGGCTATTCGAATAGATAATGATAACCCTACAGGTGTACTTCTTCACACACGCCTCGCCACTTATCGCCTCAGACACGCCATGTACCTCGGCAACCTTCAAAGCGGAAGCCGGGCGAGGGAGTCGGCCACGACCGACTAACCACACAAGTCTCTCGTCCAGGTTTATCGCCTATTCGGGTTCCATCCGCAAGGAGATCCGCCGGGTGTCGCCACGCCCCAAACGATGTGTGCAGGGTTCCCTAGCCCACCAACCGGGTGCCACTTGGTACAGGCCATCAGGCCTAGTCTGTCCCAAGCCCACCTGTACCAGGTGCCACTTGGTAGACTACTAACACTACCTACAAACACCAGAAACTAGTTGCAACTCCTGGACAGAGATCGAGTTGATTAATAAGCCGAGAGGGGCCGAGTTACCGGAACCCAATGTGTGGTAGTAACTGTTCATGGATCACAAACACAGAACTCAGTTCCTGAGGACGGCTGCAATAAGACAACCCACCATGTACTCCTACATGGCCTCTCACGGCTACCTTTACCAAATCGTGTTCACATACTTAGCTCACACACAGTAGGACATGTTCACCACTTTCCAATTCATTCCCGATGAATCAGACCTGACACAACTCTAAGCAATAGCAGCCATGACAAACAAGCATGAATGAGTAGGCACATCAGGGCTCAAACAACTCCTACTCATGCTAGTGGGTTTCATCTAATTACTGTGGAATGACAGGTCTGCAGAGGATAAAGGGGTTCAGCTACCGCAGCAGGTAACACATGAGTCGTTGTTGTCCTAATGCAATAAAATAGAGCAGGAGCGAGAGAGTGGGATTATATCGGAATGAACAAGGGGGGTTTTGCTTGCCTGGCACTTCTGAAGATAATATAGTTCTTCATCGGTGTCGTCGATCTCATCGTCGAACGTCGTCTACTGAGAGGGAACAAACACCGGCAAACAAGGAAGAACACAATCAATGCAATGCAACAATATGATGCATGATCATGACATGGAGATATGCTGCGGTTTGAGCTAATGCAACTAGCAACAGATTAAATGAAGTTGGTTTGAATGCAAGATTCAAATTCAAACTCCATATGTGATTATTCAAATGCCATTTAAATGATTTGAACTAAACAGTGAACAAAAGTTGTTCTAACATGCATGAAAATGGTACAGATGGATAGATTGGATTTTTCTGATCATTTTTCATATATAATTTATCTCATTTGGAGTTACGGTTGAATTTCTATGATTTTTACAAGTTTTAAACATTTTCTAGAATTTCCTGAATATTTAGAATTAAACTAATTCCAGAAAATGCATTATGCACAAGACTACTCGTCGACATGACATAGGCGAGTCAACGGGGTGCGGTCCAGGTCAAACCTGACCAGTGGGGTCCACTGATCAGTGTCTCAGGCTGGTATGTGTCGCTGACATGTGGGCCCAGTCAACGGCCACGTCAGCTTGGTCAAAGCTGACGCGTGGGCCCACGGTGGTTAGGTTAAAACTTAACAGAAAATAAACAAAGATTAATTAAGGGCGTGGGGCCCATACGTCAGTGAGAGAGGGCTTAACTAGCAGGGTCATTAGCCCCTAATGATGGCGCCACGTCAGCACGTCGGAGACCAGCCGGCGGCGACCACAGAACACGGCGGGGGCACGCCGGACTTGCGCTAGAGACGTCGGATCTACGCGCCGAGGGAAGTAAAAAGTAGCCCGTGCCCGCGCGCATCCAGAGAAAGCAACGGGAGGGCGCGGGGTGGCCGGAGTTTGCCGGAAGCGAGCTCGTGGCAGCGTCCGGAGTTCGGTTGCGCCCGGAACCGGCGTTGTGGTGCACGGCAGGTCAAGCGGTGGGGTGCTAGGTGCTCCTGCAAACGTGCTGAGCACGGTGACGCTCTCAGACGCGGCGGAGGTGGGCTCTAGCCACGGCGGCGAGCTTCGGTCGGGGTGGCCGAAGGGGCTAGAGGAGGAAATCGACGGAGGGGAGAGAGAGGTTGGGAGCAGGGGCTCACGGCGAGTCAGACGAGCGGGTCGGAGGAGTCGGGGACGAGCCGGAGCAAGCGGGGCGGCGTGAGGGATCTCCGACGGCCGATGACGGAGATGAAGACGACGGCGCTGCTTCAGGTGTCCCACGGGCGCGTGCTTCGTTCTGGTGCTCAATGGCGTCGAGGCGGAGCGCTTGGACACGGTTGGGAGAAGTGGGGTGGCCGGTGAGCGCGGCTATGGCGAACGGCGGCGGCGGTCGCTCTCGGGTGAGCTGCGGGCGCGAGCGCTGGGGAAAGAGGGAGGAACCAGAGAGGGGGGGAAGAGGCAGGTGTCGTGGCGCCTCGGGCGCCGAGGAGGCCAGGCAGGCTGGGAGGAGGAGGTGGCGGTGGCACGTGCCCACGCAGCGACACACACGCCTCCCGCCTTGGCGGGGAGGTTGAAGATGAGGGGCGCCACTGGCTGGGCCAACGGTGCTGGGCCGCAGCTGGGTGGCCAGGTAGGCGTTAGGTAAGTCCTCTCTTTCTCTTTTATTTGTTTTAGTTTTCTATTTTTATTACTCTGTTTTGAATTAGTAAAAATACTAACTCATTTTATAAAATCCTGACAAAAATTGTGGGTACTATTTGAATTATTTCCAATAGCCCCCAAGTACTTTCAGGATTATTTGGACATTTGAAAAATATTATAAAATTTAAATGTCCAAATTCAAATACTTATGAATTAATTCAAAAATTCAGAATAGCCTCCAAAAATATGAAACCATTTTTGGCAGAGGGTTTAGCCAGGACCAAAGATGGTGAACATTTATGAAGGGCATTTTGGATTCATTGAGAATATTTTTATTTGAACCTAGTTGATTTGGTTTGGTGCTAGGGTTTGAGCAATCCCCATTTCAACTTTTAATAAATTTAGACATGATGCAACAACCAAGCTAGCACTAGTGCATTGCAAGGCTAGGGATGTGACAAATCTTCCACTACCATGCGTCTCCACGACTGGGTTCAGGGTCGAGAGGTGTTGATGCTCGTCGACTCTGGCTCTTCTCACAGCTTCATCTGTGAATCCCTCGCCGCGCAGCTGCAAGGTGTGGTCAAGGCCAAGAACCCGTTGGCAGTGCGGGTGGCGAACGGTGGCGTCATGCGTTGCGACTAGGAGCTACCGGCGTGCCCATGGCAAACCCACGGGGTCACCTTCGACACCAACCTTAAGGTGCTTCCGTTGGGTTGCTACGACGTCATCCTTGGCATCGACTGACTTGCGCAGCATAGCCCTATGAAGGTGCATTGGCTCGAGAAGACGATGGACTTCGACTGCCAGGGCGCCACAGTCCATCTCCAAGGCGCACGGGCTGATGTCAGTCAGTGTCACCAGCTTTCAAGCGACGAACTCACTGAGCTGATACAGCGCTCGGGGGTTGCACGCATGGTTCAACTGTACGCCACAGAGCAGGGGAAGCCAATCCTCACTGAAGTACCAGTACCAGCTGAAGTCGAGGCCCTAATCAACGAGTTTGGGCATCTGTTTGAGGAACCTAAGGGATTACCGCCACAACGCTCTTTTGATCACGCTATTCCTCTCCTGCCCGGGGCGAAACTTGTCAACGTGCGTCCATACCGATACTGTTCAGCTCAGAAGGACGAGATCGAGAAACAAGTTGCCGACATGCTTGCCCAAGGTATCATTGCACCCAGCTCCAGTCCCTTTGCCTCACCAGTGCTGCTAGTTCAGAAGAAAGACTTGTCCTGGCGTTTCTGTGTGGACTACCGTCAACTCAATGCGGTGACAGTAAAAAACCGCTACCCCCTGCCGGTCATCGACGAGCTCCTGGACGAGCTGGCTGGATCAACACTGTTCACCAGTTTGGATCTCCGGGCCGGATATCATCAGATTCGGATGAAGCCGGAAGATGAACACAAAACCACTTTCAAGACCCACCACGGCCACTTCGAATTCAAATTACTGGCGTATGGCCTCACGGGGGGACCGACAACTTTTCAAGGTGGCATGAATATAGTTCTGGCTCCCGTGAACCGCAAGGGGGTGCTGGTCTTCATGACGATATCCTGGTGCACAGCGCCACCTTGAAGCAGCACTGTGAGCGGCTGAGAGAAGTGTTCCAACTCCTGGACCAACATCAACTCAAGATCAAGCTCAGCAAGTGCACTTTCGCCAGACCGAGCCTGCTGTATTTGGGGCATGAGATCAGTGGGGACGGCGTCCGCACCGATAGCCGGAATATCACCGCGGTGGCAAAGTGGCCAACACCATCCAAAGTTAAGGAGGTCCGCGGTTTCCTCGGTCTTGCGGGATACTACCGAAAGTTCGTCAGGAATTTTGGCATCACAAGCCGACCATTAACGGACCTGCTCAAGAAAAACACAGTGTTTCGCTGGACAGAGTTGGAGGAAGCAGCTTTCCAGGAACTCAAAAGAGCGTTGATCACTGCGCCGGTACTGGCGCTGCCGGATTTCAAGATGCAATTCGAGCTGGAAACAGATGCGTCGGACAAAGGCATTGGCGCTGTCCTGAAACAAGGCAAACACCCCGTGGCCTTCTTGAGAAAAGCCTTGGGTCCGCGTAACAGCGCCTTGTCCACCTATGAGAAGGAAGGACTGGCGATCCTCTTGGCAGTTGAACATTGGCAGCAATACTTGCAGAACGATGAGTTCCTGATTCATACCGACCAGCGGAGCTTAGTGCATCTCGAGGACCAACGGCTGGCAACACCGTAGCAACAGAAAATCATGTCCAAACTCCTTGGCCTGCGTTATCGCATTGTCTACAAACGTGGCGTGGATAACCGGGTGGCCGACACCTTATCCAGACGCCGGGATCCCCACATGGAGACCTCGCCGCCATCACCGTGGCGGTGCCAGCTTGGTTGGACTCGGTACAACAAGGCTACAGTGGAGATTCAATGGCGCAACGGTGGTTGACTCGTCTAGCCGCAGGCGCAACCAACAAGGATGGTTTCACTCTGGACTCAGGCATCATTAAGCAACATGGGCGGGTCTGGTTGGGTAACAATGTGGCTCTCTAGAAACAAGTTCTGTCAGCTTTGCATGCGAGTGCTATCGGAGGTCACTCGGGGTTCAATGTCACCTATCAGCGAGTGCGACGGCTGTTCACTTGGCTGGGGATGAAGCAACACGTCAGGCGGTTCGTGGAAGATTGTCAAACGTGCAAGCAAGCCAAGCTCGAGCGAGTTCGGTACCCTGGATTGCTAGAACCCTTGCCCGTGCCAAAACAAGCCTGGGAAGTCATCACTATGGATTTTGTGGAAGGCTTGCCGCAGTCAGCCCGGTACAACAGATCTTAGTGGTCGTTGACAAGTTCTCGCGACTCGCCCATTTCATTCCGTTGTCACATCCCTTCACCGCCTTCCAAGTGGCTCAGGCTTTCGTCAACAACATATACAAGCTGCACGGATTGCCAACTGCCATTGTTTCTGACCGAGATCCCATTTTCACAACTATCATGTGGAAGGAGCTGTTCAGGCTGACGCACACGGAGCTTCGCATGAGCACGGCTCGTCACCCACAGACAGATGGGCAGTCCGAGCGGGTCAATCAGTGCTTGGAAACTTACTTGAGGTGTTTTGTCCATGCATGCCCAACAAAATGGTCTCAATGGCTAGCTCTAGTCGAATTCTGGTACAACACCTCACCGCATTCTGCTTTGGGAACGTCCCCATTCGAGGCTCTGTATGGGCACGCGCCAAGGCACTTTGGTATCACCGATCCCCTCTCCTGCGCTGCACCGGATTTGGAGGATTGGCTGCAGGACCGAGCGCAGATGGAAGCCTTGCTGCGTCAACACTTGCTTCGTGCACGCCAACAAATGAAGGACTCAGCAGACAAGAAAAGATCAATGCGCGTTTTCGCGGAGAACGACTGGGTGTTTCTTAAGATCCAACCCTACATCCAGCGATCGCTGGCCACACGAGCTAACCAAAAACTCTCTTTCAAGTATTTTGGTCCCTTTCAGGTGGTGCAATGGGTCGGCCAGGTCGCCTACAAGCTGCAACTGCCCGCCTCGTGCAGCATTCATCCCGTGTTCCACGTGTCCCAGCTACGTCGAGCACTACCACCATCAGAACAGGCGCTGGACGAGTTGCCAACTAAAGCAGCAAGCAGTCCGGAACCGGTGGAACTGCTGGGCACTCATCTTCTTCACCGGGGCAAGAAACAAGTCCTGCAGGTACTCATCCGCTGGACTGACCAACCAGCATCGCTCGCCACCTTGGAAGACCGAGACGAACTACAGCACCACTATCCAGAGGCGCCAGCTTGGGGACAAGCTGATTCTCAAGAAGGGGGGAATGTTACGGCCCCGTCCACTGCACCAACCAGCACCAGCGACCCAGCCCAAGAGAAGCCTGCTAGGGTCCGCAAGCCCAACAAGCGCTACGACGGCCCGGAATGGGCAACCTGACTACTTAAGCGAGCGAGCACCAAGGAGGGAGGCGGGCAGCGACTAGACACTGGCGGCGGCGGCTCAGTTTTCTCTCGATCCCCTTTCCTTGTATCCCAAGAACCCTAGCTCGAATCTCCAATTCCTCTGTACTTCGACTGTGATTGAGTTAAATTTCTTAGAGGGAGCGTAACATTTAAACTACTAGTCTATATTACTACTACCTTCATCCGGGGTTTAAAAGACCCTTTAGCCATGGCGTCCGTTCTTATAAGGCTGTTTGTAATGGTGAGTATTATATACTAGTATCATATATATGTTGTTTTATTAATTGCCATGCATGACACAAAGTAGTACAACATTTAATACGATATGGTATCATGATATGATACCACATCCTCTCTTTTCTCATTTAATTGTGTGCCACATCATCCAAAAAGTCTAGTTAGCATGCATAACACCGCTTATGATACTTTCATTACTATCAGCCTAAGGCTTATTTGTCTACAGTAATTCAATACATGCTTTAATACCTTTAGTTCATTGGCTGCATGCAGTAAGGAGAGAGAGGGTGCTGGGTATGGGTTACATGCGTACTTAAGTGTCTCGTTTCTATTGGCTGCATGTAGGAGAGAGATTGAATTAATGGACTGCTAACCAACGATTCAGCCATAAGTCCCACTAGTACCTTGGTCCCAGAGAACTTGTCTCTGGGTCTTAGAGCATGGTTAATAATATAGCCAACTGATGGCTATAAGAAACCGCCATGTCATCTATAGCCATCATCTATATGCACTCATACGATAATGTGGGCTATAAGGTTGGCTATTACATTAGTATTTTCTTTCATCTTCTCTCTACCTCTTTCTTCACATTTATTGTATTTACCTAGGAATGTGCATACACTAGTAGAAAAGGGGGCAAAGGTCCAGGCCGGTTCAACCCATTAGTCCTGGTTCAGTCCAGAACTGGGACCCATGGAGGCATTGGACCCGGTTCGTGAGCCCCGGGGGCCGGCCGGGCCACGTGGGCCATTGGTCCCGGTTCGTCTGGACCTTTTGGTCCCGGTTGGTGGGACGAATCGGGACCAATGGGCCTCGCTCCTGGCCCACCACCATTGGTCCCGGTTGGTGGGACGAACCGAGACCAATGGGCCTCGCTCCTGGCCCACCACCATTGGTCCCGGTTGGTGGCTTGAACCGGGACCAAAGGCTGCCCTTTAGTCCCGGTTCATGCCACCAACCGGGACCAATGAGGTGCCTATATATCCCTCGCATAAGAGCAGATCACACTACTGCTTTTTCGGCGCCGAGGGGAGAGGGCTTGGTGGTGCTCTAGCTCACCTCCTATGCACACAAGGTGTTCGATGGAATGCCCGAGCCACACTACTTAAGCTTTCTCCTCCAAGCTCGACCTCCAAGCTCCATTTTCCTCAATATTTGTCTAGGTTTAGTGGTCCGTCACGCCTGGCCCCGCCTTTCATCGCGCCGATCACCAGGCCGATCTCATCGCCGGCACCACCGTGGTGAGCCTCTTGTCCTTATCTTCTTTCTGGAAGGAAAAATATTCTTACTTGTATGTTTAGATAGATACTTGTATTATTTTATTACTTTTATTATTGCATCTTATATAGTGTGATGGTTTTGGTATCCGCCCCCGTCGGCCCTCTTCCTGTCTATGATTCGGATGTGGTATATATTATCTTTATAACTATTGGTTCATGTATTGTTTATGAAAATTATGCCGATCAACGTGACATAGATTTTATTTATCTAGGAGGTATGTGAACCAGAAATTCCAACTGACCCTATTGTCGATAGGTTAAATTTAGTTGAAGAAGAAAACAATTTCTTGAAGGAAAAAATAAAAAAAATTGAGGAGGAGAAGACGATATTGGAGTTGCATGTTGCGGATGTCGTCGATAATCACAAGATCAAGATGGATGCAATGCGTTTGAAGATTAGAAAGATTAGAAAATAAGCCATTCATACCGAGGCTTGGTATCATTATGCCGTTGGATCAATTGTTACCTTGGTTGCGATTATGATCGCATTTGTTTTCGCATTGAAATGTTTTACATAGTTTCAATGTATGCTTAATTAATTAGATGCTCTGGAGAGCTATATGTTGTTAGATGAGAACTATGTATGTACTTTGGTTTTAATGTGATGATGAACTTCTATTAATTTGGTCACTTATTTATCTATTCATGATGTTCTGTAATGGTTTTTGACACACTTAATTATATATAATGCACGCAGATGAACCGGCAATGGATGTACGGTGACAGACACACCTCCGAGTACATTAAGGGCGTGCATGAGTTTCTCGAAGCGGCTGAGACAAACAACCAGAATGGTTTTATTTGTCGTCCATGCATTAAATGTGGGAATACGATGTCTTACTCTAACCGGAAAATCCTTCACACCCACCTGCTTTACAAGGGTTTCATGCCACACTATAATGTTTGGACGAGGCACGGAGAAATAGGGGTTATGATGGAAGACGGCGAAGAAGAAGAGTACGATGACAACTATGTGCCCCCTGAATACGGTGATGCTGCAACGGGGGGAGCTGGTGAAGATCAAGAGGAACCAGACGATGTGCCCAATGATGCTGCAACGGGTGAAACTGCTGAAGATCAAGAGGAACCAGACAATGTGCCCGATGATGATGATCTCAGCCGGGTCATTGTCGATGCAAGGACGCAATGCGAAAGTCAAATGGAGAAGCTGAAGTTCGATCACATGTTAGAGGATCACAAAAAAGGGTTGTACCCCAATTGCGAAGATGGCAACACAAAGCTCGGTACCATACTGGAATTGCTGCAGTGGAAGGCAGAGAATGCTGAGCCTAACAAAGGATTTGAGAAGCTACTTAAAATATGAAGAAGAAGCTTCCAAAGGATAACGAATTGCCCGACAGTACATACGCAACAAACAAGGTCGTATGCCCTCTAGGATTGGAGGTGCAGAAGATACATGCATGCCCTAATGACTGCATCCTCTACCGCGGTGCACACAAGGATCTGAACGCATGCCCGGTATGCGGTGCATTGCGGTATAAGATCAGACGAGATGACCCTTGTGATGTTGACGGCGAGCCTCCCAGGAAGAGGGTTCCTGCGAAGGTGATGTGGTATGCTCCTTTAATACCACGGTTGAAACGTCTATTCAGAAATGGAGAGCATGCCAAGTTGATGCGATGGCACAGTGAGGACCGTAAGAAAGACGGGAAGTTGAGAGCACCCGATGACGGGTCGCAGTGGAGAAAAATCGAGAGAAAGTACTGGGATGAGTTTGCAAAGGACCCAAGGAACGTCTGGTTTGCTTTAAGCGCGGATGGCATTAATCCTTTCGGGGAGCAGAGCAGCAATCACAGCATCTGGCCCGTGACTCTATGTATGTATAACCTTCCTTCTTGGATGTGCATGAAGCGGAAGTTCATTATGATGCCAGTTCTCATCTAAGGCCCTAAGCAACCCAGCAACGGCATTGATGTGTACCTAAGGCCATTAGTTGAAGGACTTTTACAGTTGTGGAATGGAAACTGTGTATGTACGTGGGATGAGCACAAAAATGAGGAATTTGACCTAAATGCGTTGCTGTTCGTGACCATCAACGATTGGCCTGCTCTCAGTAACCTTTCAGGACAGACAAACAAGTGATACCACGCATGCACACACTGTTTACTTGACACCGATAGTATATACCTGGGAAGCTGCAGGAAGAATGTGTACCTGGGCCATCGTCGATTTCTTCCGACCAACCGTCAATGTCGAAACAAAGGCAAGCATTTCAAAGGCGAGGCAGATCACCGGAAGAAGCCCGCCATGCGCATCGGTGATCACGCATTTGCTATGGTCAATGATTTACACGTAATCTTTGGAAAGGGTCCCGTGCACTAGCTGTTCGAATGACGCCGAGGACACACACCCATGTGGAAGAAGAAATCTATATTTTGGGACCTACCCTCATCGAAAGACCTAGAGGTCCGTTCTTCAATCGACGTGATGCACGTGACGAAGAACCTTTGCGTGAACCTGCTAGGCTTCTTGGGCGTGTATGGAAAGACAAAAGATACACCGAGGCACGGAGGACCTGCAACGCTTGCACGAAAAAAGACGACATGCCTCCAAGCAAGATGAAGGTCCCGCCACCACGCCTACAAAAGAAGAGAAAGAAATCTTGTTTGAATGCCTGCTCAAGATGAAGGTCCCGACCGCTTCTCGTCAATATAAAGGAATAATAAATATGCTAGAGAAAAGTTCCAAAACCTAAAGTCTCATGACTCCCACGTGATTATGACGCAAGCGCTTCCGGTTGCATTGAGGGACTTCTACCGAAAACGCCCGATTAGCCATTGTGAAGCTATCTCGCATTCCTCAATGCAATCTCTCGTAAGGTGATCGATCCAGAAATCGCACGAAGGCTAAGGAGTGATGTGGCGCAATGTCTTGTCGGGCTGAGCTGGTGTTCCCACCATCCTTCTTCAATATCATGACGCACGCCCTAGTTCATCCAAATGACGAGATTGTCATTCGGGGCCCGTATTTCTAGACAATATGTTCCCTTTGAGAAGTTCATGGAGTCCTAAAGAATATGTCCAGAATCATGTAGGACAGAAGGAAGCATCTCCATGGGCCATCAAACAGAGGATGTCATCGGGTCTTGTGTTGACTTCATTCCTGGCCTTAACAAGATAGGTCTCCTAAATCGCGGTATGAGGGGAGACTGACCGAAAAGGCACGCTTGAAGGGACTCAATAATATGCAGGACGGATATTCTTGGTCTCAAGCACACTACACAGCTTCTACATAACTCTACCTTGGTGACCCGTATGTCGATGAACACAAGAACAGTCTGCGCCCAAACAACAGGAGCAAAGGCGACGATCGGATTACATGTGAACACATCAGGACTTTTAGCAGTTGGTTGGAAACACGTCTCAGAGGTGACAACACTGTTTGTGATGAGCTGTACATGTTGTCCAGGGGACCATCTTTGACTATATTAATTTACAAAGGATACGAGATAAATGGGAATACATTTTACACGATTGACCAAGATCAAAAGAGCACCAACCAAAACAGCGGTGTCCGCTTTGATGCAACAACCGAGAGGGGAAAGGACACATATTATGGTTACATAGTGGATATATGGGAACTTGACTACGAACATGGTTTTAAGGTCCCTTTGTTTAAGTGCAAATGGGTCAATCTGTCAGGAGGAGGGGTACAGGTAGACCCACAGTACGGAATGACAACAGTGGATCTGAAAAATCTTGGGTACACTGATGAACCATTCGTCCTAGCCAATGATGTGGAACAGGTTATCTATGTGAAGGACATATCTACCAGACCGAGAAAAAGAAAAGATAAGGAAGCGAATACATCATACGATGAGCCAAAGCGCCACATAGTTCTTTCAGGGAAAAGGGACATCATGGGCTGGAGGGCAAGATGACATGTCTGAATATTATGAAAAGTTTCATGAAATTCCTCCTTCAAAGTCAAGGATGACCCAAGCATCCCGATAAATGATGAAGATTATCCATGGTTACTGGCGCAATAAGCAAATGACACAAGCGAAGAAAAAGTGAAGACTTTCTCCAGAATCGATACCATGCCAACTTTGCAATGCAGGCAGTATGATACCATTGTCCGCTTTGTACATGCACATGCTATGTGGGTGAAATTATGATACCATGCCAACTTTCAACTTTTTCAGAGTTCATTTGAAATGCTTTAATGTCTTATGGTTCGCCCTCGTAATACCATTAATCCCGGTTCGCTCCTTGTCAACTATGTTCTCACCAAGAACACTCTCAAGAGGGCAGCCACGTGGGCCATTGGTCCCGGTTCGTCTGGACCTTTTGGTCCCGGTTCCACGCACGAACCGGGACCAACGCGCCTCCTACAAGCCCATGACCATTAGTCCCGGTTTGTGCCACAAACCGACTAAAGGGTTGGTCTCGTTCGCGCTCGAGTTTAGTCCCACTCGCCAACCAAGGTCGCCACACCGGTTTATAAGCCCGCACCTCTCGCCTTGTTGAGCTCCTCTCAAAGTGAAAATAGATGCCCCTATACAGGAATTTGACTTAAATTCATAGTGAATTTCTTTGAAATTCATAGAAATTTATTATGAATTTAGGTTGAATTTTCTCTATAGGCGATCTATGTTCATTTTTAGTAAAGTTAATCACAAACTTGTGATTCACACAAATTTCAAAGAATTCAAATTTTAACTATTCAAATTTGAAAACTAATGGCACTAACAAAAAGTCTATAATTTTTCTAAAACTAATAGCACTAACAGAAAGTTTATAATTTTGCTGACCTAAAAGCAAAAAGAATTAAAAAATAAAGCAAAAACAAAAGAAAATAAATAATGCGAAAACAAAACAAAAAACTGGAAACAAAATAAAATAGCAACAATAAGTATTTTGTTGTAAGTAGAAACAAAATAAAATAAATAAAGCAACAAAGAAAACAAAAAGCAAAAAAGTGTTTCCAAATTTGATAACTAATGGCACTAACAGAAAGTTTATAATATTTCTAAAACTAAAAGCAAAAAAGAATTAATAAATAAAGAAAAAAACAAAAGAAAATAAATAATGCAGAAAACAAAACAAAAACTGGAAAAAATAAAAATAGCAACAATAAGTATTTTGTTGTCAAGGGAAACAAAATAAAATAAATAAAGCAAGAAAGAAAACAAAAAATAAAAAAGTGTTTTCAAATTTGAAAACTAATGGCACTAACAGAAAGTTTATATTTTTCTAAAACTAAAAGCAAAAAGAATTAAAAATAAAGCAATAAACAAAATAAAATAAATAATGCAAAAACAAAACAAAAAAACTGGAAAAAAATAAAATAGCAACAATAAGTAAAGAAAACAAAAAGTGCCTCCCATGGGCCCCATGGCTGAATATGACTAGAAACCCTACCATGAGCCAGATTCAGGCCAGCAGAGGCCCAAGAGGCCCCACAGCAGATAAGTGACTTTAGGCCCAGAAGCTCAAGATTTGAGAGGAGCTCAAGTGGTCAAGCAGCAGCGCTTATAAACCACTGCCGAGCCCTCTCGGCTAGCGAGGTGGGATTAAACATCCCACCGCACTGCGCCGCCCAAAGACAGGCCTTTGGTCCCGGTTGGTGGCACCAACCGACTAAAGGGGGCATTGGTCGGTTCAGGCACAAACCGGGACCAATGCTCCCTTTAGTCCCGTTGGTGCCACCAAAGTATTGGTCCCGTTTGTGCCACTAACCGACCAAAGCCTTCCTATATAACCAACACTTGGGAAATTTCCCCACCGCCATTCTTCTCTCCAACACGCCAAGCTATACTCGCTGCTCCTCGACGTCGCTGCCGCCTCCCTAGCCGCTTCGAGGTCGCTGTCGCCGCCTCGCCGCTGTCGCCGTGCCCTCGCCCGACGCTGCCGCCGCCGCTCGCGCGCCTCGACAAGGCTGCGGCGCCTGCCCGCCCGCCGTCACCGTCGCCCTGCCCGCTCCCTTCCTCGCCGGCCGTCGCCCCTGCCCGTCGCCGTCCTCGCCGCGAACAGCGCCACTGTGCCTCTGTTGCCCTCGCCACCGAACCCGCGCCCCTGCCCCGTTGCCGTCCTCGCCGCCGAACCCGCGCCCCTGCCCCTCCATTGGTCGAGCCGACGCCCCTCCCTTGTTTTTTTTCTTATATTACATGCTTGGTTTTTTAGATTATATATATATATGTATATATGTGAGTATATGTATTGTGTATATTGCTTCTTTTCAGAATTTTTTCATATATATGATGATTTGTATTTTGCTTTTTTATAAAAATGTATATATGTTTGTATGTTCTCTGTGTATATATGTTCATATATGCAAAAGTTAGATTTATATATTTAGAAAGATCATCTATATATGTTCTCTGATTTAGTACATTTTAGGTTAGTTTCATTTTAGAAAAGTTTTATATATTTAGGAGAGGAAAAGGAAAATAAGAAGAGGAAAAAGGAGAAGAAGAGGGAGAGGAAGAAAAGGAAGAGGAGAAGAAGAGGAGGGGAAGAAAAGGAAGAGGAGAAGAAGAAAAAATAGAATTTTTTTCTATTTTTCTTCTTCTCCTCTATTCATTTCTTCTTCTCCTCTTTTTTTCTTCTTTTTTTCTTCGATCTTCTCCTCTATTCCTTTCTTCTTCTCCTCTTTTATTTCTTTTTGTTTTCTTATGTTTTATCGGTCTGTCGTCAGTCATATACCCTCCCGATAACTTCAACACGAGGGGGGTCGATATACCCCTCCCGATAATATTATTTTCCCATGTACGTATGTCATGTCGATATAAACTCCGATAACTTCAACACGTGGAAATCGATATACCCCGATAACTTCAACACGAGGGGGCCGACATACCCCTCCCGATAACTTCAACACGTGGAAATTCGATATACCCTCCCGCTACTATTATTTTCCCATGTACGTATGTCGTCGTTGTTGATATAAACCCCACCCGATAACTTCAACACGTGGGGGGGGGGTCGATATACCCCCTCCCTGATAATATTATTTTCCCATGTACGATGTCGTCGTTGTCGATATAAACCCTCCCGATAACTTCAACACGTGGGGGTCGATATACCCTCCGATAACTTCAACACGTGGGGGTCGATATATCCCTCCCGATAACATTATTTTCCGTGTATGTATCTCGCCGTTGTCGATATTACCCCTTGAAGCATAGTCGAGGCCACCCCAAACCCTAGAGAAGCAGCGCCGAGGCCACTAATTAATATGATTCCTCATCGTGATTAGCTAGCTAGTTCTACGTTTGCCACTAGCTAATATATCCATCTGTCATGTTTGAATAATAATTGCCATGTTGTAAATATTTGTAGAAACTATGGACACCCCCCGAGACGAAGCACAAGAAGCGTTGTTGGAGGACATAATCGCACAAGGAAGTGATGCCGTCTGCTCATTGTTTCTCAACGACACCGATGGTCTGGAAGGAGAGTGTGAAGAAGCAGCTGGCTATGATTATGATGGCTCCGGTGACCCAATGCCGGTGCAAGAAGGTGACCGTGAGGACGGCTCCAGTGACCCAATGACAGTGCAAGAAGGAGATCGTGATGACGGCTCCGGTGACCGAACCGAGTCCGACCAGGTATATATATTAGTTAAGCCTGTGCTGACTAGCTAATTGATGCATTCATTGTTTTGGTATGTACACATATTAATTAACTCTCGTCTTTGTTCTTTTTCCTAGCCCTCCGGATCGAGCACAACTTCGGTAAAGAGACGAGGCCCGAAGAAAAAGTTGAGCTCGGACGAAAGGTTTGAGATCATAGCAATCGTGCGCGACGGCCAACTGATTGAACCCATCCGGTCAAAGAACGCATTTGTTGCTCAGTGCGTGGGTTCTGGTTAGGGACAAGATCCCGATCAGCAATCACCAATGGTATAAGCCTAAGAACGAAGACCCTGAGGTGTATTATGTCAATGATATGCAGAAAAATGATCTTTGGACTAAACTGAACTCAAATTTCACCCTACCGCCAGAGGATGATCTGGAGAAGCCAGTTAAAGAGCAATTAATCAAGTCTTTTGCTCTTAAGAAGATGGCAGACCTATTCAGGAGGTGGAAGAAAGACCTGAATACGCTTGTCGACAAAAAGAGACACCAGAATTCAAGGGCAAATATGAGAAGATCGAGATCATCGCCCGCATTTGTGGCCCACAAGACATCGGAAAAGAGTAAGAAGATGTCGGCGACAAACAAGCAAAATGCTGCGAAGAAGAAGCTTCACCATCGCACGGGTCGTGGTTACCTCAAAGCCCGCCTAAGTGGGCCAAGGCTGAGAATGACCTCGCTTGATAAAGGGATCGAACCAGAGACAATGAACTGGCCTGCACCGCTGCCGCCTTGGTTCTTCGGGCTGGCGGAACCTTGGACCCTCAGATCGTGGAAGTGCATTTGGACGGATGAGCAATTGGAAATACTAGTCAAGAGGCTTGACACTATATCGAAGCAGCGCAGCAAGGGACGTCGCTCTTCAGACAGAGAACGACGAGCTCACAATGGCCCTCGGGAATCTCGAGCACCTCGGACGGACACGAGGCACGCCAGCTCCGTTCCGTGGAATGCTGGTTTTCCAGACGCAGGCGGTTACAAATGCCAGGATAGGAGGAAAAAAGTGCAGCAGACCCAACTGCAGGCGCTGCAAGCAAGGGTACAAGCGATAGAGGAACGAGAAGCAAATCACAGCAAACGAACTGCCGAAGCTTCCCGTGAAGCTACCCCGCCATCTCAGCGGAGAAGCAGCGTGGCTTCCACCGAGCTGCTTGCTACTCTTGAGCTTGCGTTGGTTTTCCTCTAAGAGGAGAGGGTGATGCAGCAAAGTGTAGCGTAAGTATTTTCCTCAGTTTTGAGAACCAAGGTATCAATCCAGTAGGAGGCTCCTCAAAAGTCCCACGCGCCTACACAAACAAACTGAGAACTCGCAACCAACGCAATAAAGGGGTTGTCAATCCTTCACGGCCACTCATGTAAAGTGAGATCTAATAAAGATAGTATGATAAGATAAATATATTTTGGTATTTTATAATATAGATGCAAAAAGTAAAGATGCAAATAAAAGTAGATTGGAAGCAAATATGATAAGAGATAGACCCGGGGTCCATAGGTTTCACTAGTGGCTTCTCTCAAGATAGCATAAGTATTACGATGGGTGAACAAATTACTATCGAGCAATTGATAGAAAAGCGCATAGTTATGAGATTATCTAGGCATGATCATGTATATAGGCATCACGGCCATAACAAGTAGAACGACTCCTGCCTGCATCTACTACTATTACTCCACACACCGACCGCTATCCAGCATGCATCTAGAGTATTAAGTTCATACGAACAGAGTAACACATTAAGCAAGATGACATGATGTAGAGGGATAAACTCATGCAATATGATATAAACCCCATCTTGTTATCCTCGATGGCAACAATACAATACGTGCCTTGCAACCCTTTCTCCATCGGGTAAGGACACCGCAAGATTGAACCCAAAGCTAAGCACTTCTCCCATGGCAAGAAAGATCAATCTAGTAGGCCAAACCAAACTGATAATTCGAAGAGACTTGCAAAGATAACTTAATCATACATAAAAGAATTCAGAGAAGATTCAAATATTATTCATAGAAGAAGCCATCTAGCTAATAACTATGGACCCGTAGGTCTGTGGTAAACTACTCACAACTCATCAGAGGGGCAAGGATGTTGATGTAGAGGCCCTCCGTGCTTGATTCCCTCCCAGAAAGTGCGGCAAGGCTCCAAGATGGGATCTCGTGGATACAGAAGGTTACGGCGGTGGAACTTGTGTTTCGTGGTGCCCATGGATGTTTTTGGGGTCCGTAGGTATATATAGGAAGAAGAAGTACGTCGGTGGCCGCCCGAGGGGCCCACGAGATAGGGGGGCGCGCCCTATAGGGGGGGGGGGCGTGCCCTCATATCTCGTGCAGGGGTGGGTGTTCGGTATAAACAGAAATTTCGGTTTCTACCATTCGGTATATTTTGAAATTCGGTTAGTAAAATAGAAAACCGAAAATAACAAATTTAAATAGCTAACCAAAAATTCGGTTAACCGATTATTTCGGTCCGGTTTTCAGTTTATACCGAATAAACCATGCGTGTGCCAACTGTTCTCACAAGGAGCAGTGGCAGCGTCTTATATAGCAAAAAGTCACAGCCAAATCTCTTTACCCAGGCGAGGTGGGACTAAAGTCCCGTGTTCTGCAGTTCGTTCGCAGGCTCACACACAACCTAGCTTCCACGCGCGGGCACAGCCCAAGGTCCACTGGATCTTTTTTCTTTTGAGGCACCCAAGGTCCACCAAAGTGACTTCCTAGTGCGCTTCCTGGTTGCACATGGGCCAGTGGGCTTTATGGGTTGGTAGCTTTAGCATAGCGAGCGTGGCTGGCCCATGTGCCTGGTAGCTTTAGCGTACGAGAAAATTGGAACGTCGCTCTGTGTACTGTCTCACATATAATTCGGTTTTTTCTCGGCTAACCGAAGTAGAAACTGAACTAACCGAACTTAGTTCGGTTATTGAAAGTAAAAACCAAAATTACTTGTACCAATGATAAAAACCGAAATTTCGGTTTATTCGGTTTCGGCTTCGGTTCGGTGTTCGGTTTGTCGGTTTTTATGCCCATCCCTAATCTCGTGGAGGCCTCGGCTGCTTCTTGACTTGCACTCCAAGTTCTCTGGATCACGTTCGTTCCAAAAATCACGCTCCCGAAGGTTTCATTCCGTTTTGACTCCGCTTGATATTCCTTTTCTTCAAAATACTGAAATAGGCAAAAAACAGCAATATGGGCTGGGCCTCCGGTTAGTAGGTTAGTCCCAAAAATGATATAAATGTGTAAAATAAAGACCATAAACATCAAAAATGGGTAATATAATAGCATGGAACAATAAAAAATTATAGATACGTTGAGGACGTATCACTGCTTCAGCCGGAGCATGTCTTGATGGCTCCTGCCAGCTATCCCGTGGATGCTATCACGGAGTCTCAAAATTGCCACATTATGACGCAATGGACGAATTTGAAGGTCAAGGCAGCTGTTGGTTCTGTTTATCCTCATCGAACCCGCGCAACTTTTCACCGCCGCCGATTCGAATGATATGCTAGGTTGATGGTGGATGAAATAACGGAGGATTTGAGGACCTCCAGCTTGACCACCCTACCGTGAAGGGGAGACTAGGCTGGGTTACGCTCAAGACTCTATGCCTATGGCGGAAGGAGCTCATCAACCTTTCGAACGGACGCCTCCGCCTCCTCCTCCTCCTCCTCCGCCGCGAGTCAGGCACTCCGCCTCCTCCACCGCCTCCTCCCCCCGAGTGATGATCAGGCACTCGGCCTCCTTCTCCGGCGATGGCGGTACTCCGCCTCCTTCTTCGCCTGCGCCGGCGCGCCCGAGCAGCAGCAACCTCCTCCTTCTCCGCCTCGCCAGCAAGAGCGGAAGAGACCCGCCGCCGCCCCGGCTGCTCCGGCGCGTCGTAGTCCTTCTCCTCCGCCTCGTAAGCAAGCACGAAAGAAGACAGCCGCAGCCGCTCCGTCTGCTCCGATGTCTAGCAGTACAGCCAGAGCCGGGAGGCAATACAGATACGGTCCACCTCTCAAGCCTCTAGAGAAGTTACCGTACGAGAGGACCGAGGAGGAAAATGCGAAGATCGTGCGGATCGAAGTGAAGGACTTCTTTGAAGGGTTGAAAGCAAAGAGACATCCACCTCCGGAGGAGAAGGTAGATCCGGTGAAAGCAAAGCACACTATCGATGCCCTGAGGAAACCACCAAAGTCTCCGCCGAAAACCAACTATGAGCGCATTACTCAAAAGGCATATCAAGCACTGGCCACGTGGAGGCCCATCTGTCCCGGTTCTGGACTGAACCGGGACGAAAGGGCCAAGGCATTAGTAATGACCCTTTAGTCCCGGTTCAGGAACCGGGACAAAAGGCCGGCCCTTACCAACGGGACTAATGGTGGTTTATCTACTAGTGATATAGCTAGGCTCTTGCATGAGAGCCCACTCCCTTACCTTTTCACATCTCTGTCCTCCACATAGGCAAAAATGCCATGTAAGCCAGCTATAAGCCCACTATTGTACTTGCTCTTAGGCCCTGTTTGGTTCATAAGTCCTAGGACTTTTTCTAGTCCCAATTAAAAAGTCTCTAGTCCCTAAAAAGTCTCTCTCCGTTTGTTTCCAGGGACTAAAAAGTCCGTAGTCCCTCCCTAGAGGTTATTAAATGACATGTAAAAGACGATGTTACCCCTAGTATACAGAAAAATAACAACCAAACAACACCATGGGGCGGCGGGGCAATGGGTGCAGGGAGGGGCATTGTTGAAAAAGTCCCAAAAAAGACTCTCCTTGAGAGTCTTCTTCATTTAGTCCCAAAAAACAACTTTTAGTCCCTAGTAGTCCCTCCTGTTTGGTTAAAAAGTCTCTAAGAGGACTTTTCTAGTCCCTATACCAAAAAGTCCCTGAAAACAAACACTCCCTTAGTACTAAGATGTAGACTCTAGTGGAGAGTAACGTACATGTGGTAGTATCATGCAAGTCATCATTTATTAACATGTAGACTCATTTTGCTTTGAAATATGTTATGTGACATATTATGTTACTTCAAACACCTCTTTTCTCATTAACTACATGTCACATAATCAAACTTTTCTTAGGGTGCCTCACACACCACAGCGATACAATCAAATTGCACGTGAATTTAGGTGCTTACCGTGACTAGATTTACTACATGTTTTACAAGCAAATTAACAAAGCGTCGACGACGCGAATCTTGACCGGTCAATTGAGAATTTCCAGACAGACAAGACGAGCTATACGTGCATATCTATGCAACCCACCCACCACCCACCCATCACCATCAGGTGGTAGTATGCTCCTTTCAGAATACCTCACGCTGGGCCATTTCCTGCAACCGAATGAGCGATAGATTAAGCTAATTCTAAAACTTTAGTTAAGCCAATTAACGTTGCCATCGCCCGGAACAGGAGGAGTTGACCTTGCCCCATTAAGCTGTACCAACACAGTTGGCAACTTGGCATTAGCAAAAGCTGATGCAAATTCTCCTTTACTCAGTCCAAAGTAAACTTATATATGTTCTTGATTCATTTAATTTACAAGTTGTGGTATAGTTTTTGTACGAACAGTTTTATTTTGTGGCCAAGAATCTTGCTCTAGATCTCCCAAAACTGTGGCTAATAGTTTTTGAATATGAAAAAAGGAGGTCCCACTGACCTCCCTCTGCATCCAATGATCAACTTGAGTTTTTCCTAATGAACAATGATAACTTGGCAGCCTTGCTCGAGCACGTCTAAGCGCCCTCAAGAATATCTAATGTAATGTGCGCGACAGAATTGTCTTGAAACGTGTTCGTTTGCTACGATTTTTAAAGCCCAAGTTTTATCTCAATGCAGCCTTCAATGGACCATCAACAACATGCAGATGTGAATTTAGCTGGTGCCATATAGCTGGCTGGTTTGTGTGTGCTGTGTGCACATGACTTGTGACCAGACGTTGCTAAAAGTAGCAGGAAAGCACCATTCAGCATTCAGACTTCATCTTATTTTGTGTGGAAGCCATTGATTATGTCATGTCGCGACACAATGCTCACAATACCGTTTATGGCATCAGCATTAGCTGAGGATAAGCACGTATTTTAGCTAATCATTGTCCATGCATGTTGATTAGTGTGGCTGTTCTAGTTTATGTACGTATATTGTTGCTACTTGCTGCTAACAGATCCAAGTTATCTTAAAATAGTTCTGTGTTGCGTTTTCTCAAAATCAACTTAATTGCAACCACTTGTGTCTATCCATTTCTTTGCAAACACTTCTTCTATGGAATTATAATTTGATCTGTTAGAACACTTCTCACACAACTGTGTTCCTTCGGAATAAATGGGGGGCAGCCTCTAGCTAATATTGCACATAGAAGACTGGACGAACACAAGATGAAAAGCCAACTAATCATAGTTATCCTCGCAAAAGAAACTAATCATAATTACGTTTTACATGAGAAGATATATAGGCAACTAAGCATATGGCCACAGGCCTGTTGCACACTTGCACTGCATATATAGATTATTAAGCGCAAGTCTGTTATACATCTCGAAAAACATTTCTACAGTACAAGTACTAACACTGCAACGCTAGAGTGTACATAAACCCTCGTGTGCATTCATGCAATTATTCAGGTTTAGCTATTTGGACAAAACAAAGTGATCTAGCTAATGAAAGCACGAAGTTTCACAAACTAAATACCACCTCCCGAGTGATGACGAAAAAGTGACTTGATCACCATCTCCGTCTCCCACTCCATCGGCGAGAGCAACGGCAGCGAGGAATAACAAGACAGCTCATGATACGTGTAGCTGGGCACGGTCACCGACATGCCTGCGTCTTCCTCTTTCTTCAACCTCGAGACACCAACAGCTGAAGAGAGCGACACTTTGGTGAAGTCGAGCACTTGTGAGTTAGCAGTAGCACTGCTTGAGCTGCAGGGTGGTTGATCATTAGTTGGGAACAAACTACTGCATGTGCGGTCGTTGATCAGGGTGACCATGAACACGGGAGGGTCGCTGTTGTTTTGCTGCTGCACAAGTTTCTTTGCTGGGCACCTGTGCTCGTCACTGTATCCGCATCTGTAGTATGACCTGCATATAATTAACCAAGCGTATGTTCATATATAACACTTCTTTTTATTTTCTGTGTTTTCATTAGAACAAAATGAACTACACTTTTGAAGAAAACATAGTATTCGACTGGCGTTTACTTCAAGCTCAGTGAGTAACTGTCGGTGTACTAGAGTAGGGGTACCCCTAGCACCCCGAACTCGTGCACGGGCAGTTGCAGCACCCCGCAGCAGGGCTAGCCTGATGACCGCCAAGATCCTCAGCGGCTCCTTTGGAGCCATTCAAGAACAAAGTAATCAAGGCCCGCAAGAGGAGCTTGCCGGAAGGCCACTCAGGCACGAAGGAATAAGGCCCCGCAAGAGGAGCTTGCCGGGAAGGCTTGGTGAGCGATAAGCCCCGAGCGACAAGAACCTTGCCGCTGTAAAATGCTCGCCGCGCAAGTGACTCTCTTCATCTCCGCCCAGCTCATCCACCAACGTGTCATCACGGGGCTCTCCCAAGCACGCGTGTCGACGGGCTGTGCAGCCAGCGGGGAGCAGCGATAAGCGGCGTTGACAAGCTACCATCGTGGCAAACGGAGGCGCACTTGACGGTCCCTGTTACACTGTTCAGGCGACTGAGACGGGCATTTATGACTCTTGTCCCTTGCCGTCAGAGTTAGGTATAGATCACTGTACACTGTACAAAGCGGTGTACCAACCTCCGTTTTTACTATCTTACCCTTGTCTACTTGCCACATGTGGTGACCCCTTGTGCCTATAAAAGGAGGCCCAAATGCAACGTAGAAAGGGTTCGGCTCAGCTCCAACTTAGTTCATTCGACTCACACATACACTCAAGCTAGGTTCTGTAGCCCTCATTGCTCCCTAGCAAGAACACAAGATAATCCACAAAGCAGCAGTAGGAGTATTATCTCTCCGGAGAGCTCCGAAGCTGGGTAAATCTGCTCGTGTGCATCACTTCGATCCGCTCTTTGTGCAATCTCCGCCCCCCTCCGAACCACAAGGGACCCAGGTCCCATAGGTGTTCGTGGGCCACGATCAGCTTCCCCGACATCTTTGGCGCGCCAGGTAGGGGGCGTCGAGGCTGTGTGAACCTGATCCAGCGGTCACACGAGCGACTTCATCATCATCTTCATCAACATGGCGCCGAAGAAGAAGTCTTCGGCAGCAGCAGAGCCGTCCGCGTTGAACCCACCACCACCGGAGCTGTCAGGTGGTGGGGGAAACGCTGGCGGAGGAACGGGCGTCGTCGAGAGAGCCCACAACGCCGCCAGGTCCAAAGACAAGGCAGCGCAGGCGTCGGGCGTCGAGTCCGCACTGCGCCCTTCTCAGAGGCGCGGGACCGACAGCGCCATGATGCTCGCGCACCATACGCCGCTGGACCAAGGCTGCTGGAGGATCCAGAGGCCTCGAGACCGAGATGCACACCAAAGATGCGCAGATGAGTGGAGTACGGTCGCCATGGATGCTGCTCCTCCTAACTTGGTTAGGAGTCCGAGCACATCCCGCTCTCGCCACGCACGCCATTGCCACCCACCACACCAGCGTAAGCTTGGCGAGAGCCCAGCTACTTTTAGACTACCTCCAACGGCCGACAAGGTCGATTTAATGGAGGGTTACGATCCAAAGCCTCATCGGCTTTGCAAACGGCGACGCCCCGCTGCAACCAAGCGCCCGCAGCCACGGCAAGGCGACAAGACATGAGCCGATGGCGACGAGACTTGCGGGGTGCAGCCACAGCACTCCCCTTCCCGAAGGCCAAGATCGCCGACTCGCCGATCCACCTCGACAGCGACTCCACAACGTCGCCGGATCCGCGAGCTCGCCGCGACCAGCGCCAAGTTCTTCGAGAACGGCAAGAAGAAGACGCCGAACCCGATCGAAGGCCAAGAGAAGCGCGCCGTCAATCCGACCAGCGCGCTGGGCCCACTGTCGATATGCATGCGCCTGGGGAACCAGCGACTTGTCAGACGCGTAGGTTGCCCCACGCTCACTCGTGAGCTGCGGCAAGTCCGTGGCCCGACAAGAAAAACTGCAAGCCGATGTGCCGGAGAAGTATGATGGCAGGACACACCCATCGGAGTTCCTCAAGATCTACACCATCGCGGTGCAAGCTGCGGGGACGAGACGACAAGATCCTCGCCAACTACTTTCCCCGGTGCTCAAGCCAAACGCCGATCTTGGCTCATGCACTTGCCGGACAGCTCTATTTCTTCACGGATTTGTGCCACCAGTTTGTCGGCGCTTTACAAAGCGGCCACAAGCCCCATGGCCAAGAGAGTGACCTTCACCTGCTCGCCTGTAAGGAAGGAGAGTCCTCGCAAATTCATTCAGAGATTCAGCCGAGTGCACTACAACATCCCAAAGCGCCCACCCTGCCGCGGTGATCAGTGCATTTCATCGAATGTACGAAACCGCAGGATGAGGGAGGAGATGGCGATGTGCAAAGTGAAAGACGCCACGAGCTCTACGCCCCCGGCCGACAAGTGTGCACGCTACCGAAGAAGGAAGAAGACTCCTGTGAGAGAATGTGGGAGCAGAGTCCGATAGTGAGGAGACCGCACTGCAAGGAAGAGCCGCGCTAAAACAACAAAAGGAAGAAAACCAAGAAGTACTAGTTGTCGAGCAGTCCGGCAAGGATGGTGCCGCCAACAAAGCCAAGGCTGGTGGCTCCGCAAGGAGGTTGCCGCTGATGCCGACCGCCAGCCGTGGCGGACGCCGACAAGCCCGACAGCCCAACAAGCAAGATCAGAAGATCCACCGCACTAAGGGCCACGATCTCCGAGCTGCAAGAAAGTCGAGCAGCTTGTTGAGCTACGAGAGCTGAATACGAGCGGCGTAGACAAGGAGAAGGCCCAGAAAGTGCAGGTGCAGCTAGTAAGAAGAGACCCGGTCGGGAGGACGCTTGGCAAGGCCAAGCAGCGGCAAGGAGACAGACCTCCCGCCGCCGCGACAAGGAAGAAGACGAAGATGAAGATGACGAAGACATGGAAGACGATGAAGCTGATGAGCAGGAGTTTCGAAGGCAACGGAGGTCCTTTGCGTTGACGGTGGTGCTTCTCGATACTCGCACCGCCAACTCAAGCAATGGATGCGTGAGGTCAATGCAGCAGTAACCATCCATAGAGTCACGCAAACCTCTCAAGTGGTCCAGACGCCCATCATCTTTGACATTGAGGATCACCCCGATCGCATCATCGCGGTCGGGTGCTTGCCGATGTTGGTCTCACCAACCATCCGCAACCTCAAGGTCACAAAGATGTTGGTTGACGGCGGGCCGGCCTGAATTTGATCTCCTCCGCAGTGCTCCGAAGCTTCAAATCCTCGACAGCGAGCTCAAGAAACTGGTACTTTCCAAGGAATCAACCCAGAAGGAGCAAGCCCAAAGGGAAGATCACGCTGCGGTAACATTCGGCAGCGAGCTCAACTTCAGAACCGAGAGGGTCACGCTTGACGCTGCCGATTTCCCATTGCCCTACAATGGCATACTTGGCCGCCCAGCACTCGCCAAGTTTATGGCCGCCTCTCATTATGCTTACAACCTACTCAAGATGCCCGACCCGATAAGCGTCATTTCTGTCCATGGTGACAAGAAGGATGCGCTTATTTGCGCTGACAAGATTTACCGGGATGCGGCAGCCGCGACAAATAGCAATCCACTTGCCGCTGAAGCTCCCGGGGGGAAGAAGAAGACCACCAAGTCCGGCAAGAGTTCAGATGCCCACTCCGGCAAGCGCACCTCTTCGCAGTGCTGCGCTACCGTCGAGGACGCACCATCGAGCTCCACCGGCAAGTGCAAGAAGATGATGGCAGCTCCGCCAAGACCAAGAAGGTGCTCGCCAAGGAGGACGGCACCGGTGGTACTTTCACCATCGATGCCACGCTTGACCCTAAATAGGAAGGCGAGCTCGTTGCTTTCTCGCTGGCGAATGTCGATGTGTTTGCATGGCAACCATCCGACATCCCCGTGTTCCTGTGAAAGTAATTGAGCACCACCTAGCTGTTCGTCCTCACGCGCGCCCGCCAAGCAAAAAGTTAGGAAACAAGTGGAGCGCCAAGAGTTCATAGCGAAGAAATCAAGAAGTTGGAAGCAGCAAGGCTTGTCGAGGAGTCCTCCATCCCACGTGGTTGGCCAATCCGTAGTTGTATCGTTAGGCTAAAGGGAAATGGAGACTTTGTATTGACTTCACCGATGTTAATAAAGCTTGTCCCAAAGACCCATTTCCCTTGCCACGATCGACCAGATTGTTGACTCCACGGCTGGATGTGATCTGCTTTCATTTCTTGATGCATATTCAGGATATCATCGATCTTCATGGCGAAGAGGATGAAGAGAAAACCACATTCATTACACCATGTGGCACGATCGCTTCATACGGATGCCTTTCGGTTTAAAGAATGCTGGTTCAACCTTTGCAAGAGTAGTCCATGATGCCTTTGAGCCACAAATACACGTAAATGTAGAAGCCTACATGGATGACATAGTGGTCAAGAGCAAGGACAAAGCAACTCGATTCAGGATTTGATGAAACATTTGCAAATCTGCGCAAGATCAACCTCAAGCTCAACCCCGAGAAGTGCGTGTTTGGAGTCCCTTCCGCAAGCTTCTCGGTTCTTTGTATCTCAGCAGGGAATCAAGCCAATCCCGACAAGATCAAGGCCATTGAGCATATTGAAGCACCAAAGCGCCAAGGATGTCGGAAGGCTTGCCGGTATGCGTGGCTGCTCTCAAGAGGTTCATCTCTAAGTTTGTTGAGCGCTACCGCCATTTTTCAAGATTTTGAAAAGGCGGGTCCAATGAAATGGACTCGGCGGAGGCTGCGCTGCAGACTTGAAGAGATACCTGTCCTCCACTCCAATACTTGTCGCACCTAGGCCACAAGAGAAGTTGTTGCAGTATATAGCAGCCACCAATCAAGTGGTTAGTGCTGCGTTAGTAGCGGAGAGGGAGGCGATGATGAGCCAAGCAACCGAGGCAGGTGCATCCAGCGACAAGGAGGGGCTTCGCCACAAGCTCTGGTCCCGATAAGGACAGATCAGCGAGGTTGCGACAAGATGCAAAAAGGATGGTGCAGCGCCCAGCCTACTTTGTCGGTTCCCTTCGCAGGGGCTAGGTCAAGGTACTACGGTGTGCGAAGTTGCTTTTCGCCTCCTCATGGCCTCGAGAAAGCTACGCCATTACTTCCAAGCACACGAGATAACAGTTGTCACTCGCTTTCCGCTGAAGAGGATTTTGCAAAATCCAGAAGCAACGGGCAGAATTGTCGAGTGGGCACTGGAACTGTCAAGCTTTGGTCTCAAGTTTGAGAGTACTTCAACTATCCAAAGCAGGGCATTGGCAGAATTCATAGCAGAGTGGACGCCAAGGCAAGATGAAGAAATTCTAGAGATGAGCATCCCCGTCAAGGAGACAAATAAAGAGTGGCTGATGTACTTTGATGGTGCTTTCTCGCTGCAAGGCGCCGGTGTGCGGCGTGTTGCTTATCGCACCCACCGGAGAGCACCTCAAGTACATAGTCCGATGCACTTTCCCAAGGAACAAGCAACAAATAATACCGCAGAGTATGAAGGTTTGCTTGCCGGTCTGTGGATTGCGGTAGACATTGGGATCAAGAAGCTCATTGTCGGGGACTCGCAACTTGTCGTCCGCCAAGTAAATAAAGATTATCGAGTCCGCTGATGGAAGCCTACGCCGATGAAGTGAGAAAGCTAGAAGAGCACTTTGAAGGCTCGCAAATGGAACACGCTCCAAGAGCTCGTAATGATATAGCTGATGGCCTCTCCAAATGTGCCGCACTTAAGTTACCTCGTGGAACCAGGAATTTTTGTGCTTGTCGACTCAGCCAACCATAACACCATCAATAGGATGTAACAAGAAGAGAAAAGTGGTTTCCGGCGACTACTTTCCAAGCAGAGCTCCCTCGAGCCGCCGCCAAGAAGGTCCCTAAAATCAATGCAAACATCATCGAGGAGCAGTTCCGCTCCGACAAACCCCTGTGGTTTGTTTCGCTGAAGCAGACGCTTCGACAAGCTTTGCTCCGCAAGCTTGCCGGGATCATCAAGCTCCGGCAGAACCGCAGGTTCTTGCCGTGGAAGCTAATGTTCCCGCAGTGGTAGGTGAGCCTTTAGTCCTTGTTGTCGAGCCACAAGCTCCAGCATGGGCCCAGCAAATTGTCCAGTTCCTTCAGACAGGAGAACTTCCCGAAGAGCAAGAAGAAGCGGAAAGAGTAGCCCGGCAGTCAAGTATGTATCAGTTTGTTGACAACATCCTATATGTAAGAAGACTCAACGGATTGAAATTGAAGTGTATTTGCCGAAGATGGACAGGTTGTTGGCGAGAAATACATAGAGGCATATGTGGTCACCACATTGGCGAAGAGCACTTGCCGCAAAGCTTTCCGGCAAGGTTTCTTCCGCCGAAGCACTCCAGATGCAACCGCACAAGTAACCAAGTGTGAAGCGCAAGGCCCATTCCGCACAGATACACCAACCAGCTCAAGCTCTCCAGACGATCCCTTTATCCTGGCCCTTTCGTCCGGGGCTCGACATCCTCGCCCCTTCCCCGAAGCTGTCGGGGCTTTGAGTACTTGTACGCTGTAATCGACAAGTTCACAAAGTGGCCGGAAGTGGAACCAGTGAGGAAGGTGACAGCACAATCAGCAGTCAAGTTCTTCAGGTCAATTGTTTGCCGTTTTGGGATTCCTAACCGGATCATCACCAACAATGGCACACAGTTCACGAGCCACACCTTCATGGAGTATGCCCAAGATCTTGGCGCCAAGATCTGCTTTGCTTCTGTTGCTCATCCGAGAAGCAACGGTCAAGCGAGAGAGCAAACGCTGAAGTGCTGCGGGACTCAAGACCAGAACTTTCGGCTGTGCCGCGCAAGTGCGGAAGAAACTGGATCGAGGAGCTGCGGTGGTTCTTTGGTCGATCAGACGATGCCAAATCGAGCCATCGCCGACACCTTTCGCCTAGTCTATGGAGCAGAGGCAGTTCTCCCCACGGAACTCAGATACGGGTCACCTCGAGTGCTCGCTATGATGAGCTTGAGCAAGAGCAGCTGCGACAAGATGACGCTGCTCCTCGAGGAAGATCGCCTTCAGCTTTGTCGAGCTGCTCGTTATCGCAAGCTTTGCGCCGCTACCATAGCCGCAGTTAACGCCAGAGCTTCGAGGAAGGCGACCTTGTTCTTCGCGCGCTCAGTCCGCCAAGAATTCCAACAAGTTGACGCCAAGTGGGAAGGCCCTTATCGGGTGAAACGAGTCACTAGGCCCGCGCTGTCCGCTTTGAGACCAAGATGGCGCTCCGTGAGCAATTCCTGGAATATAGAGCATCTTCGCAAGTTTTACCTATAAGGCGCGGTTGCGGGACCTGCTCAAGCAACCACTCTTTTGTACAAGTCTTGCCGCTGTTGCATGTAAACCTTTGTACAAAGCCGGGCGCAGACCCCGTGCATCAAGAAGTTTATGTGTTGCGCGCGAACTTGTCGTTACATGCTTTCATAATCTTGTATGCATGTGTGCTCTAACATTTTGTGCAACATTCACACCCGTAAGTTTATAACGAGCCACTAGGCTCCATAACTTTATTTTCTTCTTTCTTCTCAAACAAGAAGAAGGTTCCTCCACCCACAAGTTAACCGGGGAAGGAGAAGATAATGGTGTGGGCCGCCAAGCGTCGCTCGAGGGACTGTCGCCTCGCCGGGAAACAAACAACAGAGAAGCTAAGTTGCTAAGTTTAACAACCAGTTTTAAATTTTAAGTTATCTTCCTCGAATGATAGTACTTTGTATGGAAAACTCCAGCGCGGAGGAATCGATCATGACTAGCTTTGCCCTTACTTTGTTTCGAGTCTGCTCAACAACTTAAGTGTGCTGCAACTGAAGGAAATATGCCCTAGAGGCAATAATAAAGTTATTATTTATTTCCTTATTTCATGATAAATGTTTATTATTCATGCTAGAATTGTATTAACCGGAAACATAATACATGTGTGAATACATAGACAAACAGAGTGTCACTAGTATGCCTCTACTTGACTAGCTCGTTAATCGAAGATGGTTATGTTTCCTAACCATAGACATGAGTTGTCATTTGATTAACGGATCACATCATTAGGAGAATGATCTGATTGACATGACCCATTCCGTAGCCTAGCACTTGATCGCTTAGTATGTTGCTATTGCTTTCTTCATGACTTATACATGTTCCTGCATCTATGAGATTATGCAACTCCCTGCCATCAAGGAATACTTTGGTACTACCAAACGCCACAACGTGAATCGGGTGATTATAAAGGAGTACTACAGGTGTCTCCAAAGGTACTTGTTGGGTTGGCGATTTGAGATTAGGTTTTGTCACTCCGATTGTCGGAGAGGTATCTCTGGCCTTCTCAAGAATACACATCACATAAGCCTTGCAAGCATTACAACTAATGAGTTAGTTGTGAGATGATGTATTACGGAACGAGTAAAGAGACTTACCATTAACGAGATTGAACTAGGTATTGATACCGACGATCGAATCTCGGGTAAGTAACATACCGATGACAAAAGGAACAACGATGTCGTTATGCGGTTTGACCGATAAAGATCTTTGTAGAATATGTAGGAACCAATATGGGCATCCAGGTTCCGCTTATTGGTTATTGACCGAGAATAGTTCTAGGTCATGTCTACATAGTTCTCGAACCCGTAGGGTCCGCACGCTTAAGGTTTCAATGACAATTATATTATGAGTTTGCATGTTTTGATGTACCAAGGAGTTCGAGTCCCGGATGAGACCGGGACATGACGAGGAGTCTCAAATGGTCGAGACGTAAAGATTCATATATTGGATGATATGTTTAGGTTAAGGGTCAAAGCCCATGAGGCTTTAGGTCGGTGCAAAAGGAGTTTTATGGAGGTTGGGGCCAAACGCCGGAGACCTGGCGTCGCCCAGCCCATGGCGTCGGGCCGACGCCAAGGATTGTGGCGTTTGGTCCCGGAGTCCGAGTGGGACTCTTGCCTTTCGGGAAAACCGACTTTGAGGAGGTTTTGCTCCAAGTTTCACCCCGGGCTCAACATATAAATAGAGGGCAGGGCTAGCACAAAGACACAACAATTGATCCCTTGATCTCTTAGCCGCAGCGGTGCCCCTTCCACAATATTCCACCTCGGTCATATCGTCAGCAGAGTTTAGGCGAAGCCCTGCGCCGTAGAGCATCATCATCGCCACCACGCCGTCGGCCGACGGAACTCATCCCCGACACTTTGCTGGATCGAGTCCGGGATCGCCATCGAGCTGAACGTGTGCGTAACTCGGAGGTGCCGACGCGGCGGTGCTTGGATCGGTCGGATCGTTAAGACGCACGACTACATCAACCGCGTTGTTATAACGCTTCGCTTTCGGTCTCACGAGGGTACGTGGACGGACCTCTCCCCTCGTTGCTATGCCATCACCATGGTCTTGTGTGTGCGTAGGAATTTTTTGAAATTACTACGTTCCCCAACAAAGGGTATCGAGCCTGGTTTTATGCGTTGATGTCATATGCACGAGTAGAACACAAGTGAGTTGTGGGCGATATAAGTCATACTGCTTACCAGCATGTCATACTTTTGTTCGGGCGGTATTGTGAGATGAAGCGCCCGACCGACATTACGCAGACGCTTACGCGAGACTGGTTTCACCGCCGAGCACTCGTTGCTTAAAGGTGACCGGCGGTGTGTCTGCTCTCTCACTTTAGTTGAACTGTGTGGCTACGCCCGTCCTTGCGAAGGTTAAACAGCACCAACTTGACAAACTATCGCTGTGGTTTTGATGCGAGGTAAGAACGGTTCTTGCTCAGCCCGTAGCAGCCACGTAAAACTTGCAACAACAAAGTAGAGGACGCCTAACTTGTTTTTGCAGGAATGTTGTGATGTGATATGGTCAAGATGTGATGCTATATTTTATTGTATGAGATGATCATGTTTTGTAACCGAAGTTATCGGCAATCGGGCAGGAGCCATATGGTTGTCGCTTATTGTATGAAATGCAAACGCCATGTAATTGCTTTACTTTATCACTAAGCAGAGCGATAGTCGAGTAGCAATAGTTGGCGAGACGACAACGATGCTACGATGGAGATCAAGGTGTCGCTACCGGTGACGATGGTGATCATGACGGTGCTTTTGAGATGGAGATCACAAGCACAAGATGATGATGGCCATATCATATCACTTATATTGATTGCATGTGATGTTTATCCTTTATGCATCTTATCTTGCTTTGATTGACGGTAGCATTATAAGATGATCTCTCACTAAAATTATCAAGAAGTGTTCTCCCGAGTATGCACCGCTGCGAAAGTTCTTCGTCTTTGAGACACCACGTGATGATCGGGTGTGATAGGCTCTACGCTCAAATACAACGGGTGCAAAACAGTTGCGCACGCGAATACTCAAGTTAAACTTGAGGAGCCTAGCATATAACAGATATGGCCTCGGAACACGGAGACCGAAAGGTCGAGCGTGAATCATATAGTAGATATGATCAACATAGTGATGTTCACCATTGAAACTACTCCATCTCACGTGATGATCGGACATGGTTTAGTTGATATGGATCACGTAATCACTTAGAAGATTAGAGGGATATCTATCTAAGTGGGAGTTCTCAAGTAATATTATTAATTGAACTTTAATTTATCATGAACTTAGTCCTGGTAGTATTTTGCAAATTATGTTGTAGATCAATAGCTCGCGTTGTTGCTTTCATATGTTTTTATATGTGTTCCTAGAGAAAATTGTGTTGAAAAACGTTAGTAGCAATGATGCGGATTGGATCCGAGATCTGAGGTTTATCCTCATTGCTGCACAGAAGAATTATGTCCTTGATGCACCTCTAGGTGACAGACCTATTGCAGGAGCAGATGCAGACGTTATGAACGTTTGGCTAGCTCAATATGATAACTACTTGATAGTTTAGTGCACCATACTTAACGGCTTAGAATCGGGACTTCAAAGACGTTTTGAACGTCATGGACCATATGAGATGTTCCAGGAGTTGAAGTTAATATTTCAAGCAAATACCCGAGTTGAGAGATATGAAGTCTCCAACAAGTTCTATAGCTAAAAGATGGAGGAGAATCACTCAACTAGTGAGCATGTGCTCAGATTGTCTGGGTACTTTAATCGCTTGAATCAAGTGGGAGTTAATCTTCCAGATAAGATAGTGATTGACAGAATTCTCTAGTCACCATCACTAAGTTACTAGAACTTCGTGATGAACTACAAGATGCAAGGGATGACGAAAACGATTCCCGAGCTCTTCGTGATGAATCGACGAAGGTAGAAATCAAGAAAGAGCATCAAGTGTTGATGATTGACAAGACCACTAGTTTCAAGAGAAGGGCAAAGGGAAAGAAAGGGAACTTCAAGTAGAAAGACAAGTAAGTTGTCACTCCCGCGAAGAAGCCCAAAGCTGAACCTAAAGCCTGAAACTGAGTGCTTCTACTGCAAAGGAAATGGTCACTGGAAGTGGAAATACTCCAAATATTTGGTGGATAAGAAGGATGGCAAAGTGAACAAGGGTATATTTGATATACAGGTTATTGATGTGTGCTTTACTAGTGTTTATAGTAGTCCCTGAGTATTTGATACTTGTTCGGTTGCTAAGATTAGTAACTCAAACAGAGTTACGAATAAAATGAAACTAGTTGAAGGGAAGTGACGATGAGTGTTGGAAGTAGTTCCAAGATTGATATGATCATCATCACACACTCCCTATACTATCGGGATTAGTGTTGAACCTAAATAAATGTTATTTGGCGCTTATGCTGAGCATGAATATGATTTGATCATGTTTATTGCAACACGGTTATTCATGTAAGTTAGAGAATAATTATTGTTCTGCTTACATGAATAAAACCTTCTATGGTCATACACCCAATGAAAATGGTTTGTTGGATCTCCATCGTGTGATACACATATTCATAATATTGAAACCAAAAGATGTAAAGTTAATAATGATAGTGCAATTTATTTGTGGCACCGCCGCTTTGGGTCATATCGGTGTAAAGCGCATGAAGAAACTCCATAAAGATGGATTTTGGAATCACTTGGTTATGAATCATTTGATGCTTGCGTAACCATGCCTTATGGGCAAGATGACTAAAGACTCGCTTCTCCGAACAATGGAGCGAGCAAATGACTTATTGGAAATAATACATACCGATGTATGCGGTCCGATGAGTGTTAGAGCTCACGGCAAGTATCGTTATTTTCGACCTTCACAAGATGATTTGAGCAGATATGAGTATATCTACTTAATGAAGCACAAGTCTGAAACATTTGAAAAGTTCAAAGAATTTCAGAGTGAAGTGGAGAATCATCGTAACAAGAAAATAAAATTTCTACGATCTGATCGTGGAGGAGAATATTTGAGTTACGAGTTTGGCCTTCATATAAAACAATGTGGAATAGTTTCACAGCTCACGCCACATGGAACACCATAACGTAATGGTGTGTCCGAACGTCGTAAACGCACTTTATTGGATATGGTGCGATCTATGATGTATCTTACCGATTTACCACTATCGCTTTGGGGTTATGCATTAGAGACAGCTGCATTCACGCTTAATAGGGCACCATCTAAACCGCTGAGGCGACACCGTATGAACTATGGTTTAACAAGAAACCTAAGTTGTCGCTTTCTTAAAGGTTGGAGTTGTGATGCTTATGTGAAAAGGTTTCACCGATAAGCTCGAACCCAAATCGGAGGAGTGCATCTTCATAGAATACCCAAAGGCAACTATTGGGTACACCTTCTATCACAGATCCGAAGGCAAGTTATTCGTTGTTAAGGTGGATCCTTTCTAGAGAAGAAGTTTCTCTCAAAGAAGTGAGTGGGAGGAAAGTAAGAGCTTGATAAGGTAATTTGTACCTTCTCCCGAATTGGAAAGTAGTTCATCACGTAAATCAGTTCCAGTGATTCCTACACCAATTAGTGAGGAAGCTAATGATGATGATCATGAAACTTCAGATCAAGTTACTACAAAACCTTGTAGGTCTTCCAGTACAGTCCGCACTGAGTGGTACGGTAATCCTATTCGGAAGTCATGTTACTAGACCATGATGAACCTACTTAACTATGAGGAAGCGATGATGAGCCCAGATTCGCGAAATGGTTTGAGACCATGAAATCTGAGATGGGATCCATGTATGAGAACAAAGTGTGGACTTTGATGGAGTTGCTCGATGATCGGCAAGCCATATTATATAAATGGATCTTCAAGAGGAAGACGGACACCGATAGTAGTGTTACTATCTACAAAGCTCGACTTGTCACAAAAGGTTTTCGACAAGTTCAAGGTGTTGACTACAATGAGATTTTCTCAATCAGTAGCGATTCTTAAGTCTGTCCGAATCATGTTAGCAATTGCCACATTTCATGAAATCGGCAAATGGATGTCAAAACTACATTCTTTAATGGATTTATTAAAGAAGAGTTGTATATGATGCAACCAGAAGTTTTTGTCAATCCTAAAGGAGCTAACAAATGTGCAAGCTCCAAATGATCCATCAATGGACTAGTGCAAGCATCTCGAGTTGAATATACGCTTTGATGAGTTGATCAAAGATATGGTTTTATACTGACTTTGGAGAAGCCTGTATTTACAAGAAAGTGAGTGGGAGCACTACATCATTTCGATAAGTATATGTGAATGACATATTGTTGATCGGAAATAATGTAGAATTATTCTGCAAAGCATAAAGGAGTATTTGAAAGGAGTTTTTCAAAGAAGGACCTCGTGAAGCTGCTTACAAATTGAGCATCAAGATCTATTGAGATAGATCAAAACGCTTGATAAGTTTTTTCAATAAGTACATACCTTGTCAAGATTTTGAAGTAGTTCAAAATGGAACAATCAAAGAAAAGTTCTTGCCTGTGTTGTAAAGGTGTGAAATTGAGTAAGACTCAAAACCCGACCACGGCAGAAGATAGAAAGAGAATGAAAGTCATTCCCTATGCATCAGCCATAGGTTCTATAAAGTATGTCATGTTGTGTACCAGATCTATTGCATAACCTACCACTAAGCTTGGCAAGGGAGTGCAATAGTGATCTAGGAGTAGATCAATGGACAGCGGTCAAAATTATCCTTAGTGGAATAAGGATATGTTTCTCGATTATGGAAGTGAAAAAAGGTTCGTCGTAAAGGGTTACGTCGATGCAAGTTTTAACACTAATCTAGATGACTCTGAGTCTCAATCTGGATACATATTGAAAGTGGGAGCAATTAGCTAGAGTAGCTCCATGCAGAGCATTGTAGACATAGAAATTTGCAAAATACTTACGGCTTTGAATGTGACAGACCTGCTGACTAAAATTATCTCACAAGCAAAACATGATCACACCTTAGTACTCTTTGGGTGTTAATCACATAGCGATGTGAACTAGATTACTGACTCTAGTAAACCCTTTGGGTGTTGATCACATGTCGATGTGAACTATGGGTGTTAACCACATATAGATGTGAACTATTGATGTTAAATCACATGGCGATGTGAACTAGATTATTGACTCTAGTGCAAGTGGGAGACTCAAGGAAATATGCCCTAGAGGCAATAATAAAGTTATTATTTATTTCCTTATTTCATGATAAATGTTTATTATTCATGCTAGAATTGTATTAACCGAAACATAATACATGTGTGAATACATAGACAAACAGAGTGTCACTAGTATGCCTCTACTTGACTAGCTCGTTAATCAAGATGGTTATGTTTCCTAACCATAGACATGAGTTGTCATTTGATTAACGGGATCACATCATTAGGAGAATGATCTGATTGACATGACCCATTCCGTTAGCCTAGTACTTGATCGCTTAGTATGTTGCTATTGCTTTCTTCATGACTTATACATGTTCCTGTAACTATGAGATTATGCAACTCCTGCTTACCGGAGGAACACTTTGGGTACTACCAAACGCCACAACAGAATCGGGTGATTATAAAGGAGTACTACAGGTGTCTCCAAAGGTACTTGTTGGGTTGGCGATTTGAGATTAGGTTTTGTCACTCCGATTGTCGGAGAGGTATCTCGGCCTTCTCGGTAATGCACATCACATAAGCCTTGCAAGCATTACAACTAATGAGTTAGTTGTGAGATGATGTATTACGGAACGAGTAAAGAGACTTACCAAGAACGAGATTGAAATAGGTATTGGATACCGACGATCAATCTCGGGTAAGTAACATACCGATGACGAAAGGAACAACGATGTCGTTATGCGGTTTGACCGATAAAGATCTTCGAGAATATGTAGGAACCAATATGGGCATCCAGGTTCCGCTATTGGTTATTGACCGAGAATAGTTCTAGGTCATGTCTACATAGTTCTCGAACCCGTAGGGTCCGCACGCTTAAGGTTTCGATGCGATGCTTATATTATGAGTTTGCATGTTTTGATGTACCAAGGAGTTCGGAGTCCCGGATGAGATCGGGGACATGACGAGGAGTCTCGAAATGGTCGAGACGTAAAGATTCATATATTGATGATATGTTTAGGCTAAGGGTCAAGCCCATGAGGCTTTAGGTCGGTGCAAAAGGAGTTTTATGAGGTTGGGGCCAAACGTCGGAGACCTCGGCGTCGCCCTGGGCCGACGCCGAGGCCCATGGCGTCTGGGCCGACGCCAAGGATTGGCGTTTGGTCCCGGAGTCCGAGTGGGACTCTTGCCTTCGGGCAAAACCGACTTTGAGGAGGTTTTTGCTCCAAGTTTCACCCGGGGCTCAACATATAAATAGAGGGGCAGGGCTAGCACAAAAGACACAACAATTGATCCCTTGGATCTCTTAGCCGTGTGCGGTGCCCCCTTCCATGATATTACACCTCGGTCATATCGTCGCAGAGTTTAGGCGAAGCCCTGCGCTGGTAGAGCATCATCATCGTCACCACGCCGTCGTGCTGACGGAACTCATCCCCGACACTTTGCTGGATCGGAGTCCGGAGATCGCCATCGAGCTGAACGGTGCGAACTCGGAGGTGCCGTGACGCTCGTGCTTGGATCGGTCGGATCGTGAAGATGTACGACTACATCAACCGCGTTGTTATAACGCCTCGCTTTCGGTCTCACGAGGGTACGTGGACGTACACTCTCCCTCTCGCTATGCCATCACCATGGTCTTGTGTGCGAGGGAAATTTTTGAAATTACTACATTCCCCAACAGCAACTAGTTGCGACAAGGTTGCTTGTCGGAGGCGGCATCGCCAGTAGGCTGCTGAAGTTCCGCACTCAGCGCTCGCGGCAAAGGTGTTCGCACCGACAAGTTCCCTAAAAGCGTAGGGCATAAACATACAAGTGAAGAAATCGAGTAAAGGAAATAACATTGCATTCGATTGCCTAAGATAGTGTATATTACATGATAACTTGTCGCGGATCTAATAGATGTTTCGCCTAAACATGATCTACAGCGACAAGAGAAAGATAAGCTTGGCGGCCTAGTCCACGCGGTCGCCATCGAGCCTCTTGACTCCGCTCACCCTGTCCACAATGGGTGCGACAAGGGTTTTGAGTGCTTCAACGTCAGCAGATGGAGGCAGGGACTTGAGGACTTTGGTGAAATCGACGCCTGGGTTGCGGAAGGCCACCTTCATCAAAACCTTCTGGAGGGCCCCGGCGCAAACTTGGCGCGACTCCTCCGCCAACTGCTTTGGGATCTCCTCCCGGAGCCGCTGAAGACCCGTCAGCACACCCTTGAAGAACAGGCTGAGCTTGACACTGGGTTGGAGGTTCTCGTCGGTGGAGTACCCAAGATCCACCATCCCCAGCTCCATCAGCTCATTATGGATGCCGGCGGCGGTGTCCACAAGACCTTCTGTCCAGTGCATTATGCTGTCTCTGAGATTATTCTAAGCAGTCACAGCATTCGACAGCAATTCCTCGTTGGCCTTGATCTTCTCCAGCAGGCCCGCTTCCCGCTCCTTGGCGCCTTCCAACGTCTCCGTCAAGGTGGTCTGGCCAGCTCCAGATCCTCCTTGAGTCCTTAGCGGCGCCGATCTCCTTGATCTTCTCAAAGAAGGCGCCCCGCAACTCACCGAGGGTGTAGGCGTCCTTCTCGCGCCGGCTCAACCCGTGACCTCCTCGGCGCTCTTCTCGAGGGAGGACTCCAGCTGAGCCACCCTTGTCTCCAGTTCCTTCTTGGCGGCCTCGGCAGCCGCAGCAGCATCCTTTGCCTCCTGAAGTGGCCCGCCAATCGCTTGTTTCACAAGACGGCGAGATCTTCCTCATAGCTGTCGAGGTTGATCTTCCGCTGCGCCACCACCTTCTCGCTGGAGAGCTTCTCGCCGGCAAGCCTCGCTGCTCCTCGACCTCGCCTCTTCTCCAAGATGAAGGCGTGTGCGCCTCAGCAAGCTGCTCCCGCGCCTCGCTATATATCGGAGAGTCTTTGTTGGCGCGCCGGAGCTCTTCGCGCTTCTCCAAGTCAGCTCCGCCCTCGCGACAAGCGCCTCCTCGACTCCAGCTTGTCTTGTCGGGCACGGTAGAGCGACAAAGAACCTCCTTAGCAGCTGCTCCTCCTCAGCTCACCGCTGCTGCTGCTCGGAGCATCGACCAGCGAAGCCGGTGGAGGCAAGCAGTTCAGCGTCAAGGTCTCCCCTCGCCGGTGTGCCTGAGCTTGATGCCCAGGGAGCTTGATAAAGACACCTCGCCGGCCTTGAGATAGGCGCCAGTGGGGCTCTTGAGTCCTGGTGCGGCGTCGGTGGCGGAGGATCGCGGTCGGCAGCAGCGCTGGCGCTCCTGCGCCTCAGGCGTCGCAAGGCGATCGCCAGATTCCTCCCAGCCTCTGCACCAGCAGCCTTGGCGGCCTCTCGCCGGCGGGCCCGCCGGCGCCAGCCTCCTCCTCCATGTTGGCAGCGCCGACATTGTCGCCATGAGCGCCCTCCTCACGGCAGCCTCGGCTCCATCGGGTCTCCTGCAGATGGATCTGATGGTCGAGAAAGAAAGAACAAGTCAAGCGAGTGTTCAAAGAGAAGAACAGAAGAAAAGAGAATCCAAGGAGATTTTCAAACAAAAAATTACCTGCAATGGGATCTGTTGCGCGGTCTCCACAACCGAGGGTCGTCGGCGCCTGCCCTTGTCGGGAAGCTCCCTTGTCGGAGAGGCCTCCCTTGCCGGAGAGCGCCCTTGGCGGAGAGTTCTCCCTTGGCGCGAGTTGAAGCAAGTAGAACGTCGGGAGGACCTCCGGTGCTTCCTCGATGTGGCTGCTCGCTCCCTACGTGATTCAACAAACCAGATATCGCTGATTTAAGAAGCACCCAAGCACACCTAATCACGAAAAGTAAACCAAAACACTTACGCTGGGGGCTGAGCTGGGGGCTGCTCTGTTGAAGGATTGCCGGGTCCGGCAAGGGAGTCCCAGACGTGCCCCCTGTCGCCACAGGGGAATCATCTGAGACGACAACCACCGGGGTCTTGGCCCTCTTCGACACCCTCTGAGCTAGTGTCCTGAAGAAGGAGAAGGTTCAGAATGAAGCCAGTCAGATACAAAATAAAGCAATAAATTGGAGGATTGCAAATAGCAGCGACAAGATCTTACTCTTCCTCTTCTTCCTCGGAGCTGAGGGCGGAGAGATCAAATTCAGCTCCGGCGCGATGAATTGGAGGAGAAGACTCCCTCGGACGATTGGCGGATGCAGGGGCCGCGACTCCAGAAGACCCCACTCCCGTTGCTGTGGCGGCAGGAGGCGCTCCCGCGGCAACAGTACTTGCCGCGGTGGAGCGCGTTGGGCGACGAAGCGGCGGTTGGGCCGCCTGCCGCCCCGCCACTTCTCCGGTCTTTATGGAGGCGTCTCCTTGGCGGGCTGCGGGCTCCCTGCTGCAAGCTGCTTGACGGCGGAGGGGAAGCGCCACCGGCCGGCTCTTCCGGATTGACGTCAGGCTCGGCCTGTTCCTCCTCACCGACAAGCTCCTCTCGGTCGGCAAGGCTTGCCGCCTTGGCTGTTTCCGCCTCGACGGTGAACCCAAACACGCCGGGCGGCGGCAGCTTCGCCGCCTCCAACCTTGTATGGCGCGCGCCATCTCTTGATCAGTGGTGTCGCGGGTGAGCCGCCTCTCGCTTCGCCGGCGCGGATCGGCACCTCTACCAAGTTGTCGAAGAACTGCTGAACGACGCCGCCGGGCGGGCTCTCGCCAAGTTGGAACGATTCCATGGGAATCGCACAACAGCATCATCGCGGATGCTTTGCTGCGACGAAGTTGTTGCACAAGGGCACGACTCCCATCGGCAACATGCACCACTCGGGTGATCCGCATCGCTTGAACAACCCCGCAGCATGCCGCCCAGCTCCAAGGTAGTAAAATTCCAGTTCAGACCCGGCGCAGCCTCATGATGTCCGCCGCTCGAGTTCCCAAGCAGGCCTCCTCCTCTCCCGCAAGGGCGCAATGCGGCGCGGCGAAGTCCGCGCCAACTGCTCCCACGGTAAGCCCCTGCTTGCCGGAGACGCAAGATCCTAGTCACGGCAATCTTCAACTTGTCGCCCTCCGCGCCAAGTTACTCCACCATTGCCCAAGACTATGGGAGTTTGGCGCGAGGCGGTGAAAGGCTGTGGCTCCTCTTCTAAGATCCAACACCAGTCAGCTCTCCACTCCTCCCACTTACTACGCATTTCTCCGTCAAGATATGCTTCCTTCTTGCCAATCCTAGAGACCCATGCAATTCCCCCGGCAAGCGGCTCTCCTCTCTCTATGCGAGGAATGAAGTAATGGCGGAAGAGTGCTACATTTGGGTGGACCCCGACAAAGTTCTCGCAGAGGTGTGCGAAAACGACCAAGGTGAGGACGGCGTTGGGGGTGAAATCAAGGAGGCGGAGGCCATATGTGTTCATGACATCACGAAAAATTAGAAAAGGCAGGCAGAGCCCGAGGGAAGAAAAGCGCCAAGAAGGGTACCCGATAGAAACCTTCTCGGATGTGGCGGCGGAGATGACTCTCGCGCTGGATGCGCCCGGTCTCCGTCGACTGAAGAGATAGTACAGCTCCCGCAGCTCCTTCCGCAAGCTGTGGGGTCAAGAGGGCCGCGCCTTCCGCGCCGCGCCATGAGCCGCTGCGCCCGGCCGATTTCACGCCTTTTCCCTTGTCGGCCTTCGGAGCCATGGGGAGAGGTGGTGGAGGAGGTCGACGGCGTTGGTGGCACCGGTGGCAATGGAGGGGCGGGCGCCGCTCTCTTTGGACTCGAGAAGATAGGGGAAGCGACGGGGTTTTTCGATGTGACAAAGAAGGGCAAGTGGGCGCCCCTGCCCTGTTCCCCCCGCTTATAAAGGGAGAGGGACAGGCGTTCTGATTTTCCCATTAAAGAAAGCTCACGATCTCCCCACGACGCCACGACCGATGCGTGGACGCTCGTGGGAGGCGTGGTGGGTCCAAGGCAGTAATGGCGTAATCAAGACCACACGTGTCTGCAGACTGCTTTTGGGCCTGGCCCAACAGAGCTTGTCGCCGCAGGTGGCCCAGGCCCGGGGGCTCCTGTCGGTGTACTAGAGTAGGGGTACCCCTAGCACCCCGAACTCGTGCACGGGCAGTTGCAGCACCCCACGGCAGGGCTGGCCTGATGACCGCCAAGATCCTCAGCGGCTCCTTTGGAGCCATTCAAGAACAAAGTAATCAAGGCCCCGGCAAGAGGAGCTTGCCGGGAAGGCCACTCAGGGCACGAAGGAAACAAGGCCCCGACAAGAGGAGCTTGCCGGGAAGGCTTGGTGAGCGATAAGCTCCCGAGCGCGACAAGAACCTTGCCGCGGCAAAATGCTCGCCGCGGCAAGTGACCTCTCTTCATCTCTGCTCCAGCTCATCCGCCAACGTGTCATCACGGGGCTCTCCCAAGCACGCATGTCGACGGGCTGTGCAGCCAGCGGGGAGCAGCGATAAGCGGCGCTGACAAGCTACTATCGTGGCAAACGGAGGCGCACTTGACGGTCCCTCGTTACAATCGTTTCAGCGATCGAGACGGGCATTTATGACTCTTGTCCCTTGCCGTCGAGTTAGGTATAGATCACTGTACACTGTACAAAGCGGTGTACCAACCTCCGTTTTTACTATCTTACCCTTGTCTACTTGCCACATGTGGTGACCCCTTGTGCCTATAAAAGGAGGCCCAAGTGCAACATAGAAAGGGTTCGGCTCAGCTCCAACTTAGTTCATTCGACTCACACATACACTCAAGCTAGGTTCTGTAGCCCTCATTGCTCCCTAGCGAGAACACAAGATAATCCACAAAGCAGCAGTAGGAGTATTATCTCTCCGGAGAGCTCCGAAGCTGGGTAAATCTGCTCGTGTGCATCGCTTCGATCCGCTCTTTGTGCAATCTCCGCCCCCCTCCGAACCACAAGGGACCCAGGTCCCATAGGTGTTCGTGGGCCACGATCAGCTTCCCCGACAGTAACAATCTAAACTAAATATCGGTAAAAAATTCATGTTACCACAATTACCATATACGCCTTTTACTATATCACCTTTGATGTCATACGCTCATATAATACTACTATACCAGTCCCCGTAGTATGTATGGTCATGATCGAAGTACGGTTTATTCTATTAGCAATCTTCATATCTTAAAAGTTAAAATTCAATGTTTACTATAGAGCTTTGCATGAATTCCACATAACCTTTTTAAGCCATCCAAATAAATGCAGATAGATGAGCTTAAACATGTGCATGATCGATTTGTGTACAGCTAGGTAGTTGGTTTTATGTTCCACACACACGTGAAAACCCCCCTGAATTAGCTATAATATAAGGGTTCCATTTGATAGTTACAACTGTACAACCTTTAATATGGTGTTATATATATACATCACATATATACTAGTCCGTCTAAGCTTTGATTGAAAAGGATTGGAGGCCTAAGCTACTTCTCACAAGATGTGTCTTCTCTGGCTTTCCTATGGATACTGAGGACTAACTGTATGTACTAATCTTATTAGAAAAATTAAGGAGTGTATGTGATATGCCCCAATAGGCCCTATACCAGTACAGAAAAATATACCAACTATTTTTTTGGAAGCAACTACTCCATCCGTTCCTCAATGTAAGTCTTCGTAGAGATTCCATTATGAACTATATACAAAGTAAAATGAGTGAATCACACTCTAAAATGCATATATACATCCGTATGTGGTCCATAGTGAAATCTCCACAAAGACTTATATTTAGGAACGAACGGAGTAATTAATATGAGGTGATGATCCATGCAGACCACATATATGCTTAATTTAGCATAAAATTACTTTGGTGTTTCATTTAAATAACCACTGTGAAATAGTGCTTCTAGATAAAGATGTAACTCGATTAAAAGGCATATAGCCTAAAATTAGTTCAGAACCTACACTACATTTCCAGAAGAGAGAGCTTCTTCAGCCTTCAGTGATGAAAACTCTGTCAGATTAAAGAATCATACCTCGGAAAAACAGCATTCAAGATCTTCTTCTCGCCATATTTCCTCCAGTGGAACCTGTCATTTCCTGGCGTCTTAGTTAGTATCTCCTTGCTGAATAACAAGACGGAAGAAATAAAATTAATTTTTTTATTTTGACAAAGGGGATATATAAATATCATAGAGATATCAATTGCACCCAGCCTTTGCAACAACGAAATGACTAAATACATTACGGATGCGCACAACACAAAAGCAAAAGAAGAAAAAAAAGAAAGATACTGCTATAATGATCAATTCCTTATAACCGCAGGATGAAGCACCACCAGGACAACACCCGAAGTGATCCAAATTCTCCAAAAGCGACGGCTCCAACAAGAAAATAGTGCACAAGCACCGTCGTCGTCCGATCATACTCCCTCCGTTCCAAAATAGATGACTCAACTTTGTACCAACCTATAAGTTGGTACAAAGTTGAGTCATCTATTTGGAACGGAGGGACTAGATCTTAGGTTTTCACCCTGAAGAAAGCCAGACACAACCAATTAAGGTCAGGCATTGTGTTTACGCCTTGAAAGCTAATACTCTGTACTCCTCTTGTGCTACCAGCCCCACTTGCCGATGTTGCTGTCACGAGTCATGAATCACCAAGCAAAGTCATCATCGCCTCGAAGACTCGATCCACCATTACTAGGCCTCATACCTCAGCCGATCCACCATTACTCACTAGTAGAAAAGGGGGCAATGACCGAGGCCGGGTCAGGCCATTAGTCCCGGTTCTGCCACGAACCGGGACCAATGGAGGTATTTGTCCCGGTTCGTGATCCCAGGGGGCCGGCCGGGACCTCATGGGCATTGGTCCCGGTTCGTCTGGCCCTATTGGTCCCGGTTGGTGGGACGAACAGGGACCAATGGCCTCGCTCCTGGCCCACAACCATTGGTCCCGGTTGGTGGCTTGAACCGGGACCAAAGGCTCCCCTTTAGTCCCGGTTCATGCCACCAACCGGGACCAATGAGGTGCCTATATATACCCTCAGCGTAAGAGCAGAGCACACTGCTCTATTTTTTCTGGCCGCCGAGGGGGAGAGGGCTTGGTGGTGCTCCGGCTCACCTCCTATGCGCACAAGGTGTTCGGTGGAATGCCCGAGCCACACTACTTAAGCTTTCTCCTCTCCAAGCTCGACCTCCAAGCTCCATTTTCCTCAATATTTGTCTAGGTTTAGCGGTGCGTCACGCCCCGTCCCCGTCTTCACCGCCGCCGATCACCCGCACCGATCTCATCGCCGGCACCACCGTGGTGAGCCTCTTGTTCTTATCTTCTTTCTGAAAGGAAAACTATTCTTACGTGTATGTTTAGATAGATACTTGTATTATTTTCTTACTTTTATTATTGCATCTTATATAGTGCGATTGTTTTGGTATCCTCCCCCGTCGGCACTCGTCCTGTCTATGATTCGGATGTGGTATATATATTATCTTTTCATAACTATTGGTTCATTTATTGTTTATGAAAATTATGCCGACCAACGTGACATAGATTTTATTTATCTAGGAGGTTGTTGAACCGGAAATTCCAACCGACCCTATTGTCGAGAGGTTAAATTTAGTTGAAGAATAAAACAATTTCTTGAAGGAAAAAATAAAAAAACTTGAGGAGGAGAAGATGATATTGGAGTTGCATGTTGCGGATGTCGTCGATGATCACAAGATCAAGATGGATGCAATGCGCTTGAAGATTAGAAATATTAGAAATATGCCATTCATACCGAGGCTTGGTATCATTATGCCGTTGGATCAGTTGTTACCTTGGTTGCGATTATGATTGCATTTGTTTTCGCATTGAAATGTTTTACATAGTTTCAATGTATGGTTTAATTAATTTAGATGCTCTGCAGAGCTTTATGTTGTTAGATGAGAACTATGTATGTACTTTGGTTTTTATGTGATGATGAACTTCTATTAATTTTGTCACTTAATTATCTATTCGTGATGTTCTGTAATGATTTTTGACACACTTAATTATATATAATGCACGCAGATGAACCGACAATGGATGTACGGTGACAGACACACCTCCGAGTACATTAAGGGCGTGCATAATTTTCTCGAAGTGGCTGAGGCAAACAAGCAGAATGATTTTATGTGCTGTCCATGCCCTATATGTGGGAATACGAAGTCTTACTCTGACTGGAAAATCCTTCACACCCACCTACTTTACAAGGGTTTCATGCCACACTATAATGTTTGGACGAGGCACGGAGAAATAGGGGTTATGATGGAAGGCGGTGAAGAAGAAGAGTACGATGACAACTATGTGCCCCCTGAATACGGTGATGCTACTGAACATCAAGAGGAACCAGACGATGTGCACGATTGTGCTGCAACGGGCGAAGCTGCTAAAGATCAAGAGGAACCAGACGATGTGCCCGATGATGATGATCTCCGTCGGGTCATTGTCGATGCAAGGACGCAATGCGAAAGTAAAAAGGAGAAGCTGAAGTTCGATCACATGTTAGAGGATCACAAAAAAGGGTTATACCCCAATTGCGAAGATGGCAACACAAAGCTCGTTACCGTACTGGAATTAATGCAGTGGAAGGCAGAGAATGCTGTGCCTGATAAAGGATTTGAGAAGCTACTGAAAATATTGAAGAAGAAGCTTCCAAAGGATAACGAATTGCCCGACAGTACATACGCAGCAAAGAAGGTCGTATGCCCTCTAGGATTGGAGGTGCAGAAGATACATGCATGCCCTAATGACTGCATCCTCTACCGCGGTGCATACAAGGATCTGAACGCATGCCCGGTATGCGGTGCGTTGCGGTATAAGATCATAAGAGATGACCCTGGTGATGTTGACGGCGAGACTCCCAGGAAGAGGGTTCCTGCGAAGGTGATGTGGTATGCTCCTATAATACCACGGTTGAAACGTCTATTCAGAAACGAAGAGCATGCCAAGTTGATGCGATGGCGCAGTGAGGACCGTAAGAAAGACATGATGTTGAGAGCACCCACTAACGGGTCGCAGTGGAGAAAAATCGAGAGAAAGTACTGGGATGAGTTTGCAAAGGACCCAAGGAATGTCTGGTTTGCTTTAATCGCGGATGGCATTAATCCTTACGGGGAGCAGAGCAGCAATCACAGCACCTGGCCCGTGACTCTATGTATGTATAACCTTCCTCCTTGGATGTTCATGAAGCGGAAGTTCATTATGATGATAGTTCTCATCCAAGGCCCTAAACAACCCGACAACGACATTGATGTGTACCTAAGGCCATTAGTTGAAGAACTTTTATAGCTGTGGAATGGAAACGGTGTACGTACGTGGGATGAGCACAAAAAGGAGGAATTTGACCTAAAGGCGTTGTTGTTCGTGACCATCAACGATTGGACCGCTCTCAGTAACCTTTCAGCACAGACAAACAAAGGATACCACACATACACGCACTGTTTACTTGACACCGATAGTATATACCTGGGAAGCTGCAGGAAGAATGTGTACCTAGGCCATCGCCAATTTTTTCCGACCAACCATCAATGTAGAAAGAAAGGCAGGCATTTCAAAGCGAGGCAGATCACCGGAAGAAGCCCGCCATGCGCATCGGTGATCACGTACTTGCTATGGTCAATGATTTACACGTAATCTTTGGAAAGGGTCCCGCGGACTACCTGTTCGAATGACGCCGAGAATCACGCACCCATGTGGAAGAAGAAATCTATATTTTGGGACCTACCCTCTGGAAAGACCTAGAGGTCCTCTCTTCGATCGACGTGATGCACGGACGAAGAACCTTTGCGTGAACCTGCTAGGCTTCTTGGGCGTGTATGGGAAGACAAAAGATACACCGAGGCACGGAGGACCTGCAACGCTTGCACAAAAAAGAGGGTATGCCTCCAAGCGGTATGAAGGTCCCGCCAGCCACGCTCTTATTTAAAGAAGAGAAAGAAATCTTCTTTGAATGCCTGCTCAAGATGAAGGTCCCGACCGGCTCCTCGTCGAATATAAAGGGAATAATAAATATGCCGAGAAAAGTTCCGAACCTAAAGTCTCATGACTGCCACGTGATTATGACGCAAGCGCTTCGTTGCATTGAGGGGCTTCTACCGAAAACGTCCGATTAGCAATTGTGAAGCCATGTGCACTCCTCAATGCAATATCTCGAAGGTGATCGATCCAGAAATCGCATCAACGCTAAGGAGTGATGTGGCGAATGTCTTGTCGTTTCGAGCTGGTTTTCCCACCATCCTTGTTCAATATCATGACGCACGTCCTAGTTCATCTAGTCGACGAGATTGTCATTCTGGGGCCCGTATTTCTACACAATATGTTCTCCTTTGATAGGTTCATGGGAGTCCTAAAGAAATATGTCCGTAATCGCTTAGGCCGAAGGAAGCATCTCCATAGGCCATCAAGCGAGAGGATGTCATCGGGTTTTGTGTTCTGGCCTTAAGAAGATAGGTCTCCTAAATCGCGGTATGAGGGGAGACTGACCGAAAAGGCACGCTTGAAGGGACTCAATAATATGCAGGGACATATATTCTTGGTCTCAAGCACACTACAGCTTCTACGGAACTCTACCTTGGTGACCCCTATGTCGATGAACACAAGAACAGTCTGCGCTCCAAACACCCGGAGCAAAGGCGACGATCGGATTACATGTGAACACATCAGACTTTCAGCAGTTGGTTGGAAACACGCCTCAGAGGTGACAACACTATTTGTGATGAGCTGTACTTGTTGTCCAGGGGACCATCTTCGACTGTAATGATTTGGAAAGGATACGAGATAAATGGGAATACATTGTACACGATTGATCAAGATCAAAAGAGCACCAACCAAAACAGCGGTGTCCGCTTTGATGCAGAAACCGAGAGGGGAAAGGACACATATTATGGTTACATAGTGGACATATGGGAACTTGACTACGGAGTAGATTTTAAGGTCCCTTTGTTTAAGTGCAAATGGGTCAATCTGTCAGAGGCGGGGTGGTGTAGACCCACATTACGGAATGACAACAAGGATCTAAAAATCTTGGGTACACCGACGAACCGCTCGTCCTAGCCAATGATGTGGCACATGTTATCTATGTGAAGGACATGTCTACGAGACCGAGAAAAGAAAAGATAAGGAAGCTTAATACATCATACGATGAGCCAAAGCGCCACATAGTTCTTTCAAGAAAAAGGGACATCCCAGGAGTGGATGGCAAGACAGACATGTCTGAAGAGTATGAAACGTTTCATGAAATTCCTCCCTTCAAAGTCAAGGCTGACCCAATCATCCTGATAAAAGATGAAGATTATCCATGGTTACGGCGCAATAAGCAAATGACACAAGCGAACAAAAAGTCAAGACTTTCTCCCGCAACTATTATGATGATACCATGCCAACTTTGTAATGCAGCAGTATGATTCCATTATCCGCTTTGTACATGCACATGCTATGCCAACTTTTTCAGAGATCATTTGAAAACTATGAATTTAGGTCGAATTTCTCTATAGGTGCATCTATGTTCATTAGTCCTCGCCCATGCGGCTCGCCTCGCCCATGACCATTAGTCCCGGTTTGTGCCACAAACCGACTAAAGGGTTGGTCCTCGCGCTCGAGTTTAGTCCCACCTCGCGAATCAAGGGCGCCACACCGTTTATAAGCCCGTCCCTCTTTGCCTTGTTGAGCTCCTCTCAAAGTGAAAATAGATGCCCCTATACAGGGAATTTGACCTAAATTTATAGTGAATTTCTCTGAAATTCATAGAAATTGATTATGAATTTAGGTCAAATTTTCTCTATAGGTGCATCTATGTTCACTTTTTAGTAAAGTTAATCACAAACTTGTGATTCACACAAATTTCAAAGAATTCAAATTTTAACTATTCAAATTTGAAAACTAATGGCACAAACAGAAGGTTTATAATTTTTCTAAAACTAATGGTACTAACAGAAAGTTTATAATTTTGCTGACCTAAAACAAAAAGAATTAAAAAATAAAGCAAAAACCAAAATAAAATAAATAATGTAGAAAACAAAACAAAAAAACTGGAAAAAAATAAAAATAGCAACAATAAGTATTTTGTTGTAAGTAGAAACAAAATAAAATAAATAAAGCAACAAAGAAAACAAAAAGTGTTTTCAAATTTGAGAACTAATGGCACTAATAGAAAGTTTATAATTTTTCTAAAATTAAAAGCAAAAAGAATTAAAAATAAAGCAAAAAACAACAAAAATAAATAATGCAGGAAACAAAACAAAAAACTGGAAAATAAAAATAAAAATAGCAACAATAAGTATTTTGTTGTAAGTAGAAACAAAATAAAATAAATAAAGCAGCAAAGAAAACAAAAAGTATTTTCAAATTTGAAAACTAATGGCACTAACAGAAAGTTTATAATTTTTCTAAAACTAAAAGCAAAAAGAATTAAAAATAAAGCAAAAACAACAAAAATAATTAATGCAAAAACAAAAAAACTGGAAAAAATAAAAATAGTGTCACCTCTCGGGCCCCCACGGCTGAATACGACTAGAAACCCTACCATGGGCCAGATTCAGCCCGCAGGAGGCCAAGTAGGCCCACAGCACATAGTGACAGATTAGGCCCTGAAGTTTCGAGTTGAGAGGAGCTCGAGAGGGTGGGCGCAGCGCTTATAAACCACTCTCGAGCCCTCTCAACTAGCGAGGTGGGACTAAACATTTGGGCGCGGGGCAGCACAAGACTTTTGGTCCCGGTTGGTGGCACCATCCGGGACTAGCAGATTGGTCCCTGTTCGTGGCACAAACCGGGACATGAGTTTGGTCCCGGTTGGTGACACCAACCGGGACTAAAGGGTGCATTAGTCCCGGTTTGTGCCACGAACCGGGACCAGTGTGTTGGAAATATGCCCTAGAGGAAATAATAAATTAGTTATTATTATTATATTTCCTTGTTCATGATAATTGTTTATTATCCATGCTATAATTGTACTGATAGGAAACTCAGATACATGTGTGGGTACATAGCCAACACCATGTCCCTAGTAAGCCTCTAGTTGACTTGCTCGTTGATCAATAGATGGTTACGGTTTCCTGACCATGGACATTGGATGTCGTTGATAACGGGATCACATCATTAGGAGAATGATGTGATGGACAAGAACCAATCCTAAGCCTAGCACAAAGATCGTGTAGTTCGTATGCTAAAGCTTTTCTAATGTCAAGAATTATTTCCTTAGACCATGAGATTGTGCAACTCCCGGATACCGTAGGAATGCTTTGGGTGTACGAGACGTCACAACGTAACTGGGTGGCTATAAAGGTGCACTACGGGTATCTCCGAAAGTGTCTGTTGGGTTGGCACGAATTGAGGCTGGGATTTGTCACTCCGTGTGACGGAGAGGTATCTCTGGGCCCACTCGGTAGGACATCATCATAATGTGCACAATGTGACCAAGGGGTTGATCACGGGATGATGTGTTACGGAACGAGTAAAGAGACTTGCCGGTAACGAGATTGAACAAGGTATCGGCATACCGACGATCGAATCTCGGGCAAGTACAATATCGCTAGACAAAGGGAATTGCATACAGGATTGCTTGAATCCTTGACATCGTGGTTCATCCGATGAGATCATCGTGAAACATGTGGGAGCCAACATGGGTATCCAGATCCCGCTGTTGGTTATTGACCGGAGAACGTCTCGGTCATGTCTGCATGGTTCCCGAACCCGTAGGGTCTACACACTTAAGGTTCGGTGACGCTAGAGTTGTTATGGGAAATAGTATGTGGTTACCGAAGGTTGTTTGGAGTCCCGTATGACATCCCGGACATGACGAGGAGCTCCGGAATGGTCCAGAGGTGAAGATCGGTATATTGGACGAAGGGTATTGGAGTCCGGAATTGTTCCGGGGGTACCAGGTGATGACCAGCGTGTCCGAAAGGGGTTTTGGAGGCCCCGACAAGCTTTGGGGGCCTTATGGGCCAAGGGGAGAGGGCACATCAGCCCACTAAGGGGCTGAGCGCCCCTCCCACCCCATCTCACGAAAATCCGAGAGGTGGGGATCCACCCTAGGGCAGCCACCCTCCCGGCTTGGGGGGCAAGTTTCCTAGGGGTGGGGGGCCAAAACTCATCTAGGGTTTCCCTATGGCCGCCGCCTCCCCTAGGGAACCCTAGGCGCCTCCCCTCCTCCCTTCCCCTATATATAGTGAGAGAGAGAGAGGGCAGCCAGACCCTTCCCGGGCGCAGCCCTCCCTCCTCCAACACCTCCTCCTCCTCCGTAGTGCTTGGCGAAGCCTCGCCGAGAACCACGAGCCCATCACCACCATGCCGTCAGGTTGTCGGAGTTCTCCTCAACTTCTCCTCTCCCTTGCTGGAGCAAGAAGGAGGAGACGCCCCGGCTGTACGTGTGTTGAACACGGAGGCACCGTTGTTCGTGCTTAGATCGAATCAACCGCGATCTGAATCGCATGTAGTACGACTCCTTCATCCGCTGTTTGTAACGCTCCGCTTAGCGATCTTCAAGGGTATGAAGATGCTCATCCTCTCCTCTCTTGGTGCTAGAATCTCCATAGATTGATCTTGGTGATGCGAGAAAATTTTGAATTTCTGCCACGCTCCCCAACACAATGTCTCGCCTATATATATAGCACTTGTGAAAATTTTTGTTCAGTTCTTCGATCCCGCCCGACGATGCCGCCAGGCTGCCCCTGCGCCTCGCCGTCTCGGTCGTCGCCTGCCTCCGACGCCGCACACGCCGCCAGACGCCACCACCACCTCAGCGCCTCGACGCTGTCGCCGCCGACGCCACCTCACTGTCATGTCTCCCTCCGCCCAGCCGACGACGCTGCTGCCTCGCTCAAGATGCCGTCGCCGCCCGCCGCCTCCGCCTCACTGTCGCCTCTGCCTCGCTGCGCCCAGCTGCCCCTGACCGCCGCCTCTGCCTCGCTTTGGTCAGGCCGCACCACCCCCTCTTCCCCTGTTTTTGCAAATATATATATGTTTTTTCCTGATTATATGTATATGTATGAGTATATGTATGTGTGTATATATGTTTATATGTCTTTTTCAGATTTTTGTTTTTGCATTTTTATAAAATGTATATATGTATGTATACATGTTCTCTGTGTATATATATGTTGATGTATATATGCAAAGATAGATTTTAGAAAAATAATATTTTTTCTGTTCATAGATTTTATTTGAACATTATTTTAAAAAAAGCAATACTACTTCATGTATTTTTAAGAAGGAAGAAGAAGAAAAGAATGAGAGGAAAAGGAAATAAGAAGAGGAAGAAGAGGAAACCAATACTACTTCATACAAATGTTTGTTCATATATAATGTAGATGTCTATGTATGTATGGAATGATATCGACGGATGTATGTATATAGAACATTCGCATAAAATATGACGAATCCGATATGACCAATGTCCCCTCCGGTTAACTCGGGAACACTAACTCTCTCGGAGAAAAAATGTTATCGGGGAAAAAATGTTATCGGGTCGAGGGTCGTCGAACATGAGTGGAAGAAGAGGATAAAAAAGAAGAGGAAGAAGAAAGGAGAAGAAAGAATAGAGGAGTTTTCTCTCATTCTTTCTTCTCCTCTTTTTTTCTTCTTCTTCCTTTTTTATCGGGAACGAGGGTCGCCGAGGGTCGCCGAGCGGTAGAGGAAACCCTAATTAAATAGCAAGTATCGCCGGTGTGAGATACATGTGGTCGTCGGTAAATGGATACTACATCCACGTCCCACAAGTGACGCTGGCGCCGATGCCCACGCCACTTGTGGGACATAGATGTAGTGTAAATCGTTGTTGTTGTCGTATATACCCCTCCCGATAGCTTCATGTATTTTTAAGAAGGAAAAAACAAGCATATTATTTTCCCATGTACGTATGTCGTCGTTGTCGATATACCCACTCCCGATAGCTTCAACACGTGGGGGGGGGTCGATATTACCCCCTCCTTGAAGCGTTCTCGAGGCCACCCCTAACCCTTGAAGCGTTGTCGAGGCCACCCGAAACCCTAGAGAAGCAGCGTCGAGGCCACTAATTAATATGATTCCTTATTGTGATTACCTAGCTAGTTCTACGTTTGCCACTAATATATCCATATCTGTCATGTTTGAATAATAATTTCCATGTTGTAAATATTTGTAGAAACTATGGACACCCCCCGAGACGAAGCACAAGAAGCGTTGTTGAGGGACATGATCGCAGAAGGAAGTGATGCCGTCTGCTTGTTGATGTTTCTCAACGACACCGATGGTCTAGAAGGAGAGGGTGAAGAAGCAGCTGGCTATGATTATGATGGCTCCGATGACCCAATGACGGTGCAAGAAGAAGTAGACCATGAGGACGGCTCCGATGACCGAACCGAGTCCGGCCAGGTATATATATTAGTTAAGCCTGTGCTGACTAGCTAATTGATGCATTCATTGTTTTGGTATGTACACATATTAATTAACTCTCGTCTTTGTTCTTTTTTCTAGCCCTCCGGATCGAGCACAACTTCGGTAAAGAGACGAGGCCCAAAGAAAAAGTTGAGCTCGGATGAAAGGTTTGAGATCATAGCAATCGCGCGCGACGGCCAACCGATTGAACCCATCTGGACAAAGAAGGCATTTGTTGCTCGGTCGGGTTACGGTTAGGAACAAGATCCCGATTGGCATCCAGCAATGGTATAAGCCAAGAACGAAGACCCCGAGGTGTCTTATGTCAATGATATGCGAAAAATGATCTTTGGACAGAGCTGAAGTCAAATTTCACCCTACCGCCAGAGGATGATCCGGAGAAGACAGTTGAGCAATTAATCAAGTCTTTTGCTCTTAAGAAGATGGCAGACCTATTCAGGAATTGGAAGAAAGACCTGAATAAGTTTGTCGATAAAAAATAGACCCCAGAATTCAAGGGCAAATATGAGAAGATCAGAGATGACTGGCCCGCATTTGTGGCCCATAAGACATAGGAAAAGAGTAAAAAGATGTCGGCGACAAACAAGCAAAATGCTGCGAAGAATAAACTTCACCATCGCACGGGTCGTGGTGGCTACCTCATAGCCCGCCTAAGTGGGCCAAGGCTGAGAATGATCTCGCTTGATAAAGGGATCGAACTAGAGACAATGAACTGGCCGACCGCTGCGGACTTGGTTCTTCGGGCTGGCGGAACCTTGGACCCTGATCGTGGAAATGCATTTGGATGGACGATCAATTGGACATACCAGTCAAGAGGCTTCAGCAATATATCGGGCAACGCAGCAAGGGACGTTCTTTCCGAGCATGAGAGAACGACGAGCTCACAATGGCCCTCGAACTCCGAGCACACCGGACGGACACGAGGCACGCCAGTTCCGCTTGTGGAAGGCTGGGTTTCGACGACTGGCGGTTACAAATGCCAGAGAGGAGGAAGAAAGTGCAGCAGACCGAATCTGCAGGCGCTGCATGCAAGGGTACAAGCGATAGAGGAACGAGAAGCAAATCGCAGCAAATGACCTGTCGAAGCTTCCCCCTAAGCTACCCCGCCATCTCAGCGGAGAAGCAGCATGGCTTCCACCGAGCTCCTTCAGCCGGAGCATGCCTTGACGGCTCCTGCCAGCTATCCCGTGGATGCTATCACGGAGGCTCAAAATTGCCACCTTCTGGCGCAATGGATGAATTTGAAGGTCAAGGCGGCTGTTGGCTCTGTTTATCCTACTAAATCCGGCGCAACTTTTCACTGCCGTACGATTCCAGAAGGATATGCTAGAGTGATGGAGGATGAAATAACGGAGGGATTTGAGGACCTCCGCTTGATCACCCTACCGTGAAGGGGAGACTCGGCTGGGTTCGCAATGAAGACTCCATGCCTATGGCGGAAGGATCTCATCAACCTTCCGAACTGGACGCCCGCCTCCTCCTCCTCCTCCGTGAGTCAGGGCACTCCGCCTCCTCCACCGCCTCCTCCTCCCGAGTGACGATCGGGGCACTCGGCCGGCTCCTTCTCCGGCGTGGCGGCACTCCGCCTCCTTCTCCGCTTGCGCGCCGGCCGCGCCCGAGCAACCAGCCTCCTCCTTCTCGCCACAAGCATGGGCGGAAGAGACCCGCCCCGCTCCGGCTGCTCCGCACGTCAGTAGTCCTTCTCCTCCGCCTCGTTAGCAAGGAAACAAGACATCCCTCCGCTCGCTTCTGCCGGCGTCTAGCAAGACAGCCAAAGGCGGATGACATACAGATTCGGTCCTTCTCAAGACTCGAGAGAAGTTACCATACGAGATGACCCCGGAGGAGAATGCGAAGATCGCTTCGAACCAAAGTGAAGGACTAGTTTCAAGGGTTGAAAGAACGGAGACATCCACCGGAGGAGAAGGTAGATCCGTGAAAGCGAAGCGACTTCGCTGCCCCGACAAAACCACCCAAGTCTCCGCCGAAAGGCAACTATGAGCGCATTATTGGAAAGGCATTTGCCGAAGCGGAGAGGTCGGGAAGTACTGTCAGTGATCAAAGGATGAAAGAACGATGACCTGGGAAACAAATTGCCCAGCTCGGCGAACAAGCGAAGCAATCATGCCCCCCGCTCAAGGTGCCTTCTAGCGACATCGTCGATCCGAGGGTGGTGCCCGATTATAGCAATCCTGGAGATTACCTGTCCGACGATGTACATTATGATTTCTTGGAGGTGCAGATACAAAGATACGAGTACGGGAAGCCTCTCATCAAAGATGAAAGATCTCTATCAACGATGATGCGAAGATTGCATGATTGGTACATGAAAACCTGCAGAGAGTCTGAGGGGAGGAGTACTTTGTATGTGAGAGTTAAAAAGGTGCATGACCTCGTTGGAATTGAACTGTTGCCTATTCCATTTGAGGAGTTCTATTAGTTTTTCAATCAATTGGCCCTCGATAAAGCAACGGTCACCTGCTATCGTCTCGTAAGTAGTACTACTCATCATTAAGTCTCTATATAACTCAGCTCTTTCATTGCATGTATTTATAATTATCCTCACTATATTATGCAGATTGAAGATCGCCGAATTGAAGAAAAGACAAGTGGATAATATTGGGTTCATTAACACATATCTCATAGATGCAACGAGGTTAAATATCATGCCGAAAATACCGAGGCCAACTTGCTACAGTCGTTGGTAATAAATGAACACAAAGATATAATACTCTTTCCTTACAACATCAAGTGAGTGTTACTGTCTTGTGGCATATTCGGTTTCCCTTATTAGTCCAGGTTATAGTAATGTAATATTGACGAGTTATGCATGCATGCGCAGCTACCACTATATTCTCCTAGAGATTAAGCTTGAGCAGGGAGTAGTAACTGTCTTAGACTCGAGACGAAAAGATCCCAAGGATTATGCGGACATGACTGAAATGCTCGAGAAGTAAGTTAAATCGATCATTATCCACCATATCAGCAACTTTGTTCATTTCTGATATCAATTAATTGTTTTCTTTGTATGGCAGGGTTTGGAGAAAATTCACCAAAAAACCTCCGGGACTGCCGAAGAAGCTGCAATTTAGACACCCGAAAGTAAGTACCATAGTAGCATATTCCACGCATCTCCTAGTGATTCAAGCGCTAGTTTCATCAATACCATTTAGCATGCTTGCTAATTATCAGTTTGATTGACCTCTATTTCTTGTAAAGTGGTTGTGGCGGGAACAAGGGAATGATTTCTGTGGATACTACATTTGCGAGTCCATCCGCCACACGACCTGTGAGCGGGGCTACTCTGACAAACAATATGAAGTGCGTAAATAACAATATTCACAATTTTATTTTATTACCATCATTTGTGTTGAGTTTCATTCATTCATATATATATGTATTGACCCCCTTCTTAAAATTAGATGTTTCGGATGCGGGATGAACTCCTAGCACCAGATCGCATGCGAGCAATTAAAGAGGAATTGGCGGCATTCTTTCTTGACCACATGATCGCTGAAGGCAGAGAATACTATGTGGACCACGCGTCCGTATGTTAGGAGATTATATTTGTAAAAGATAATTATTGTATATATGTAGCCGGTAGTGTTGGATAGATATACGAGAACTTGTTGTTCGACCAATCTCTCGGAGAAGGAGAGGTGGTCGATATCACTTCTCTTTGTATGCATATATGTTCATGACGATCTTCTGTTTCCTTCGCTTGCTTACTAGCTAGCTAGCGTGTCTAGCTAGTCCTCTCTAATGTATGTATAGTACATAGCGTCGATTGCAACGGACAAAAGAGAGGACACTTCTCTCTATTAATTAGCTAGCTAACACAATATATGAAACACCTAAATTAAACCCCAAAACCCCCACCCCCCCCCTTTAAAAAAACAAAAACCTAAGCCACGTAAATGCTTGATGCGGATGCCTATTGGTCCTGGTTGGTGCCACCAACCGGGACCAAAGGCCCTCCCGCCTGGTTCGGCGACAGCCACGTGGAGGTTTCATCTGTCCCGGTTCGGACTGAACCGGGACTAAAGGGCCAGGGCATTAGTATCGAACCTTCAGTCCGGTTCAGAACCGGACTAAAGGCCCTTACCAACCGGGACAATAGGCCCTTTTTCTACCAAGGACTAGGCCTCATACCTCAGCCACCATGTCGTTTCTCCGCCACCGTCTTCACCATGGAAAATCGAATACCGACATGTTAGATAATGTCAATGCACAAAGAAGCTTCACATCACACCCATGAAGCCACACAAGCTAAAATAGGGTCACACACGAGCGAATCCCATCCAATCTAGCAATCTACATGTGCCAAGCACCGCATCTAATGGAGATCTTCGGCGGAGCCTTCTAGAACTTATCAACAGCCAGATCAATGAGGGCCGACATCAAGCGTAACACCATCCCGGCGCTAGAAGAACCCTAGGATCACACCGAGGGGAACAGATCTGGGCCGGGACACCAGATCCGCCGCCACTAGCCACCATGGCGGCCACCACGCTGCCCTCGCAGCCATGGTGGCACAACCGCCACCGAACACCAGGTCCGCTGCCCCAGATTCCATCTCCGCTGCCATGCCAAAGCCCCGCGGGCGCCATGGTGCCTTGGCTGAGGCCCCCGCCGGGAGGAGGAGAGATCGCCATCCGCCGTCTGCATGAAGCTTTGCTCGCGGCCTCCTCGCAGGGGGAAGGGTGAGGGGCTATGGTTTGCCCGAGCCACCCCCGAGGCGACTTGAGCAAAGGGCCTTGGAAATAAAATTAATTGAACTCAACTTTACTGCGTACTACTTAATTTCCTAACTAAGCTCGCCATGAAATATAAATCATGGTACAAAAAGAAACAAACATATGCTAGATCGCCATGCCTCACCCGATGAACCGGAATAAAGTAAGGATCTACACTTCTGAAAAATATATCTAATAAACCATCTGCGTAAACTAATCCATGCATGGTTTCCATTTTTGCTCAGGGTTCGAGCTACGTAAATGAAGCAGCAATTTGAAGAACAACCGAGTAGTAACAGTGTCATGGGGTAATGGGGTTAGATCCACATCGAAACCCAAACGAAGCGCACGTGTTAACATGGATCTGTCAAGAATGATTCCTCCCAGCATGATCCCCACAGATAGGTATATGCTACAGTAGTATTCCTTGAGGCAAACACAATGTCACTCACAATGGAAGCTCGCCATGGATGCCTCGCCGGTGCCTCGCTCTGGTGCGGGCAATGGCTCCACTCGAGGCCCGCCGCCGCCGCTGCCACCGCACCGGAGGCACCGGCAGCATAGGATGGCGCTCAAGGCCGGAGGAGCAGCTGTACTGCTCTCGTCGGACTGCAACATGGAGACGGACGACACTAGGGCGTGGAGATGTTGGGGCCAATAGCTCCTATGCGCGACGCTTTTGAGGTGAATTGGCAAGAGTGCGACGTTGTTCGAGCGAATGGCTGTGTGCGACACATTTGAGCAGGTAAATATCCCACGCATCGACATGGCTGTTAAATGTGGTTAAATTGGTCGCCAACCAAGCCCGCTGTTTATGTTAGGACATGTGGGTCCAACTTAATTGTTCCTCAAAACAGCTGATCGTGCCTCGCCGCCTGACCGAGCCGGGCCCGCCACTCCCCTTCTTCTCCGTGGCGGCGGATCTTATGCTCGGTGGCGTGCAGGAGCCTCGTCCTCAACAGCGGCGGAGCCTTCGTGCTCGTAAAATGGTGAGTGAATTCAAACCCTAGTCGCCTTCCTGTTCCCTCTCAGTTCAGAGATCTCGCTCGCTTCTCTGTTTTCGCTATGGAATCGATAGGTTGTGAGGGGGCCCGTGGGCATACCGAGATGGAGCCAGATTCAACTTCAAATAGGTAATGCGCCCTCCGATCCAATTTTGCATGAAATTAGGGTGTGGCCTCGCTCTGCTCTTTTCTCACAAGCTCACACCGTCCGCCATCGACAGAGGGGATGCTGCCGAACCTTTGAATTGATAGCCTATTTCTTTCCATCAAAGGCAAAATTAGTTGATGGTAGCATACAGAACATTGAGAGAGACACAATTGTTAAATGGGATGTTGAGTTTACAGATATTGATCCACAAGTTCTACGTAACATGGGAGAGACGGCAGTGAAGAAATGGGTGGAAAAATTGGGGAGAATATTGTTTGGGGTCCAGAAAGAAGTATCACTGCTGCGGTTTGATGATTGGAAAGGAGAGTATGTTAGAATAGAAGATGGTGAACAGATTGTTGAAGAAATCGATCACAAAACGGCTGGACAAGCAAACGGGCTAATTTTTTGCTGAGCTCGTTGATCTGAACATTTTTTGAAGGTTGATATGTGCTATCACAATTGGGCTGCAGATGGTAGACGATGATTGGGCTACACAGAGACCATTGATTCCCATGTGTACTCGAACTTACAGTAATAGCCAAGAGGGACATGTGATCGAACTGAAACTAAAACTACATCAACTATTGATTGGAATGTAGTTGAATTAGATGAGCCTACTGATTTGGTCATTGCACCAATGCTCGACATTGAGATGGCCAAACTTTTGGCATTCCAATGATGACAGAGATAAGGTGAGAGGGGCGAATCTAGTTTGCCCGCTAATGCTGATGAAGAAGTAGATGGACAGTTGATGGAACAAGCTGCAGATGAAGTAGATGATGCACATGATGATGAGCTGGTGCATGTGTATGACAAAGAAAACCCCGTCATTGAAGTAGGCAAGTTGTTCCCAAGCATGAAGGAGTTTAGGATGTGTTTCAAGACTTATGCAAAGGAAAATGAGTTTGATGCCAAGACTGTTTGGACTGATAGAGAGAAGTTTTGTGCGAGGTGCAGAGGATTTGATGGTAGTGTGAAGCCTTGCAAGTGGTACATATCTCGCTAGATCTGCAACCTGATGGAAGTAATGTCGTGGTTAACCAAATCCCCAATCAACATACTTGTATTACAAGTTCACAGACAAGATCAACCATGACATCACAACTTTGGGTTGCGTAAAAGATCACCCCAATTTTAGCCAAAACACCAAACACTGCTGCCAAGAAACTCAAAGTAGACTTGGAAAAGATGTACCCCATTAAACTGAAATATACCACAAGGTGGAAGGCAAAACAAAGGGCAATGAAAATTTATATGGTGATTGGGCAAATACATTTAGGATGCTTTACAACTTCAAAGCAGAGGTGGAAAAGAGGTCACCGGCAAAGTGTTGTGGAGATAGATACAGAGGTATCACCCTTAGGTGAAGTCAAGTTCTCCAAGTTTTTATGGCTTTGAAGCCTTGCATCGATGGGTTCAAGCAGTGGTGCCGCCCATATTTGAGCATAGACTCATCATTTTTGACAGCAAGTGGAATGGTGGGTTGGCAGCATGCAATGCTCTAGATGGACACAACTGGATGTTTCCTATTGTTGTTGGCTTGTTTCAATGTAAATGAGGCTTCATGGACATGGTTCATGATCCAGCTTGAAAAGATGCCTAGGGCCGTGTCACCTTTGGCTATACACACAAATGCATGTGAGGGGCTTGAAAATTCAGTGAAAATATTTTCCCACATGCTGAGCTGAGGGAGTGCTTCGGTCATTTATGGATGAATTTGATCAAAAAATTAGAGGAGAAGAATTTGGGCCCATGTGGCCAGCAGCAAGATCTTACACTAGATGCACACACATATATCATCTTGATAAGATAATGGCAGCATGTGATGAGTTTGGTCCATGGCTGAACACCTACCATTCTTTGTTATGGTAGAGGTCAGATTCAACACTGCCATCAAGTGTGACCACATCAACAACAATTTGGCAGAGAGTTTCAACAACAAGGTGAAGGAGTTAAACGATTTGCACGTGCATGACATGGTTGACCAAATCAGGATCATGCTCATGCGGTTGTGGGAATTGAGAAGAAGGATAGGTGATTGTCTACAAGGTGATAAGCTTCCAAAGAATGGTACAACAGGTGGTCAATAGAGCAGAAATCTTTCACATTTGTTTGTTGAAAAATCTTGACCATGGGGTGCTGAAGTTAGAGATAACAAAACTGAAGGAGATATTTTGTTAACACTGAATTGCATGATTGCACTTGCCTCGAGTGGCAACACACTAGTAAACCATGTGAGCATGCCATTCTCTTCTTAGCATCCCAATCAAGATAAACATGCACCCATATTTGCATGAATATTATTCGGTAGCAAGATTAAAAGCTGCATATGCTACTCCAATTCCAGCACTTACAGATCAGTCTCAAGTGGCCTCAAGTGGACATTGAATTTTCCATGTGTCCTCCCTTGACTTAAAAGAAAACTGGCAGTGCCTAAACAGAGTAGATTCAAGGCATGGTTTGAGAAAGGTGGGAGTAGTAAGAAGGGAAAGAAAGATGGAGAGCCAAAAGGCCCAAAAAGGTAACAAAAACAAATGCAAGTTGTGCCAGAACTTGGGCATAGAGAGGATTCACAAATGCCGTTACACTCTGATAAGCCAAAGTATGTTCTTGTTTATTTGTCTCGTGTTTTGATTTGGTTCTTTTTCTAATTACTATATGTATAACATTTTCGCAATGGCCAGGAGGAACCGAGCAAGTCAACCCCTTGTTGTTGAACAGCGCTAACAACAAAAAAGCAAGAGTCAATGGCGGTAGAAAGAAGAGAAGTGTGCCCGAGCCCGAGCAGCATCGAAGAAAATCCTGCCGCAGCCAACATTCGCATCAAGAAACTGCTCTCGAGGTTGAAACTGAACCTGAGCGCGGTCGAGGTTCAGATCAAGACACTATCGAATCAGCTACTTTGTTATCTGCCAGATCTTTGCCGTCCGCTAGCGGATGGCAAGAAGCTTTTGCCATCAGCCACCGAAAAGCCGATGGCAAAGAAATGGCGAGCGACAAAGAAGCTTTGTTACGCGCCATTTCTTTGCCGCCCGCCACCTGACGGCAAAGAATCTTGCCGTCCGCCACCGACGGCAAAGAGGGAGGTGGACCCACCCACCCGCCTGTTTAAAAAACTTAATTCATTTCACTTTTTGTCGTCCGCTAGCGGACGACTAAAGAGCAAAAAGCGGACGACAAAGGGGCTGGACGGCACAGATTTAACTCATCTAACGGGCGGCCGTGCCCCACCCCCTCCCTCTCTGCTTTCTCCTCTTCACACACGCCACGCCTCACCACTCTCCGCCGTCCTGCCGCCCCACCACCTCCGCCTCAACCACTCTTCGCCTTGTCCCCACCACCTCGCCACCCACCGCGCTTCCCCTGGCGCTCACCGCCTGCTCGCCGCCCAACCACCTGGCGCCTCATCGCCCTCGCCTCTGCCGCCTGCCTCTGCCCGCCTCAAGGCCGGCTGCCTCACCGCCCTCAGCCTTCGCCTGTCACATCGCCTGCCATGGCGCTCTCAGCCAGGTCCCTGCCTTCCACTGCCCTGCCTGTGTGAGCTCTACCTCCTTTTTTTTTTCTGTTTTTTTTAGTTTCAGGTTTATGTTTAGTTTAGATTTAGTTTTAGTTTTAGTTTTAGTCTTAGATTTAGTTTTAGGTTTAGTTTTAGGTTTAGATTTAGTTTTTTCCTTTTTTTCTGTTTTTTTAGTTTTAGGTTTATGTTTAGTTTAAATTTAGTTTTAGTTTTAGTTTTAGTTTTAGTTTTAGTTTTAGTTTTAGATGTAGGTTTAGTTTTAGGTTTTGGTTTAGGTTTAGGTTTAGGAAAGAAGAAGAAAAAAAGAGGAGAGGAGGAGAAGAAGAAGAGGAAAAGGAAAGGAAGAAGAAGAAGAGGAGGAGGAGAAGAAAAAGAAGAAGAGGAAGAAGAAGAAGAAAAAGAGGAGAGGAGGAGAAGAAGAAGAGGAAAAGAAAAGGAGGAAGAAAAGAAGAAGAAGAAGAAGAAGAAGGAAAAGGAAGAAAAGGAAGAAAAGGAAGAAGAGGAAGAAGAAGAAAAGGAAAAGAGAGGGAAAACCCCGACCCGACACGGCACTCGATTCCCCGCACCCTAAGACCCCTATTACGACACCCCACCCCGAGACCCCGACTCGACCCGACACTTTCGATTTCCTGACACTTCGACCCGAGCCCGACCCGATCGACACTCGATCACGACACCGACATCGGCACTCGACCTCGACCTGACCCGACTCCGACACTCAATTTCGAGACCACCTCGACCCCGACACTCTGACCCCGAGCCTCGACCCGACACCCCGACCCCGAGCCCGACCTGACCCGACACCACGACTTTTACCACCGACCCGACCCTCGACACCCCGACCTTCGATACACGACACCCTAAGACACTCGACCCCCGACTCTCGACTTCGACCTCACCGGAGACTTTAATTCCCCCGACTTCGACACCGACTCGACACTTCCGACTCGAGCCCTGACCTGACGACACTCGATCATGACACACATCTAAGACTTCGACTCGACCTTTGCTGACTCGACTGACACTATGACCTCGAGACCGACCCGACCCCGAGCCTGACCTGACACCGACCCGAGCCCGACCTTGACCGACACCTCACCCCGATAACCGACCCCTGACCTCCGACACCGACCTCGACACGGCACTCTCGACCCCGAGACCCGACCCGACACTCGAATTCGAGCCTCGACCTGATCGACACCTCGATCATGGACACCGACATCGCACTTCGACTCTGACCCAAGACTCGACGACACCCCGACCCGAGAGCGACTCCGACTCCGACACCTCGACCCCGAGCCCGACCCGACACTTCCCGACTTCAGCCCGAGCCTGACCCGACACTCGACCCGACAACCGACTTCGACTTCGACACTCCCGAATTTCGACACGACACCCCAACCCCCTACCTCAAACAGCACCCGAACCCGACACGGCACCCGACAATCGACACGACACTGAACCCCGACTTGAAACAACACCCGATCCGACGATATGCTTTGGTTCGGATCCGACGATAAATTTCGTGGTGAATTATATATATAATTGTTGTGTCCAAAGGATGATGATGATTATAGTGATGATAGTGATGATGATGATTATAGTGAGCCCATCATTGATTATAGTGATGATGATGATGATTATGCATTTATTGATGATACCGACGAGATTATTAGTAGTGTCGTATTCAATTTTTTATGTTGTACTTGATGATGATACACTTAAGTGATATACATATTATTATTCATGTCGGTACTTTTTTTTTATGTTGTACTAATTTCGCTTATTCTTTGTCATGGTAGGTGTTGAAAGATGGTGGGCGCTGGTCGGGAGCGCGCCGAGGCCCTTCTTTGCTCAGCGGTTGCGTGTTGCGAGGTCTTCCATTGCACACGCATCTCTCCGCCGAGCGTTGCTCGACAGTATGTCGACACCACCGGGCCCTTCTTCTTCGATCAGGGTGCCCCAGCAGGGACGAGGTAAGAAGAGGAGAGGAGGTGGAGCACGTGGTCGCGGAGAGGAGGTAGGTGACTCTACGGCTCCTTCCTCGCCACCCCCCCACTGTTTCACCCGAGCACGGATCGCTAGGGTGGACTCCGTCCGAGGAGGAGGCTACACGGACTCGGTCCACGGGTCTTCGCCCACGAGCCTCGGGTTGACGGGCCTTCGCCCACGAGCCTCCGGTCCGACGGGCCTTCGCCCACGAGACCCGTGAGGAGCACACGTCCCGATGGGGTGCCTGGTCGGTCAGCCCTCGAGGAGCCGAGTGGCCATGCCGATGATGGCGGGAGCCGAGTGGCTATGCTGATGATGACGGGAGCCGATCGATATTGAGGAGGAGGGGGCAACGTCTAGCGTGGTGCTACACGGCTCCCGTCTGCGCGTGCCGCCACTCGTGAGCAGAGGTGGTTGATTTTCCCGATGGGGAGAGGTAAGTGCATTTAATCTTTTGTACCTTTTGCATTCACATTTCTTCAAATAACTAATGCGTTGGCCTTGTCATGCTGCAGGGTTGGGACCACCATGAAAGTGTCCGCCGCCCAACTCTGTCCTTGAGTTCTGATTCGCAAAACTTCCCGAGGTTTGTTACGCTTGTTCGGTGAGGGTCGGCTTCTAGAGGTTGTATTGAGTTGGGAGCACTACTTGGCTGCCCCGGCCCCGCCGGGTGAGATTATCGACGGTGTCTTGTGCAAGACGAGGGCAGACGTGGTGATCAGAAAGTTGTGGGTAATTTCTCCTTTACACAATTAAAAATCTTGAACTAGCTAGTTATTAATTGTACTAATCAATATTGTATCATTTGATTGCAGACATTCTACAGGTGTGAGGAGGGATACGAGGAGGAGGAGGCAGATGTTATCGATAAGGAGTGCAAGCGCCTACTTCGTAACTTACGGCATGAGGTTCGGTGGCTGTTCGAGACTACTACACGCGGGCGTGGTATCAAGAAGCCCAAGCAGGAGTGCCGCGATAAGTTCTTGAGTAAGGAGCAGTACATGAAGGTAATTTTAAGGCCTTGTACTTACTTCCTTCATTTAGTAATTCATAGTCGTAGCGCTTAAAGTTTCTATTTGCTAACTTAGGCCCCTCCGAGATGATGTGCGGATCGGATGGATTGTTCGGAGGTGTTGGTCAATGCGTGGTGCTCAAAACAATGGCGGCCTCCCACAACGAGGCCAAGGACAACGTGCCCAAATGGAAGGTGTGCCACACCACCAAGGCATCTCCAACTTATTTCATCACGCTTTGAACTGGTATGTGGTTGGCTTCATGATTCATGCAATTCATTCATCATGCTAGCTTTAGCCCTTTAATTACTAATTTACTTTGTTTCTCTCTTCAGCACGCTACAATAAGGTGGATAAGGTGCCGAGGTGTACGACCTGCATGCCATGGCCCACACTGGCTCTTACAAGAGAGTCAAGGCATTCTCTGGCCCGACCTCGATGATCCAAAGAACTTCACCAACATCTCCGCCCCGACAAGCTCGTGCAATATAGAGATCTGGGAAGGCGAGGAAAGGGGAGGACTTTAACCCGAGCCGTGGTCCCATTGATACGTGAGCTGCTGATGATATCTGGTGAGTGGAGGTCCCATGGCTCCACCCTGCAGCTCCTTCCCGCAAGCAGGGGTCAAGAGGGCCCGCCTTCCGCGAAGCGCCATGAGCCGCTGCGCCGCCGATTTCACGCTTTTCCCTTGTCGGCCTTCGGAGCCATGGGGAGAGGTGGTGGAGGAGGTCGACGGCGCTGGTGGCACCGGTGGCAATGGAGGGGCGGAGCGCCGCCTCTTTGGACTCGAGAAGATAGGGGAAGCGACGGGTTTTTCGATGTGACAAAGAAGGGCAAGTGGGCGCCCTGCCTGTTCCCCCTGCTTATAAAGGGGAGAGGGACGGGCGTTCTGATTTTCCCATTAAAGAAAGCCACGATCTCCCCACGACGCCACGACGATGCACGTGGACGCTCGTGGGAGGCGTGCAGGGTCCAAGGCAGTAATGGCGTAATCAAGACCACACGTGTTCTGCAGACTGCTTTGGGCCTGGCCCAACAGAGCTTGTCGCCAGTGTGGCCCAGGCCCGGGGCTCTGCCGGTGTACTAGAGTAGGGGTACCCCTAGCACCCCAACTCGTGCACGGGCAGTTGCAGCACTCCCACGGCAGGCTGGCCCGATGACCGCTAAGATCCTCGCGGCTCCTTTGGAGCCATTCAAGAACAAAGATCAAGGCCCCGCAAGAGGAGCTTGCCGGAAGGCCACTCGTGGCACGGCGGAAACAAGGCCCCGACAAGAGGAGCTTGTCGGGAAGGCTTGGTGAGCGATAAGCTCCCGGCGCGATGAAGAACCTTGCCGCTGCAAAATGCTCGCCATGCAAGTGACCTCTTCATCTCTGCTCCAGCTCATCCGCCAACGTGTCATCACGGGCTCTCCCAAGCACGATGTCGACGGGCTGTGCAGCCAGCGGGGAGCAGCGATAAGCGGCGCCGACAAGCTACTATCGTGGCAAACGGAGGCGCACTTGACGGTCCCCGTTATAATCGTTTCAGCGATCGAGACGGGCATTTATGACTCTTGTCCCTTGCCGCAGAGTTAGGTATAGATCATCATGACACTGCATAAAGCGTGTACCAACCTCCGCTTTTTACTATCTTACCCTTGTCTACTTGCCACATGTGGTGACCCCTTGTGCCTATAAAAGGAGGCCCAAGTGCAACATAGAAAGGGTTCGGCTCAGCTCCAACTTAGTTCATTCGACTCACACATACACTCAAGCTAGGTTCAGAGCCCTCATTGCTCCCTAGCGAGAACACAAGATAATCCACAAAGCAGCAAGAGGAGTATTATCTCCTGAGAGCTCCGGTTGGGTAAATCTGCTCGTGTGCATCGCTCGATCCGCTTTGTGCAATCTCCGCCCCCTCCGAACCACAAGGACCCAGGTCCCATAGGTGTTCGTGGGCCACGATCAGCTTCCCGACAAGAATAATCTAAACTAAATATCGGTAAAAATTCATGTTACCACAATTACCATATACGCCTTTTACTATATCACCTTTTGATGTCATACGCCATATAATACTACTATACCAGTCCCCGTAGTATGTATGGTCATGATCGAAGTACGGTTTATTCTATTAGCAATCTTCATATCTTAAAAGTTAAAATTCAATGTTTACTATAGAGCTTTGCATGAATTCCACATAACCTTTTTAAGCCATCCAAATAAATGCAGATAGATGAGCTTAAACATGTGCATGATCGATTTGTGTACAGCTAGGTAGTTGGTTTTATGTTCCACACACACGTGAAAACCCCTAATTAGCTATAATATAAGGGTTCCATTTGATAGTTACAACTGCACAACCTTTAATATGGTGTTATATATACATCACATATATACTAGTCCGCCTAAGCTTTGATTGAAAAGGATTGGAGGCCTAAGCTACTTCTCACAAGATGTGTCTTCTCCGGCTTTCCTATGGATAATGAGGACTAATCAGATGTACTAATCTTATTAGAAAAATTAAGGAGTGTATGTGATATGCCCCAATAGGCCCTATACCAGTACAGAAAAATATACCAACTATTTTTTGGAAGCAACTACTCCATCCGCTCTCAATGTAAGTCTTCGAGAGATTCCATTATGAACTATATACAAAGTAAAATGAGTGAATCACACTCTAAAATGCATATATACATCCGTATGTGGTCCATAGTGAAATCTCCACAAAGACTTATATTTAGGAACGAACGGAGTAATTAATATGAGGTGATGATCCATGCAGACCACATATATGCTTAATTTAGCATAAAATTACTTTGGTGTTTCATTTAAATAACCACTGTGAAATAGTGCTTCTAGATAAAGACAGAACTCTGGATTAAAAGGTGCATATAGCCTAAAATTAGTTCAGAACCTACACTACATTTCCAGAAGAGAGAGCTTCTTCAGCCTTCAGTGATGAAAACTCTGTCAGATTAAAGAATCATACCTCGGAAAAACAGCATTCAAGATCTTCTTCTCGCCATATTTCCTCCAGTGGAACCTGTCATTTCCTGGCGTCTTAGTTAGTATCTCCTTGCTGAATAACAAGACGGAAGAAATAAAATTAATTTTTTTATTTTGACAAAGGGGATATATAAATATCATAGAGATATCAATTGCACCCAGCCTTTGCAACAACGTAAATGACTAAATACATTACGGATGCGCACAACACAAAAGCAAAAGAAGAAAAAAGAAAGATACTGCTATAATGATCAATTCCTTATAACCGCAGGATGAAGCACCACCAGACAACAATTCAAGTGATCCAAATTCTCCAAAAGCGACGGCTCCAACAAGAAAATAGTGCACAAGCACTGTGTCGTCTCGAGTCGATATACTCCCTCCGTTTCAGGGGAATAGATGATTTCAACTTTGTACCAACCTATAAGTTGGTACAAAGTTGAGTCATCTATTTGGAACGGAGGGACTAGATCTTAGGTTTTCACTCAAGAAAGCCGTACACAACCAATTAAGGTCGCATTGTGTTTACGCCTTTGAAAGCTAATACTCAGATTCTCTTGTGCTACCAGCCCCACTTGCCGATGTTGCCGCCACGAGTCATGAATCACCAAGCAAAGTCATCATCGCCAAGACTCGATCCACCATTACTAGGCCTCATACCTCAGCCGATCCACCATTACTCACTAGTAGAAAAGGGGCAATGACCGAGGCCGGTCAGCCATTAGTCCCGGGTTGCCACTAACCGGGACCAATGGAGGTATTTGTCCTGTTCAGGATCCCAGGGGGCGGCCGGGACCTCATGGGCATTGGTCCCGGCCTCGTTCGGCCCTATTGGTCCCGGTTGGTGGGACGAACAGGACCAATGGCCTCGCCCTGGCCCCATTGAACCATTGGTCCCAAGGTGGCTTGAATCGGGACCAAAGGCTCCCTTTAGTCCCGGTTCATGCCACCAACCGGGACCAATGAGGTGCCTATATATACCCCCTCGCGTAAGAGCAGAGCACACTGCTCTATTTTTTCTGGCCGCCGAGGGGGAGAGGGCTTGGTGGTGCTCCGGCTCACCTCCTATGCGCACAAGGTGTTCGGTGGAATGCCCGAGCCACACTACTTAAGCTTTCTCCTCCAAGCTCGACCTCCAAGCTCCATTTTCCTCAATATTTGTCTAGGTTTAGCGGTGCGCCACGCCCGCCCCGCCTTCACCGCCGCCGATCACCCGCACCGATCTCATCGCCCGGCACCACCGTGGTGAGCCTCTTGTTCTTATCTTCTTCTCAAAGGAAAACTATTCTTACGTGTATGTTTAGATAGATACTTGTATTATTTTCTTACTTTTATTATTGCATCTTATATAGTGCGATTGTTTTGGTATCCTCCCCGCCGGCACTCGCCCCTGTCTATGATTCGGATGTGGTATATATATTATCTTTTCATAACTATTGGTTCATTTATTGTTTATGAAAATTATGCCACCAACGTGACATAGATTTTATTTATCTAGGAGGTTGTTGAACCGAAATTCCAACCGACCCTATTGTCGAGAGGTTAAATTTAGTTGAAGAATAAAACAATTTCTTGAAGGAAAAATAAAAAACTTGAGGAGGAGAAGATGATATTGGAGTTGTATGTTATGGATGTCGCCGATGATCACAAGATCAAGATGGATGCAATGCGCTTGAAGATTAGAAATATTAGAAATATGCCATTCATACCGAGGCTTGGTATCATTATGCCGTTGGATCAGTTGTTACCTTGGTTGCGATTATGATTGCATTTGTTTTCGCATTGAAATGTTTTACATAGTTTCAATGTATGGTTTAATTAATTTAGATGCTCCGCAGAGCTTTATGTTGTTAGATGAGAACTATGTATGTACTTTGGTTTTTATGTGATGATGAACTTCTATTAATTTTGTCACTTAATTATCTATTCGTGATGTTCTCAGAATGATTTTTGACACACTTAATTATATATAATGCACGCAGATGAACCGACAATGGATGTACGGTGATGTACACACCTCCGAGTACATTAAGGGCGTATAATTTTCTCAAGTGGCTGAGGCAAACAAGGTAATGATTTTATGTGCTGTCCATGCCCTATATGTGGGAATAAGTCTTACTCGACCGGAAAATCCTTCACACCCACCTACTTTACAAGGGTTTCATGCCACACTATAATGTTTGGACGAGGCACGGAGAAATAGGGGTTATGATGGAAGGCGGTGAAGAAGAAGAGTACGATGACAACTATGTGCCCCTGAATACGGTGATGCTACCAACATCAAGAGGAACCTGACGATGTGCACGACAGTGCTGCAACGGGCGGTTGCTAAAGATCAAGAGGAACCAGACGATGTGCCCGATGATGATGATCTCCGCCGGTCATTGTCGATGCAAGGACGCAATGCGTAAAGTAAAAAGGAGAAGCTGAAGTTCGATCACATGTTAGAGGATCACAAAAAGGGTTATACCCCAATTGCGAAGATGGCAACACAAAGCTCGCATCAGATCGAATTAATGCAAAGGAAGGCAGAGAATGTCGTGTGCTCGATAAAGGATTTGAGAAGCTACTGAAAATATTGAAGAAGAAGCTTCCAAAGGATAACGAATTGCCCGACAAGACATACGCAGCAAAGAAGGTCGATGCCCTCTAGGATTGAGGTGCAGAAGATACATGCATGCCCTAATGATCTGATCCTCTATCGCGGTGCATACAAGGATCTGAACGCATGCCCGGTATGCGGTGTGCTATGTATAAGATCATAAGAGATGACCGGTGATGTTGACGGCAGACTCCTGTGAAGAGGGTTCTCGAAGGTGATGTGGTATGCTCCTATAATACCACGGTTGAAACGCCTATTCGAAACGAAGAGCATGCCAAGTTGATGCGATGGCAGTTGAGGACCGTAAGAAAGACATGATGTTGAGAGCACCCACTAACGGGTCGCAGGAGAAAAATCGAGAGAAAGTATCGGGATGAGTTTGCAAAGGACCCAAGGAATGTCTGGTTTGCTTTAATCGCGGATGGCATTAATCCTTACGGGGAGCAGAGCAGCAATCACAGACCTGGCCCGTGACTCTATGTATGTATAACCTTCCTCCTTGATGTTCATGAAGCGGAAGTTCATTATGATGATAGTTCTCATCCAAGGCCCTAAACAACCCGACAACGACATTGATGTGTACCTAAGGCCATTAGTTGAAGAACTTTTATAGCTGTGGAATGGAAACGTGTACGACGTGGGATGAGCACAAAAGGAGGAATTTGACCTAAAGGCGTTGTTGTTCGTGACCATCAACGATTGGACCGCCTCAAGAACCTTTCAGACAGCATAAACAAAGGATACCACACATACACGCACTGCTTACTTGACAACCGATAGTATATACCGGGAAGCTGCAGAAGAATGTACCGCCATCGCCAATTTTTTCCGACCAACCATCAATGTAGAAAGAAAGGCAGGCATTTCAAAGCGCAGGCAGATCACCGGAAGAAGCCCGCCATGCGCATCGGTGATCACGCATTTGCTATGGTCAATGATTTACACGTAATCTTTGGAAAGGGTCCCGCGGACTACCTGTTTCAATGACGCCGAGAATCACGCACCCATGTGGAAGAAGAAATCTATATTTTGGGACCTACCCTCACCGAAAGACCTAGAGGTCCTCTTCGATCGACGTGATGCACGGACGAAGAACCTTTGCGTGAACCTGCTAGGCTTCTTGGGCGGTATGGGAAGACAAAAGATACACCCGAGGCACGGAGGACCTGCAACGCTTGCACAAAAAAGAGGGTATGCCTCCGGCAGATGAAGGTCCCGCCACCACGCCTTATTTAAAGAAGAGAAAGAAATCTTCTTTGAATGCCTCGCTCAAGATGAAGGTCCCGACCGCCTCGTCGAATATAAAGGGAATAATAAATATGCCGAGAAAAAGTTCCGTAACCTAAAGTCTCATGACTGCCACGTGATTATGACGCAATCGCTTCGTTGCATTGAGGGGCTTCTACCGTAAAACGTCCGATTAGCAATTGTGAAGCCATGTGCACTCCTCAATGCAATATCTCGAAGGTGATCGATCCAGAAATCGCATCAACGCTTAAGGAGTGATGTGGCGAATGTCTTGTCGGGCCGAGCTGGTTTTCCCACCATCCTTGTTCAATATCATGACGCACGCCCTAGTTCATCTAGTCGACGAGATTGTCATTCTGGGGCCCGTATTTCTACACAATATGTTCTCCTTTGATAGGTTCATGGGAGTCCTAAAGAAATATGTCCAGAATCGCTTAGGCCGTAAGGAAGCATCTCCATAGGCCATCAAACAGAGGATGTCATCGGGTTTTGTGTTCCTGGCCTTAAGAAGATAGGTCTCCTAAATCGCGGTATGAGGGGAGACTGACCGAAAAGGCACGCTTGAAGGGACTCAATAATATGCAGGGACATATATTCTGGTCTCAAGCACACTACACGCTTCTACGGAACTCTACCTTGGTGACCCCTATGTCGATGAACACAAGAACAGTCTGCGCCCAAACACCCGGAGCAAAGGCGACGATCGGATTACATGTGAACACATCAGACTTTCAGCAGCTTGGTTGGAAACACGCCTCGTAGGTGACAACACTATTTGTGATGAGCTGTACTTGTTGTCCAGTGGGACCATCTTCGACTGTAATGATTTGGAAAGGATACGAGATAAATGGGAATACATTGTACACGATTGATCAAGATCAAAAGAGCACCAACTAAAACAGCGGTGTCCGCTGATGCGTAAACCGAGAGGGAAAGGACACATATTATGGTTACATAGTGGACATATGGGAACTTGACTACGGAGTAGATTTTAAGGTCCCTTTGTTTAAGTGCAAATGGGTCAATCTGTCAGAGGCGGGGTGTGTAGACCCACATTACGGAATGACAACAAAGGATCTAAAAATCTTGGGTACATCGACGAACCGCTCGTCCTAGCCAATGATGTGGCACATGTTATCTATGTGAAGGACATGTCTACTAGACCGAGAAAAGAAAAGATATGAAGCTTAATACATCATACGATGAGCCAAAGCGCCACATAGTTCTTTCAAGAAAAAGGGACATCCTGGGAGTGGATGGCAAGACAGACATGTCTGAAGAGTATGAAACGTTTCATGAAATTCCTCCCTTCAAAGTCAAGGCTGACCCAATCATCCTGATAAAAGATGAAGATTATCCATGGTTACGGCGCAATAAGCAAATGACACAAGCGAACAAAAAGTCAAGACTTTCTCCCGCAACTATTATGATGATACCATGCCAACTTTGTAACAGACGAGTATGATTCCATTATCCGTTTTGTACATGCACATGCTATGCCAACTTTTTCAGAGATCATTTGAAAACTATGAATTTAGGTCGAATTTTCTCTATAGGTGCATCTATGTTCATTAGTCCTCGCCCATGCGGCTCGCCTCGCCCATGACCATTAGTCCCGGTTTGTGCCACAAACCGACTAAAGGGTTGGTCCTCGCGCCAGAGTTTAGTCCCACCTCGCGAACCAAGGGCGCCACACCGTTTATAAGCCCGCCCTCTTTGCCTTGTTGAGCTCCTCTCAAAGTGAAAATAGATGCCCCTATACAGTGAATTTGACCTAAATTTATAGTGAATTTCTCTGAAATTCATAGAAATTGATTATGAATTTAGGTCAAATTTTCTATAGGTGCATCTATGTTCACTTTTTAGTAAAGTTAATCACAAACTTGTGATTCACAATAAATTTCAAAGAATTCAAATTTTAACTATTCAAATTTGAAAACTAATGGCACAAATGTAAGGTTTATAATTTTTCTAAAACTAATGGTACTAACAGAAAGTTTATAATTTTGCTGACCTAAAAACAAAAAGAATTAAAAAATAAAGCAAAAACCAAAATAAAATAAATAATGTAGAAAACAAAACAAAAAACTGGAAAAAAATAAAAATAGCAACAATAAGTATTTTGTTGTAAGTAGAAACAAAATAAAATAAATAAAGCAACAAAGAAAACAAAAAGTGTTTTCAAATTTGAGAACTAATGGCACTAATAGAAAGTTTATAATTTTCTAAAATTAAAAGCAAAAAGAATTAAAAAATAAAGCAAAAAACAACAAAAAATAAATAATGCAGGAAACAAAACAAAAAACTGGAAAATAAAAATAAAAATAGCAACAATAAGTATTTTGTTGTAAGTAGAAACAAAATAAAATAAATAAAGCAAAAAAGAAAACAAAAAGTATTTTCAAATTTGAAAACTAATGGCACTAACAGAAAGTTTATAATTTTTCTAAAACTAAAAGCAAAAAGAATTAAAAATAAAGCAAAAAACAACAAAAATAATTAATGCAAAAACAAAAAAACTGGAAAAAAATAAAAATAGTGTCACCATCGGGCCCCCACGGGCTGAATACGACTAGAAACCCTACCATGGGCCAGATTCAGCCCGCAGGAGGCCAAGTAGGCCCACAGCACATAGTGACAGATTAGGCCCGAAGTTCGAGTTGAGAGGAGCTCGAGAGGTGGAAGCAGCGCTTATAAACCACTCTCGAGCCCTCTCAACTAGCGAGGTGGGACTAAACATTTGGGGCTGGGCAGCATTAAGATTTTGGTCCCTGTTGGTGGCACCATCCGGACTAGCAGATTGGTCCTGTTCGTGGCACAAACCGGGATCATGCAGTTTGGTCCCGTTGGTGACACCAACCGGGACTAGCAGTATTAGTCCCGGTTTGTGCCACTAACCGACCAAAGGTGTTGAAATATGCCCTAGAGGAAATAATAAATTAGTTATTATTATTATATTTCCTTGTTCATGATAATTGTTTATTATCCATGCTATAATTGTACCGATAGGAAACTCAGATACATGTGTGGGTACATAGCCAACACCATGTCCCTAGTAAGCCTCTAGTTGACTTGCTCGTTGATCAATAGATGGTTACGGTTTCCGACCATGGACATTGGATGTCGTTGATAACGGATCACATCATTAGGAGAATGATGTGATGGACAAGAACCAATCCTAAGCCTAGCACAAAGATCGTAGTTCAGATGCTAAAGCTTTTCTAATGTCAAGAATTATTTCTTAGACCATGAGATTGTGCAACTCCCGGATACCGTAGGAATGCTTTGGGTGTACGAGACGTCACAACGAATCGGGTGGCTATAAAGGTGCACTACGGGTATCTCCGAAGTGTCTCATTGGGTTGGCACGAATTGAGGCTGGATTTGTCACTCCGTGACGGAGAGGTATCTCTGGGCCCACTCGGTAGGACATCATCATAATGTGCACAATGTGACCAAGGGGTTGATCACGGATGATGTGTTACTGAACGAGTAAAGAGATTTGCGGTAACGAGATTGAACAAGGTATCGCATACCGACGATCAATCTCGGCAAGTACAATATCGCTAGACAAAGGGAATTGCATACAGGATTGCTTGAATCCTTGACATCGTGGTTCATCCGATGAGATCATCGTGAAACATGTGGGAGCCAACATGGGTATCCAGATCCCGCTGTTGGTTATTGACCGGAGAACGTCTCGGTCATGTCTGCATGGTTCCCGAACCCGTAGGGTCTACACACTTAAGGTTCGGTGACGCTAGAGTTGTTATGGGAAATAGTATGTGGTTACCGAAGGTTGTTTGGAGTCCCGTATGACATCCCGGACATGACGAGGAGCTCCGGAATGGTCCAGAGGTGAAGATCGGTATATTGGACGAAGGGTATTGGAGTCCGAATTGTTCCGGGGTACCGGTGATGACCAGCGGTCCGAAGGGGTTTGGAGGCCCCGACAAGCTTTGGGGGCCTTATGGGCCAAGGGAGAGGGCACATCAGCCCACTAAGGGGCTGAGCGCCCTCCCACCCCATCTCACGTAATCTGGAGAGGTGGGGATCCACCCTAGGGCAGCCACCCTCCCGGCTTGGGGGGCAAGTTTCTAGGGGTGGGGCGCCAAAACTCATCTAGGGTTTCCCTATGGCCGCCGCCTCCCCTAGGGAACCCTAGGGCCCCTCCTCCCTTCCCCTATATATAGTGAGAGAGAGAGAGAGGGCAGCCAGACCCTTCCCGGGCGCAGCCCTCTCCTCCTCCAACACCTCCTCCTCCTCCGTAGTGCTTGGCGGAAGCCTCGCCGAGAACCACGAGCTCCATCACCACCATGCCGTCAGGTTGTCGGAGTTCTCCTCAACTTCTCCTCTCCTTGCTGGAGCAAGAAGGAGGAGACGCCCCGGCTGTACGTGTGTTGAACACGGAGGCACCGTTGTTGGTGCTTAGATCGAATCAACCGCGATCTGAATCGCCATGTAGTACGACTTCTTCATCCGCTGTTTGTAACGCTCCGCTTAGCGATCTTCAAGGGTATGAAGATGCTCATCCTCTCCTCTCTTGGTGCTAGAATCTCCATAGATTGATCTTGGTGATGCGAGAAAATTTTGAATTTCTGCCACGCTCCCCAACACAATGTCCGCCTATATATATAGCACTTGTGAAAATTTTTGTTCAGTTCTTCGATCCCGCCTCGACGATGCCGCCAGTTGCCCTCTGCGCCTCGCCGCCCTCGGTCGTCCGCCCTGCCTCCGACGCCGCCCGCGCCGCCCAGACGCCGTCACCACCCCGGCTACGCTCGACGCTGCCACAAGACGCCACCTCACTGTCATGTCTCTCCCGTCCGCCCGACGCTTGCCGCCGCTCTCGCTGTCAAGGCCCGATGCCGCCGCCCGCCTCTGCCTCACTGCCGCCTCTGCCTCGCCGCGCCCAGCCCAAGACCCGTCGCCTCTGCCTCGCTTTGGTCAGGGCTGCACCACCCCCTCTTCCCCTGTTTTTGCAAATATATATATGTTTTTTCCTGATTATATGTATATGTATGAGTATATGTATGTGTGTATATATGTTTATATGTCTTTTTCAGATTTTTGTTTTTGCATTTTTATAAAATGTATATATGTATGTATACATGTTCTCTGTGTATATATATGTTGATGTATATATGCAAAAGATAGATTTTTAGAAAAATAATATTTTTTCTGTTCATAGATTTTATTTGAACATTATTTTAAAAAAGCAATACTACTTCATGTATTTTTAAGAAGGAAGAAGAAGAAAAGAATGAGAGGAAAAGGAAATAAGAAGAGGAAGAAGAGGAAACCAATACTACTTCATACAAATGTTTGTTCATATATAATGTAGATGTCTATGTATGTATGGAATGATATCGACGGATGTATGTATATAGAACATTCGTACAAAATATGACTAATCCGATATGACCAATGTCCCCTCCGGTTAACTCGGGAACACTAACTCTCTCGGAGAAAAAAATGTTATCGGGGAAAAAAATGTTATCGGGGTCGAGGGTCGTCGAACATGAGTGGAAGAAGAGGATAAAAAAAGAAGAGGAAGAAGAAAAAAAAAGGAGAAGAAAGAATAGAGGAGTTTTTCCTCTATTCTTTCTTCTCCTCTTTTTTTCTTCTTCTTCCTTTTTTATCGGGAACGAGGGTCGCCGAGGTCGCCGAGCGGTAGAGGAAACCCTAATTAAATAGCAAGTATCGCCGGTGTGAGATACATGTGGTCGTCGGTAATGGATACTACATCCACGTCCCACAAGTGACGCTGGCGCCGATGCCCACGCCACTTGTGGGACATAGATGTAGTGTAAATGCGTTGTTGTTGTCGATATACCCCTCCCGATAGCTTCATGTATTTTTAAGAAGGAAAAACAAGCATATTATTTTCCCATGTACGTATGTCGTCGTTGTCGATATACCCACTCCCGATAGCTTCAACACGTGGGGAGGGGGGGGTCGATATTACCCCTCCTTGAAGCGTTCTCGAGGCCACCCTAACCCTTGAAGCGTTGTCGAGGCCACCCGAAACCCTAGAGAAGCAGCGTCGAGGCCACTAATTAATATGATTCCTTATTGTGATTACCTAGCTAGTTCTACGTTTGCCACTAATATATCCATATCTGTCATGTTTGAATAATAATTTCCATGTTGTAAATATTTGTAGAAACTATGGACACCCCCCGAGACGAAGCACAAGAAGCGTTGTTGAGGGACATGATCGCAGAAGGAAGTGATGCCGTCGCTTGTTGATGTTTCTCAACGACACCGATGGTCTAGAAGGAGAGGGTGAAGAAGCAGCTGGCTATGATTATGATGGTCTGATGACCCAATGACGGTGCAAGAAGAAGTAGACCATGAGGACGGCCCGATGACCGAACCGAGTCCGCCAGTATATATATTAGTTAAGCCTGTGCTGACTAGCTAATTGATGCATTCATTGTTTTGGTATGTACACATATTAATTAACTCTCGTCTTTGTTCTTTTTTCTAGCCCTCCGGATCGAGCACAACTTCGGTAAAGAGACGAGGCCCAAAGAAAAAGTTGAGCTCGGATGAAAGGTTTGAGATCATAGCAATCGCGCGCGACGGCCAACCGATTGAACCCATCTGGACAAAGAAGGCATTTGTTGCTCAGTGCGGGGTTCTGGTTAGGAACAAGATCCCGATTGGCATCCAGCAATGGTATAAGCCTAAGAACGAAGACCCTGAGGTGTCTTATGTCAATGATATGCAGAAAAATGATCTTTGGACAGAGCTGAAGTCAAATTTCACCCTACCGCCAGAGGATGATCCGGAGAAGACAGTTGAGCAATTAATCAAGTCTTTTGCTCTTAAGAAGATGGCAGACCTATTCAGGAATTGGAAGAAAGACCTGAATAAGTTTGTCGATAAAAAATAGACCCCAGAATTCAAGGGCAAATATGAGAAGATCAGAGATGACTGGCCCGCATTTGTGGCCCATAAGACATAGGAAAAGAGTAAAAAGATGTCGGCGATAAACAAGCAAAATGCTGCGAAGAATAAACTTCACCATCGCACGGGTCGTGGCTACCTCATAGCCCGCCTAAGTGGGCCAAGGCTGAGAATGATCTCGCTTGATAAAGGGATCGAACTAGAGACAATGAACTGGCTGACCGCTGCGGACTTGGTTCTTCGGGCTGGCGGAACCTTGGACCCTGATCGTGGAAATGCATTTGGATGGACGATCAATTGACATACCAGTCAAGAGGCTTCAGCAATATATCGGGCTAACGCAGCAAGGGACGTTCTTTCGAGCAGAGAGAACGACGAGCTCACAATGGCCCTCGAACTCGAGCACACCGGACGGACACGAGGCACGCCAGCTCCGCTTCGTGGAAGGCTGGGTTTTGACGCTGGCGGTTACAAATGCCAGGAGAGGAGGAAGAAAGTGCAGCAGACCGAACTGCAGGCGCTGCATGCAAGGGTACAAGCGATAGAGGAACGAGAAGCAAATCGCAGCAAATGACCTGTCGAAGCTTCCCCCTAAGCTACCCCGCCATCTCAGCGGAGAAGCAGCATGGCTTCCACCGAGCTCCTTCAGCCGGAGCATGCCTTGACGGCTCCTGCCAGCTATCCCGTGGATGCTATCACGGAGGCTCAAAATTGCCACCTTCCGCGCAATGGATGAATTTGAAGGTCAAGGCGGTTGTTGGCTCTGTTTATCCTACTAAATCCGGCGCAACTTTTCACTGCCGTACGATTCCAGAAGGATATGCTAGAGTGATGGAGGATGAAATAACGGAGGGATTTGAGGACCTCCGGCTTGATCACCCTACCGGTGAAGGGGAGACTCGGCTGGGTTCTGCAATGAAGACTCCATGCCTATGGCGGAAGGATCTCATCAACCTTCCGAACTGGACGCCTCGCCTCCTCCTCCTCCGCGAGTCGGGGCACTCCGCCTCCTCCACCGCCTCCTCCCGGCGAGTGACGATCAGGCACTCGGCCGGCTCCTTCTCCGCGCGTGGCGGCACTCCGCCTCCTTCTCCGCTGCGCGGCGGCGCGCCGAGCAACCAGCCTCCTCCTTCTCGCCTCAAGATGGGCGGAAGAGACCCGCCGCCGCCCGGCTGCTCCGCACGTCGTAGTCCTTCTCCTCCGCCTCGTTAGCAAGGAAACAAGACATCCCCTCCGTCTGCTCTGCCGGCGTCTAGCAGTACAGCCAAAGGCGGGATGACATACAGATTCGGTCCTTCTCTGAAGACTCCAGAGAAGTTACCATACGAGATGACCCCGGAGGAGAATGCGAAGATCGCTCGAACCAAAGTGAAGGACTAGTTTCAAGGGTTGAAAGAACGGAGACATCCACCTCCGGAGGAGAAGGTAGATCCGGTGAAAGCGAAGCGCACTCTGGCTGCCCTGACAAAACCACCCAAGTCTCCGCCGAAAGGCAACTATGAGCGCATTATTGGAAAGGCATTTGCCGAAGCGGAGAGGTCGGGAAGTACTGTCAGTGATCAAAGGATGAAAGAACGATGACCTGGGAAACAAATTGCCCAGCTCGGCGAACAAGCGAAGCAATCATGCCCCCCGCTCAAGGTGCCTTCTAGCGACATCGTCGATCCGAGGGTGGTGCCCGATTATAGCAATCCTGGAGATTACCTGTCCGACGATGTACATTATGATTTCTTGGAGGTGCAGATACAAAGATACGAGTACGGGAAGCCTCTCATCAAAGATGAAAGATCTCTATCAACGATGATGCGAAGATTGCATGATTGGTACATGAAAACCTGCGAGAGAGTCCGAGGGAGGAGTACTTTGTATGTGAGAGTTAAAAGGTGCATGACCTCGTTGGAATTGAACTGTTGCCTATTCCATTTGAGGAGTTCTATTAGTTTTTCAATCAATTGGCCCTCGATAAAGCAACGGTCACCTGCTATCGTCTGTAAGTAGTACTACTTCATCATTAAGTCTCTATATAACTCAGCTCTTTCATTGCATGTATTTATAATTATCCTCACTATATTATGCAGATTGAAGATCGCCGAATTGAAGAAAAGACAAGTGGATAATATTGGGTTCGTTAACACATATCTCATAGATGCAACTGAGGTTAAATATCATGCCGAAAATACCGAGGCCAACTTGCTACAGTCGTTGGTAATAAATGAACACAAAGATATAATACTCTTTCCTTACAACATCAAGTGAGTGTTACTGTCTTGTGGCATATTCGGTTTCCCTTATTAGTCCAGGTTATAGTAATGTAATATTGATGAGTTATGCATGCATGCGCAGCTACCACTATATTCTCCTAGAGATTAAGCTTGAGCAGGGAGTAGTAACTGTCTTAGACTCGAGACTAAAAGATCCCAAGGATTATGCGGACATGACTGAAATGCTCGAGAAGTAAGTTAAATCGATCATTATCCACCATATCAGCAACTTTGTTCATTTCTGATATCAATTAATTGTTTTCTTTGTATGGCAGGGTTTGGAGAAAATTCACCAAAAACCTCCGGACTGCCAAGAAGCTGCAATTTAGACACCAAAGTAAGTACCATAGTAGCATATTCCACGCATCTCCTAGTGATTCAAGCGCTAGTTTCATCAATACCATTTAGCATGCTTGCTAATTATCAGTTTGATTGACCTCTATTTCTTGTAAAGTGGTTGTGGCGGAACAAGGAATGATTTCTGTGGATACTACATTTGCGAGTCCATCCGCCACACGACACTGTGAGCGGGCTACTCGACAAACAATATGAAGTGCGTAAATAACAATATTCACAATTTTATTTTATTACCATCATTTGTGTTGAGTTTCATTCATTCATATATATATGTATTGACCCCCTTCTTAAAATTAGATGTTTCGGATGCGGGATGAACTCCTAGCACCAGATCGCATGCAGCAATTAAAGAGGAATTGGCGGCATTCTTTCTTGACCACATGATCGCTGAAGGCAGAGAATACTATGTGGACCACGCGTCCGTATGTTAGGAGATTATATTTGTAAAGATAATTATTGTATATATGTAGCGGTAGTGTTGGATAGATATACGAGAACTTGTTGTTCGACCAATCTCTCGGAGAAGGAGAGGTGGTCGATATCACTTCTCTTTGTATGCATATATGTTCATGACGATCTTCTGCTTCCTTCGCTTGCTTACTAGCTAGCTAGCGTGTCTAGCTAGTCCTCTCTATAATGTATGTATAGTACATAGCGCCGACCAAGCACGGACAAAAGAGAGGACACTTCTCTCTATTAATTAGCTAGCTAACACAATATATGAAACACCTAAATTAAACCCCAAAACCCCCAACCCCCCCTTTAAAAAAACAAAACCTAAGCCACGAAATGTTGATGCGTGGATGCCTATTGGTCCTGGTTGGTGCCACCAACCGGGACCAAAGGCCCTCCCTACTGGGTTGGCGACAGAAGCCACGTGGAACCCATCTGTCCCGGTTCGGACTGAACCGGGACTAAAGGGCCAGGGCATTAGTACCGAACCTTCAGTCCCGGTTCAGGAACCGGGACTAAAGGCCCTTACCAACCGGGACAATAGGCCCTTTTTCTACCAGTGACTAGGCCTCATACCTCAGCCACCATGTCGTTCTCCGCCACTGTCTTCACCATGGAAAATCGAAATACCGACATGTTAGATAATGTCAACAGACAAAGAAGCTTCACATCACACCCATGAAGCCACACAGGCTAAAATAGGGTCACACACGAGCGAATCCCATCCAATCTAGCAATCTACATGTGCCAAGCACCGTACCCAATGGAGATCTCCGGCGGAGCCTTCTAGAACTTATCAACAGCCAGATCAATGAGGGCCGACATCAAGCAGAACACCATCCTGGCGCTAGAAGAACCCTAGGACTGTCACCGGAGGGGAACAGATCTGGGCCGGGGACACCAGATCCGCCGCCACTAGCCACCATGGCCGGCCACCACGCTGCCCTCGCAGCCATGGTGGCACAACCGTCACCGGAACACCAGGGTCCGCTGCCCCAGCATTCCATCTCCGCTGCCATGCCAGGCGTCCAGGGGCGCCATGGTGCCTTGGCCAGAGGCCCCCACGCGAGGGGAGGAGGAGAGATCGCCATCCGCCGTCCGTTGGGCGAGCTTTGCTCGCCGGCCTCCTCGCAGGGGGAAGGGTGAGGGGGCTATGGTTTGCCCGAGCCACCCCCCTGAGGCGACTTGAGCAAAGGGCCTTGGAAATAAAATTAATTGAACTCAACTTTACTGCGTACTACTTAATTTCCTAACTAAGCTCGCCATGAAATATAAATCATGGTACAAAAAGAAACAAACATATGCTAGATCGCCATGCCTCACCCGATGAACCGGAATAAAGTAAGGATCTACACTTCTGAAAAATATATCTAATAAACCATCTGCGTAAACTAATCCATGCATGGTTTCCATTTTTGCTCAGGGTTCGAGCTACGAAATGAAGCAGCAATTTGAAGAACAACCGGAGTAGTAACAGTGTCATGGGGTAATGGGGTTAGATCCACACTGAAACCCAAACGTAAGCGTACGTGTTAACATGGATCTGTCAGTAATGATTCCTCCCTAGCACAGATCCCCACAGATAGGTATATGCTACAGTAGTATTCCTTGAGGCAAACACAATGTCACTCACAATGGAAGCTCCTCGCCATGGATGCCTCGCCGGTGCCTCGCTTTTCTGGTGCGGGCAATGGCTCCACTTCGAGGCCCGCCGCCGCCGCTGCCACCGGCACCGGAGGCACCGGCAGCATAGGATGGCGCCCTGGCGTCGGAGGAGCAGCTGTACTGCTCTCTGTCGGACTGCAACATGGAGACGGACGACACTAGGGCCGTGGAGATGTTGGGGCCAATAGCTCCTATGCGACGTTTTTGAGGTGAATTGGCAAGAGTGCGACGTTGTTCGAGCGAATGGCTGTGGTGCGACACATTTGAGCAGGTAAATATCCCACGCACGACATGGCTGTTAAATGTGGTTAAATTGGTCGTCAACCAAGCCCGCCTGTTTATGTTAGGACATGTGGGTCCAACTTAATTGTTCCTCAAAACAGCTGACTGTGCCCTGCCGCCCGACCGAGCCGGGCCCGCCACTCTGCCCCCCTTCTTCTCCGGTGGCGGCGGATCTTGCGTTCTCGGTGGCGTGGTGGAGCCCTCGTCCTCAACAGCGGCGGAGCCTTCGTTCTCAGAAAATGGTGAGTGAATTCAAACCCTAGTCGCCTTCCTGTTCCCCTCTCAGGCCCGTAGATCTCTGCTCGTTTCCTCTGTTTTCGCTTGCGGAATCGATAGGTTGTGAGGGGGCCCGTGGGCATACTGAGATGGAGCCGCCAGATTCAACTTCAAATAGGTAATGCGCCTCTCTCCGATCCAATTTTGCATGAAATTAGGGTGTGGCCTCGTCTGCTCTTTCTCACAGGCTCACACTGTCCGCCACTGACAGAGGGGATGCTGCCGCTCGAACCTTTGAATTGACAGTCTATTTCTTTCCATCAAAGGCAAAATTAGTTGATGGTAGCATACAGAACATTGAGAGAGACACAATTGTTAAATGGGATGTTGAGTTTACAGATATTGATCCACAAGTTCTACAGAACATGGGAGAGACGGCAGTGAAGAAATGGGTGGAAAAAATTGGGGAGAATATTGTTTGGGGTCCAGAGCAAGAAGTATCACTGTTGCGGTTTGATGATTGGAAAGGAGAGTATGTTAGAATAGAAGATGGTGAACAGATTGTTGAAGAAATCGATCAGCAAAACGGCTGGACAAGCAAACGGGCTAATTTTTTTGCTGAGCTCGTTGATCTGAACATTTTTTTGAAGGTTGGATATGTGCCATCACAATTGGCTGCGCAGATGGTAGACGATGATTGGGCTACACAGAGACCATTGATTCCCATGTGTACTGAACTTACAGTAATAGCCGAAGAGGGACATGTGACTGGAACTGAAACTAAAACTACATCAACTATTGATTGGAATGTAGTTGAATTAGATGAGCCTACTGATTTGGTCATTGCACCAATGCCTGACATTGAGATGGCCAAACTTTTTGGCATTCCAGTGATGACAGAGATAAGCAGGAGAGGGGCGAATCTAGTTTGCCCGCTAATCTTGATGAAGAAGTAGATGGACAGTTGATGGAACAAGCTGCAGATGAAGTAGATGATGCACATGATGATGAGCTGGTGCATGTGTATGACAAAGAAAACCCTGTCATTGAAGTAGGCAAGTTGTTCCCAAGCATGAAGGAGTTTAGGATGTGTTTCAAGACTTATGCAGTGAAAATGAGTTTGATGCCAAGACTGTTTGGACTGATAGAGAGAAGTTTTGTGCGAGGTGCAGAGGATTTGATGGTAGTGTGAAGCCTTGCAAGTGGTACATATCTGCTAGACTGCAACCTGATGGAAGTAATGTCAGGGTTAACCAAATCCCCAATCAACATACTTGTATTACAAGTTCACAGACAGTATCAACCATGACATCACAACTTTGGGTTGCAGAAAAGATCACCCCAATTTTAGCCAAAACACCAAACACTGCTGCCAAGAAACTCAAAGTAGACTTGGAAAAGATGTACCCCATTAAACTGAAATATACCACAGTGTGGAAGGCAAAACAAAGGGCAATGAAAAATTTATATGGTGATTGGGCAAATACATTTAGGATGCTTTACAACTTCAAAGCAGAGGTGGAAAAGAGGTCACCTGGCAGTGTTGTGGAGATAGATACAGAGGTATCACCCTTAGGTGAAGTCAAGTTCTCCAAGTTTTTTATGGCTTTGAAGCCTTGCATCGATGGGTTCAAAGCAGGGTGCCGTCCATATTTGAGCATAGACTCATCATTTTGACAGCAAGTGGAATGGTCGGTTGGCAGCATGCAATGCTCTAGATGGACACAACTGGATGTTTCCTATTGTTGTTGGCTTGTTTCAGTCAGAAACAGAGGCTTCATGGACATGGTTCATGATCCAGTTGAAAAGATGCCTAGGGCCAGTGTCACCTTTGGCTATACACACAAATGCATGTGAGGGGCTTGAAAATTCAGTGAAAAATATTTTCCCACATGCTGAGCTGAGGGAGTGCTTCGGTCATTTATGGATGAATTTGATCAAAAAAATTAGAGGAGAAGAATTTGGGCCCATGTGGCCAGCAGCAAGATCTTACACTAGACAGACACACATATATCATCTTGATAAGATAATGGCAGCATGTGATGAGTTTGGTCCATGGCTGAACACCTACCATTCTTTGTTATGGTAGAGGTCAGCATTCAACACTGCCATCAAGTGTGACCACATCAACAACAATTTGGCAGAGAGTTTCAACAACAAGGTGAAGGAGTTAAACGATTTGCCTGTGCATGACATGGTTGACCAAATCAGGATCATGCTCATGCGGTTGTGGGAATTGAGAAGAAGGATAGGTGATTGTCTACAAGGTGATAAGCTTCCAGCAATGGTACAACAGGTGGTCAATAGAGCAGAAATCTTTCACATTTGTTTGTTGAAAAATCTTGACCATGGGGTGCTGAAGTTAGAGATAACAAAACTGGAAGGAGATATTTTGTTAACACTGAATTGCATGATTGCACTTGCCTCGAGTGGCAACACACTAGTAAACCATGTGAGCATGCCATTCTCTTCTTAGCATCCCAACCGAAGATAAACATGCACCCATATTTGCATGAATATTATTCGGTAGCAAGATTAAAAGCTGCATATGCTACTCCAATTCCAGCACTTACAGATCAGTCTCAGTGGCCTGAAGTGGACATTGAATTTTCCATGTGTCCTCCTTGACTTAAAAGAAAGCTGGCAGGCCTAAACAGAGTAGATTCAAGGCATGGTTTGAGAAAGGTGGGAGTAGTAAGAAGGGAAAGAAAGATGGAGAGCCAAAAGGGCCCAAAAGGTAACAAAAACAAATGCAAGTTGTGCCAGAACTTGGGCATAGAGGATCATCAAATGCCGTTACACTCTGATAAGCCAAAGTATGTTCTTGTTTATTTGTATCGTGTTTTGATTTGGTTCTTTTTCTAATTACTATATGTATAACATTTTCGCAATGGCCAGGAGGAACCGAGCAAGTCAACCCCTTGTTGTTGAACAGCGTTGGCCAACAAAAAAAAGCAAGAGTCAATGGCGGTAGAAAGAAGAGAAGTGTGCCTGAGCCTGAGCAGCATGAAGAAAATCCTGCTGCGATCAACATTCGGATCAAGAAACTGCTCGAGGTTGAAACTGAACCTGAGCGTGTCGAGGTTCAGACTGAAGACACTACTGGAATCAGCTACTTTGCCATCTGCCAGATCTTTGCCGTCCGCTAGCGGATGGCAAAGAAGCTCTTTGCCATCAGCCACTGAAAAGCCGATGGCAAAGAAATGGCAGACGACAAAGAAGCTCTTTGCCATGCGCCATTTCTTTGCCGTCCGCCAGCTGACGGCAAAGAATCTTTGCCGTCCGCCAGCTGACGGCAAAGAGGGAGGTGGACCCCACCCACCCGCCTGTTTAAAAAAACTTAACACCCCACCTCTTTGTCGTCCGCTAGCGGACGACAAAGAGCAAAAAAGCGGACGACAAAGGGGGGCGGACGGCACAGATTTAACTCATCTAACGGCGGCCGTGCCCCACCCCCCCTCCTCTCTTTCTCTCCTCTTCACACACGCCGCCCGCCCCACCACTCTCCGCCGTCCGCCGCCCCACCTCTCCGCCGCCCCAACCACTCTTCGCCCGTCCCCCCACCACCCGCCACCCCACCGCGCCCGGCCCAGCCGCCGCCGCCCGCCCAACCCAACGGCACCCCACCCGCCCCGCCCTGCCGCCGCCTGGCCGCCTCGTTGCTCGGCCGCCTGGCCACTGCCCTCCCCCACCCGCCCTGTCGCCTGTCGCCATCGCTGCCGCCGCCCTGTGCCGCCTGCCTCTCCACTGCCCTGCCCTGTGAGCTCTACCTCCTCTTTTTTTTTCTGTTTTTTAGTTTCAGGTTTATGTTTAGTTTAGATTTAGTTTTAGTTTTAGTTTTAGTCTTAGATTTAGTTTTAGGTTTAGTTTTAGGTTTAGATTTAGTTTTTCCTTTTTTCTGTTTTTTAGTTTTAGGTTTATGTTTAGTTTAAATTTAGTTTTAGTTTTAGTTTTAGTTTTAGTTTTAGTTTTAGTTTTAGATGTAGGTTTAGTTTTAGGTTTTGGTTTAGGTTTAGGTTTAGGAAAGAAGAAGAAAAAGAGGAGAGGAGGAGAAGAAGAAGAGGAAAAGGAAAGGAAGAAGAAGAAGAGGAGGAGGAGAAGAAAAAGAAGAAGAGGAAGAAGAAGAAGAAAAAGAGGAGAGGAGGAGAAGAAGAAGAGGAAAAGAAAAGGAGGAAGAAAAAGAAGAAGAAGAAGAAGAAGAAGGAAAAAAGGAAGAAAAGGAAGAAAAGGAAGAAGAGGAAGAAGAAGAAAAGGAAAAAGAGAGGGAAAACCCCGACCCGACACGGCACCCGACCCGACCCAAGCACCCGACACCGACACCCACCCCGAGACCCGACCCGACCCGACACCCGACCCGACACCCTCGACCCCGAGCCCGACCCGATCGACACCCGATCGCGACACCGACATCGGCACTCGACCCGACCCTGCACCTCGACTGACACCCGACCCCGAGACCGACCCGACCCGACACACCGACCCCGAGCCTGACCCGACACCCGACCCCGAGCCTGACCTGACCCGACACCCCGACCCGACTACCGACCTCGACCCGACACTTCGACCCGACACGACACCCGACACCCGACCCGACCCGACACCCGACCCGGCCCCGACACCCGACCCGACCCGACACCGACCTCGACACCTCGACCCGAGCCTGACCTGATCGACACCCGATCATGCGACACCGACATCGGCACCCGACCCGACCTGCACTCGACTGACACCATGACCCCGAGACCGACCCGACCCGAGCTCGACCCGACACCCGACCCGAGCCTGACTGACCCGACACCCGACCCGACAACCGACCTCGACCCCGACACCCGACTTCGACACGGCACTCGACCTCGAGACCCGACCCGACACCCGACCCGAGCCTCGACCCGATCGACACCGATCGCGACACCGACATCGGCACTCGACTCGACCCGCACTCGACCGACACCTCGACCCCGAGAGCGACCCGACCCGACACCTCGACCCCGAGCCTGACCCGACACCCGACCCCGAGCCCGACCTGACCCGACACCTCGACCCCGACAACCGACCTCGACCCGACACCCCGACCTCGACACGACACCCCAACCCCCTACCCCAAACAGCACCCGACCCGACACGGCACTCGACAATCGACACGACACTCGAACCCCGACCCGAAACAACACCGATCCGACGATATGCTTTGTCCGGATCCGACGATAAATTTCGTGGTGAATTATATATATAATTGTTGTGTGTCCAAAGGATGATGATGATTATAGTGATGATAGTGATGATGATGATTATAGTGAGCCCATCATTGATTATAGTGATGATGATGATGATTATGCATTTATTGATGATCTTGACGAGATTATTAGTAGTGTCGTATTCAATTTTTTTATGTTGTACTTGATGATGATACACTTAAGTGATATACATATTATTATTCATGTCGGTACTTTTTTTTTATGTTGTACTAATTTCGTTTATTCTTTGTCATGGTAGGTGTTGAAAGATGGTGGGCGCTGGTCGGGAGCGCGCCGAGGCCCCTTCTTTGTCGGCGCGTGTTGCGAGGTCTTCCATTGCACACGCACCTCTCCGCCGAGCGTTGCTGGACAGTATGTCGACACCACCGGGCCCTTCTTCTTCGACTGCGGTGCCCAGCAGGGGACGAGGTAAGAAGAGGAGAGGAGGTGGAGCACGTGGTCGCGGGAGAGGAGGTAGGGTGACTCTTACGGCTCCTTCCTCGCCGCCACCCCCAGCTGTTTCACCCGAGCACGTGACTGCTAGGGTGGACTCGTCCGAGGAGGAGGCTACACGGACTCCGGTCCACGGGTCTTCGGCCCACGAGCCTCGGGTTGACGGGCCTTCGGCCCACGAGCCTCCGGTCGACGGGCCTTCGGCCCACGAGACCCCGGAGGAGCACACGTCTGGATGGGGTGCCTGGTCGGGTCAGCCTGAGGAGCCGAGTGGCCATGCTGATGATGGCGGGGAGCCGAGTGGCCATGCTGATGATGACGGGGAGCCGACTGATATTGAGGAGGAGGGGGGCAACGTCTACCAGCGTGGTGCTACACGGCTCCCGTCCGTGCCGGCGACTCGTGAGCAGAGGTGGTTGATTTTCCCTGATGGGGAGAGGTAAGTGCATTTAATCTTTTTGTACCTTTTGCATTCACATTTCTTCAAATAACTAATGCGTTGGCCTTGTCATGCTGCAGGGGTTGGGACCACCATGAAAGTGTCCGCCGGCCCAACTCTGTCCTTGGAGTTCTGATTCGGCAAAACTTCCCGAGGTTTGTTACGTTGCCTGGTGAGGGTCGGCTTCTAGAGGTTGTATTGAGTTGGGAGCACTACTTGGCTGTTCTGCCCCTTGGTGAGATTATCGACGGTGTCTTGTGCAAGACGAGGGCAGACGTGGTGATCAGAAAGTTGTGGGTAATTTCTCCTTTACACAATTAAAAATCTTGAACTAGCTAGTTATTAATTGTACTAATCAATATTGTATCATTTGATTGCAGACATTCTACAGGTGTGAGGAGGGATACGAGGAGGAGGAGGCAGATGTTATCGACAAGGAGTGCAAGCGCCTACTTCAGAACTTACGGCATGAGGTTCGGGTGCAGGCTGTTCGAGACTACTACGCCGGGCGTGGTATCAAGAAGCCCAAGCAGGAGTGCCGCGATAAGTTCTTGAGTAAGGAGCAGTACATGAAGGTAATTCTTAAGGCCTTGTACTTACTTCCTTCATTTAGTAATTCATAGTCGTAGCGCTAAAGTTTCTATTTGCTAACTTAGGCCCCTCCGAGATGATGTGCGGATCGGATGGATTGTTCGGAGGTGTTGGTCAATGCGTGGTGCTCAAAACAATGGCGGGCCTCCCACAACGAGGCCAAGGACAAACGTGCCCAAATGGAAGGTGTGCCACACCACCAAGGCATCTCCAACTTATTTCAAGACAGCATGAACTGGTATGTGGTTGGCTTCATGATTCATGCAATTCATTCATCATGCTAGCTTTAGCCCTTTAATTACTAATTTACTTTGTTTCTCTCTTTCAGGCACGCTACAATAAGGTGGATAAGGTGCCAGAGGTGTACGACCTGTATGCCATGGCCCACACTGGCTCTTACAAGAGAGTCAAGGCATTCTCTGCGTCTGACCTCGATGATCCAAAGAACTTCACCAACATCTCCGCCCACGACAAGCTCGTGCAATATAGAGATCAGGGGAAGGCGAGGAAAGGGGAGGACTTTAACCCGAGCCAGGGTCCCATTGATACAGAGCTGCTGATGATATCTGGTGGCGGGAGGTCCCATGGCTCCATAGCCATGGGAGATGGACTTATCCGTTGTCCTAGCACTCTCCCGGAGATCAAGGCACGCCAGTCGAGCTCCGCTCCTGAGATAAGGCCTCGTGAACGGCCAGTCCAACTCGCCTTCAAGGTTAGTTATAAGTACTCAGCTATCTTTCTCCATTACATTGTGTGTGTTTCCATCAATGATTACAAATGGTCATGTGAGTGGTGTTGCAGGCTGCTATACAGAGTGAGAGAGATAGAACGGAGAAACTTCTGGCGGTGGCGGCGGAGAGGCAGCGAGAGTTGGAGGAGAGGACGACAAAGATGTTGGAGGAGGAGAGGGCACGGAATGACATGCAGGCAAGGGCCATGTATGAGCTCCTTGTGGTAAGTTTCTTCTGCAGATTACTTGCTAGTCTTAACATTTGAGTCTCATTACTAACTAGTATGACTCTGTTGTGAAAACCAAATGTGCAGTCTATGTGCGAGAAGTCCGGTCAGACCTCTCCGCCGATGCCAGTGATTGCTCATGGGAGCATGGTGAGTTTAATTAGAATGGACATTACTTGCTAGTCTTAACATTTGAGTGTCATAATGCTAACGAGACATTGGAAATGATCTTTGGTGCAGCTTAACTCCAGAAACGCATTGCACGATCCTTCTCCAGCTACCTGCGCGAGCCAGCCCACTCGTACACCTCCCTGATCACGGTAAGTTTCTATAGTGTTTTGCTTAACAAATGCTTAAAGACCTAGACTTAGCTTTATTTCCTCCAATATGCTTACCATAATGACCTAGAGTTAGCTTTTTTCCTCCAAAATGACTTAATATGCTTATCGACCTCATAAACCATCCATTCTACCTAAGTTAGCTCTAAAACGATATGTACTTAGGTTACTTATGTCAAAATTGCATAATTAGCTTAGTTAGCTCATAAACGGTCCATTTTACCTAAAGTTAGCTCTAAAATGACTCATTTTACCTTATTTAGCTTACAAGTGATCCAATTTATCCAAGTTAGCTCTAAAATGACCCATTTTACGTAGATTAGCTCCTAAATGATCCATTTTACCTACGTTAGCTTTAAAATGACCCATTTCACCTAGGTTAGCTCCAAAATGACCCATTTCACCTAGATTTGCTCCTAAACGATCCATTTCACCTAAGTTAGCTAAAAACAATCCATTTCACCTAAATTAGCTCATAAATGATCCATTTCACCTAAGTTAGCTAAAAAAACGATCCATTTCACCTTAGTTAGCTCAAAAATGTGGCATTTCACCTTAGTTAGGTCATAAACGACCCATTTCAACTAAGTTAGCTTATAAAAGCTCATAAATGATCCATTTCACCTAAGTTAGCTCAAAAAACGATCCATTTCACCTTAGTTAGCTCAAAAACGATGCCCTTCACCTTAGTTAGCTCATAAACGACCCATTTCAACTAAGTTAGCTCATAAATGATCCATTTCAACTAAGTTAGCTCATAAACAACCCATTTCAACTTTGTTAGCTCATATATGATCCATTTCACCTAAGTTAGCTCATAAATGACATATACTTCTTGTTCTAGTCTTCTTCTTGTTCTAGTCACCTATTTCTAACTTTCTTCTTTACCATTTTGCAGATTTCATTCACTTCATGGAAGCTAGCTTGTTATGATGGAGTGCTTGCTTTTCCTTTGATGAAACTTTGCATTGTATCTAGCTTGCTATGATGGAACTTGATATGTTGATGAAACTTTGCACTGTAATATATATATGGATGGAACAATGTGTATGGATGGAACTTGATGGAACTTGCTTATGTATGAATGGATGAAACTTATGTGCTGGATATGTGATATGATTGCTGTTAAATAGCCCTGTGAAACATATCTATATATGTCATATATATTTGCTGTGAAAATTGTTGAATTAAAAAAACAGAAAAAGAGACAATATGCAGCCTCTTTGCCGCTCACATCGACGGCAAAGGCCCTTTGCCATCAAGAGCGAACAGCAAAGAGGCCACGTGGCGTGCAATCGTGCTTCGGGAGGCTGACCAATTTGGTCGGTTTGCCCACGTTGGTCGACGGCACAGCTTTTGCCGTCCGCAGCGGACGGCAAAGTCCTGCCGTTAACCACCTAACGGAGTAACAACGCATTTATTGTCGTCCGCCTTCTTTGCCGTCCGCTGCTGATGGCAAAGGCCCCTTTGCCGTCAGCTGCCCGAAGCGGACGGCAACACAACTTTTAGCCGTCCCCTACTTTGCCGTCCCCTTTTGCCGTCCGTGGCTGACGGCAAAGGTCTTTGCCGTCCACCATCCATGCCTTTGCCGTCCGCCGTGGCAGATGGCAAAGTAGCTGATTCCGGTAGTGAGAAACCCATGTTGAGGTACACACCGAAGAAACTGCTCTCGAGGTTCAGACTGAAGAAACCCATGTTGAGGTACACACCGAAGAAACTGAAACTGCTATCACCATTGAGATTGAAGACACTGATCATGAGGGTGTTGGCGAGGTGTTGAAAAGACCAGTGAAGAAAACCAAGATGATCAGTGAACTTGTGTGTGTAGTAGAACCAAAAACAAGAAGTGCTAAGGCGTAGAAGGGCACACGACGTGGTAGGAAGAGGTAGAACAGAGAACAGTTTGAAAATTTGGGGCATGTAATAATATTTGTAACTTGATGCGTACTGGTAGTCACTGTGTATCCCCGTATTTCTATTCGAACTTGTTTGTTGATACCTTGTCTAAACCAGCCAAATAAAATTCAAATTTAAATTCAAATTTGGGCTCAAATTTGAATTAGGGATGGGGTATTGATGTTTTAGTGCTATCTAAAGTACCTCAATTGAAATTATGTTTGCTTGCTGATCATTCCGAGCCCTTTTGGTAAGTTGAACTCATAGTCATGAAAAGTGTGTCTCAAATGACCTCCAAAGGTAGGGTAAACGACCTCATATTTAAGCAAGTCTTTTTGGCACCTTGTCTAAACCAGCCAAATAATTTTTCTACACATCTATTCTACCTATATAGTGTAAATCTAAAGTCTCACTATTTATTGAATTAATTTTCTATTTTTTTAGAAAACAAGGTTTAATAGAAAATTATATATAAAACAAGTTTAAAACATGAAAATGAGAAAAGTAAGTTAATATCTTTATTAGTCAATCCAAAATGAAGTTTTGGTGAGGTTTTCACACTTTTCATTTTCAAAACCCCACCTACTCTCTCGGGTGCACACTACTCTCTCCCTTGAACTCCATACTACATTGTTCGAGGAATGACAATTTTGTGAAGGATTTTTCGTAAAAATGTATGTAAACCATATTTATATTTTTTTCTCATTACTACACGACATACTAAGACTATGTGCGCAAGTTTTATATTTTTTTGATTTTTTTGAATTAGTTATGCTCAACCCTAATCAGCCAAAAACCCTCAAAACCCCTCAAACCCCTCTCAAAACCCCTCTCAAAACCCCGCACACTACCGGGCCGTCGATCATTGTGCGTGGACAGTTGAGATCAGGCGCTAGGGTTAGCTACAGTGTGCATCGATCCGCATGAGACGCGCTGATTGGTTGAATCAGTGTGCATTGATCCGCATGAGACGCGCTGATTGGTTGAATCGGTGGGGTTTGGATCAGCCTCTCTTGTTGGGGCATCAGGACCGCTCATTTGAATCCAACAGCAAGAGTTGAGGCGGTGCATGGACCAAGCCTACGCAGTGCCCTTTCCATCATTGCATGCATGCCTGAGCCTGCCCGCAGCATGCATGCCCACCCGCAGAACTGCGCCCGTGCGTTGCATGCATGCCCTCGACGTAGCCCTGCTCCGCCACCCCTATCGACGCAGTAAGCTGTCGCATGCCTACCATTAGAACCAATGCATCGTCGCATCAACGCATGCACCCGGCCACAATGCAGCAGCCCGATGAAGAAAACCAAAAAGCCAACGTTGCATGGCGTGCTCCTCTTTGAGGACACAATACTGGAATGGGGTATCGATGTGGGTATCGATGCAGTTCAAATGGCGTGCTGCCCGTTACAAGATGGGCAAATGAAGGCGTCCATTATTGTCACGTCTCCCATCGACCGAACGTTGCCCTCTAGCCAGGCACTAGCAAGATGTGCAAATTAATGGGCTAGGGCATGAATGCACGGGCGGCACACGCAGAGAACCCGGGGCAGGCGTGTCCCCTTGACCCACGACGGCACAGACGCGTGCGTGAGCCCGTCCCCCTTGACCCGCGACCGGTGGCACAGAAGGATTGCAGCCCGTTTCCCACGCTCATGTACACACTTTCATGGGGCGCCACGGCCCCACCAAACGCCGCCCGCCCATTAATTCTACGGGGTGAAACCACGTCGCACTTGGTCTATTTAAGCCGGCCACTATCGTCTTCCTACCCCTCCTCATCCACACCCCATCCGCCTCCTCTGCCCTCCTTCTTCCTTCTTCTCCAGCAAATCCGATCGAGCCCTCGAGCCACCCCGCCACCATGCAGTACACCGACCCCACCTACCGCTTCCCCCAACCGTGCCGGAAAGGCTCTACCCGGACGGAGTGTATGTAGAGAGAACCCTTAGGGTTTGGGCGATCTCGAGGTGGAGGGGCGCAAGGGAGTTAACGGAGTTCTTCCTTGGGGCCGGCTTCCGCCACCTCCCCCGAGGCTCTCCTCGGATGTACCATCTTGATGAGGTCAACCACAACGGCATTGTGGTTGGGCTCCTCGCCACGTTCACTAACCCTTTCGATGCTTTCCATCTCCTCGGGCGAGCGTATTGGGTTGGTTGTGAGTTCATAGCTTTCACAACCTACAATATCTACACCGACTTCAACGGCATCTTCCCCAACAACGGCGTTATGCACACGCTCCCATACCCCATCAACAACGGGGAGGAAGGTGGCGCCGGAGGAGCGAGGTGGCCCCGGAGGAGGAGGAGGAGAAGAACCCGAAGAACCCGTTTTTGGTGCCCCCCCTATCTATCTAGCAAGATCTATTGTATTAGTTTTTCTAACTTGTAATCGTTATGATACTATTATTAAGTTTTGTTAGTACTTTAAGTTGTAAGGCTATCATGGAGTTGTAAGGCTATCGTGGAACTATGGGTTGCAATCTTTATGCTTCTATATAATCGTTATGCTACTATATATATTGTGTGTTTCGTGCTATTATTTGTGGATTGCTATGGGTTGTTTTTGCTTATTATTCGTGTATTGCTATGGGTTGCCACGGGCCCGGGTTTCTACACCCCAATCACCACACGGGAGCCCTCACCACACACACCATCTTCAAATATTGGCCAAACCATGGACATGCAACTAGGAGCCCGATGCAAACCCACTATGGACATGGGTGCAACTAGGAAATGCAAACTAATTTACTTCGGGCACTTCATGCAAGCATGCAACTCATTTAGTTCATGAAACCGTAGACATGCATTAGTTTTAGTGCATCAAAAAATGATCGATCACAAAATTTAGTGCAAGAAAAAGGCCAAAGTAAAAAGAAGTAACATTTTATTTGCCGAAGTTAGAGGTGGGCTGGTGCCCTTACGCGGGTGGGCTGGTCTCTATTTGGGCATGGTTATTTTCTCAGGGCCCATTTTCTCACGGCCCAACATCTATTCGGCAGCCCAGTTTTGTTTTTTTACTAGAAACTGAATTTGGGTGTGTACTCTGTTAACTGAAGAACAAAAACAGAGGAAACAGAGCATGAACACTGAATAGGGCCACTGAGAATATCATTACAATAATTCAAGCAAGTTTTGCTTCACACAAATTCAAATTCATCTAACAAATGATCCCTGCCATCGGGCACCCCTGAAACTAGCTGACTAACTAACTGAAACTCTAACAAATTCTAGCGATTGATGAACATCAAGTAAAATAAACCCATAGCAATGACATAACCATAAAATGCTCCAGCCATCATATTTGCTTGCTGCTTCAAATCGATCAGATACTTTAATTGCTTGCCGATTTTCTTCAATTCACACTTCAGTTCTGCACTGTGCATCATCGGATCGGCTCTATCCGCCAAATTGGGGGCTTGTTCCACGGCAAGCCGCCCCCCAAAATTGAGCTCTTGGGTTGGGGTTGATCCCTCCAATTTCAACCTTTCAACATAGTCACCGAGCCACTCAAAATGCCCACATTTCTTCAGAACCTGAAAAACAGGGGGCCGGCGGCGCATGAATCCTAGATCCACCACCCAGATCCACCGCCCTAATTCGAGGAAAAAAGAAAGAAATCGGGAGAAATTAGACCATAGGATTGGTCAAGAACACAGATCTAGCCTGCCCCAGCTGTGGCTTCCTCAAACATTTCACAAACTCGCGCCCACGGTTGCCATTTTCTTCCCTCACACAAGTCAAACGCTTCAGAGGCTCCATGCGCGGGCAATCGGGGCATCTTGTCAACGGCAATGGACCGTACTGCGTCCATGATTGGCGGGTGGCCGAAGTCGAGCTAGACATCACTTGCCGGCGGCGCGCTTCGTTGCCGGAGCAGAGGAAGAAGGTGGGAAAGGAAAGGGGCAGGGCAAGCAATGGAGGGGCGGGCTGGCTCGGGCTCGTGGGTGGCTCGGGTCGGGGCACGCTGATGAGCACGAGCATCCTTGTATGGATAAGTTGTGGGTCCCACCCGCATGCGAGTAACTGGTGGGTCCCGCGTGTCATAACTCAAATCGCTAACCCCTCGTGTTTTTTATTTCACGGTTAAACAGAGCCATGTCGCATTGGAGCTATTGTTGGCTTCGAAGACGTCGCATCACAGCCATTCATTCAAACTACATCACACTCCTTCCAATTCGCATGAAAAACGTCGCACAGAAGCTATTGGCCTGGAGATGTTGCTTACGTTGTCCAGCGCGGCGTTGCGGCGACCGAGCTCCGGGATAAGCTCCAGCTGTTGCCGGAGGCAGTCAGCCAGCTGAGCGCCCTTCCTCAGTTCCTCAAAGACGGCGCCCCTCTGGTCGGAGGGCGTCGGGGACATCTCGGACTTGGGCCGCATCGCCATGAGGGGATATTGCTCTAGTCTCTACACTGTTTTCAGGAGGCGGATGTGAGAGCTCTTTGGATTTGGACCGGGCGTTGGATTCTTAATTGGAGGAAAAGGCCTAGCTGACAGACATGAGTTGTTAAGGGTCTCTAGATATATAAAAGAAAGAAATAATTGTTACAGTACCAATTAAAGTGTATATCTAAATATTGCAAAAGAGAAATGTCTAATGTTGCAAGTGTTAGATGTACTCATGTCTAGCCCAGATGTACGAGTGTGAACCTTAAGTATACCTAGCTTGATGTGTAATTGACCGTGTATATTGCAGAATTATTAGGTGAAAAGCAATGACCAAAAGAGAACCCTTAGAGCTTAAAAAACCTAGATCCAATTAAAGTTATGTGTACGGTTTATTTCCACTTTACCCGTCCGGAATGCAGGATCTTGCCTTAACTATTTTTCTCATGTGATTAAACACGGTTTATGTGAAACACATACTTTCCAAACAAATAGATATGCAAAAAAAACCCAACAAAATACTTATATTAAAAAAATCCAATGGTTTACTTTGGTGCCATATTAAAGCACGAATTTCATAGGATATATAACCCCATCGCCTTCTATTTCAGTTTGGATTAGGATACAAGTTTTAACGGTCTGTAACCAAAGGTTCGGTAGTACATACTATTAATCGTTTAAACCTTGTACAATGCAAGGTGCTTACTGCATATACAGGTTATTAGAGAATAAAATAGTTTTTCTAAACATCAATGCTTATCTCTACAAGAGGGTGCCTAATTAAGCGTCTATTCTCTACAAATAAGCATCAGTTCTTACGAAGAGTTATTTGTTTCTCTAAGAACATTCCCTAAACACCTTGCATTGTATAAGGCCTTGTTCCCTAGTGTACTTTTAAAACATTGAAATCTTCCATCACTACCAAAGAAAGCTTGTAATTAAATTGTATTGGTAATTCTCCCACAGAATAGAACAAGGTCTCCAATGAAAATAGAAGTCTTAAACCTAGAAGAGAAAAAAGATAGTTTTCTTGAATATATGTCAATACAACAAATCTAGCTCTAGATTTAGAGGTTTCTGTAGTATAATCGAATTTGCCGAATCAACATCTCTATCTTGATGAGGTCAATATAACATAGAACATTGATTGGTGTCTTTTAGTGGAATAATATATCAGTCTTCAGCCCTCCTCTCTAAATATTTGTCCTTGGACTAAAAAAACTCCATTTCGATGTATGTATATGCTAAGAAAATCTAGTGTAGTTATTGAATTATTAATTAGATGTAGTGCTTCTTGAGTCTGTGCATATGGTGGGCTCAGGATGGTGACGATGAGAAGTATCATATATTAGTATCATGCATATGATATTATCTCTGCAGTGTATAGTATTAAAGGTTGGCGTCATAATTTTATTTATTGCTATGCTGACATATACTAGTATATAATTAATTATGATACAGTATCATGTATGATACGCAATCCTCTCTTTCCTCATTTAATTATGTGTCATCTCGGCAAATTTGCCTAGTTGACATGCATATATGATATGTACTACCTATGATACTTCCATTGTGACCAGACTAATGATCGATACATAGTGAAACATAAGTAGAGGTTAATATGTTTGTGGTCCTACGTTCATGTTTTTCACTCCCTCCATAAAAAAATCTCTTAAGTTTGGCATAAGCCAAACTTCTTAAGAGCAAGTCTAATAAGGTCCAGTCAGCAGACTGTAGGGATTAGATTATTATATTTATACTGGGTTGGATGAGAGAGAAGAAGAGCGAGAAAAGAAGCACAGTCGGTTGCAGCACTCCAGGAAACATTGTAAGAGTGGATGAGTCATGTATTAGTAAAGTTGTACTACTTAGTAACCTGCTACTACACATGTTGGTAACTCCATAGAGCCAATTGTTGGTTATACTATTAACCATGCTCTAATCGAGATCCGGTTTATAGAAACAAGCATAAAAAATATATTATAAAATCATATTAGTTGATTTACCATGAAATACATATCGATGTATTAATTTGCTTATTTAAATATGATACATTCTCTATAGTGTTTGTCAACCATAAGAAAGTTTAACATGTGGAATGTTCAGGGGATGAGGGAGTATAAATGCACATGAGATACTAATTTTTTTTGTATTATAAAGAGCACTCTTATTATATCAAAATATAGCATCAGGCCGACAACCAAAAAGGATACTGTTAAAAGTTAAAATCTTCATCTGGTATCTTCATAAGGGATTTGTGCTAACCAAAGACAACCTTGCACGCCGCAGCTGGCCAGGAAATATGAAGTGTTGTTTCTGTACTCATGCCGAGACAATCAAACACCTATTTTTTCAATGCAAGTTTGCATGTTCTACATGGTTAGTCATCCAAATAGCGATAAATTTGTATCTGCCCACAAGTGTCGCCTATATTTTGGTCACTGATTGGACGGTATTTTAAATAGGTTCAATGTGCTAACAAGGGTGATAGTGTACGCCTTATGGTCGCTTTGGCTAAGTAGTGATAAATTTGGTTTTAATGACAGGAATGCTTCTGCTCTGTAGGTTATTTTTCGGTGTACGCACTCGCTTCGTACGTGGTCTACACTACGACGACCGAAGTGCGAACCGTTGTTTAAGGCGGTGTGTACGCGGTTGAAACAAGTGACTACGAAGGTTTTTGCCCAATATGAGTGGCAGTATAATCTCCAGATCGGTCCATCACTACAGAAAAAATAAATGAAGTCGAGTATGCAATATACTTGACAAAGATCATTTTAACCACGGTGAAGTGTAAACCGAGTGTTACACTCGGTTTAGTGTACCCAGCTTAATGTGTTTCGGTTTATAGGTAAGGCGAGTATGAAATGGTGGCACTCGGCGAAAAAAGTGGGGACACCACCCCTTTCGGCATAGGCACATTGTCAATCCATAGTACTCTATTGTTACTGAATTGCCGGTTTTTATTTACCTTGCTTTTTGTCAGACTATTGATGTTTAGTTGTGTGCATCCCAGTTAGACAGAGGCTGGGTGATACTCTTATTACTTTGTACGCAAGATACTTGGCATTTGTTTCCTATCCCCTAAAAGTTAAAGGAAAATCCAGCGGAGTAAAGTTAGGAGTAAAAATTTACTCCTCTATAGGTGGCCGCACCTAGCCGATCTCCTAATCTTTAGTCGAGTAATTTTCTTTATAGATTTTTTGTTCCAGCCGCATGAACTTCAAACACATCATAATATATATCATGAAAACTTTAAAATTAAAAACATGCATAACATAACCGTCGTAACATACAGTTTCATCATCACACGCATTGTTCATCAAAAAGGCATCACTTCAAACACAAATGTTTGATCCAAAATCATCACAGACATAATATGTATATGTTGTGGATTGAGCCAACCATTGGCACGCACAAACTCAAACGAGGTGGTCGCCGAAGAAAACATCACCGTCACCGCCACCACCATCCTCTTGACCGCCACCGCCGCCACCACCACCACCATCCTCTCGGCCGGTACCACCACCACCCTCTCGGCCATCCCCATCACCACCCCCTCGGCCACCACCATCAGCACCATCACCACCAGTACCTTCTCGACCACCACCACCATTCCGAAGAGAGACTTTCAAGATCTCTCCACGAGTGAGTTCCCATCGCTTTCTTGCAGTTTTATCCAGTGTGGTTGGATTCATGAAAATGATAGCGTTCTTCGACCTTCTTGGCGGCCGCGACCCTTATTGCCGGCTGCAGCCACCGGACGTGTCGGAGCAGTGGCCATAAGGGTCGCCGGAGTAGCTCAAGAGATCGGACAGAAATGCTCTAATTCCGTGTAAGAAAAAATAGGACATTTTCACTATATGGCTATGCACTGCTGATGCTTACCGGCCGTGCTAAACAAACAACGTAATGATTCCATTTTCATGGAACTGTTTGTGATGAAAAACTGAATTGCAGTGGCTGGCTTTCGCTTCACGTGATTTTGGACAGATCAATCGAAGGGTTCTCAGCCTGACGTAGCTTGTGTGACATCCGGTGTCTGAGCTAATCTGGCCCTCTCACGATTCCTTAGCACCACTGCGCGTGTATTAGGCTGATCACAGCACGTGCAGGGGTGCGATCTAAAAACTAGGTGTATTAATAAGGGTCTGCCTATGTCACGTCTAGATGTGAGATATTATCTCATATCTAACTCCTTCACCCTTAAAATTCATTTGAGACTTTAAGAAAAATCAAGAGTGAGTGAGTGAAAGACTTTAAAAAAAATCAAAGATGAGTGAGTTAGATGTGAGATAATATTTCATATCTAGACGTGAAATAGCAAACCCGTATAAAGATTAGCTGAATTCCTACACTAGGCCACGGTGTGTCAGTGACGATCTAAAAACTTGTACTGTACTGTACTACAGTAATGATATATTGTATGCCCCCGATCTCAGTGACGATCTAAAAACTTGTATTACTACTGTACTACCCCCGATCACAGTGACGATCTAAAAACTTGTCCGTACTGTAGTACTAGTAAATGGGGCCTGCACCAATCAGGACGTGGTCTGCCACCCACGTTGTCGCCCACTTGTTGCATCGCGTACAGGTATGCCCAGGTTCATGCATCCAGCCCCCTACATCACCGTCGTGACGCCCCAGTTGATACGTCGGCACCTGGTATACAAAGAGTAGTTATTAATATCACCGCTGCCGTGTCTTGAGAAAAGGGCAAATAATTGTGTTTGTCAGCTGGGTTTTGGGGACAAATCGATTCTCCGTGTATCGGGTGCTGCTATTCTATTCAGGCGAGACTCTTGATCAGGTGAATGGGTGCGTGCGCTTTAGTTTGCAGAGGCTTACGGGAAACGATACGATCGATGCGGGTGGCATCGAGGTCGTCGACATGATGGATGTACCACATGGTTTCACGCCGCCCACCTCCAAGTCCCCTAGACAGCAAGGCCGCGTGCTTCCATGCCGTCGTTGGCATTTTTCCATCTCCTCCTTGCTCTGTCTACAAGACAATACACACGAGCTGCCGGCTCGGATTCGCCGGATCATGCTCGGCACATGGATCACCGTGAGTGGTGCCCAAGCAGTAGCGGTGAGAAAGGGGCAAGCGCTGGAACTCCATCTTCATGGAAATTACACAAACCATCGCTTATTGGGGCTAATGTTGCACAAAACACCTATTGTACAGCTTTATTGCGAGAAAACACACACATATTGGTTTAACACATTGCAGTTAGGTCTAATTTAGTGTTTACATTAACATAATTTTAGACAAATGGATCACGCTTGTAAGTGCACACATGACAATAAAAAATGGCCACATCAGCCAACACATGTCAAAATCGAGGGCAAAACCTAAGTAATAACAAAACAAACGCCAAAAAAAGGATTCTAAACAATAATACATCGACTGTTAGCAAAATTTCTGCCCCGAAATGTAGGGTTTCACGGGGAGAAGAAGACCTAGCCAACCGTTAGAATAGGGGAGAAGATGAGCAGAACTTGGGTTGGCTCCATCACCGGCGACCACTTCACCAACGATGAGACGGTCGCCGTCGCTTACTCTTTCTGTATGGAGGCTCCGGTACGAGGTTACGCCTCCACTCAGTTCTGAGAACAGAGAGACTGAGATGGTTCTGTTTTTAAGACGGACCTGGGCTTTCAGCCCACTTTGTTATTTGAGTCGGCTTTCAAGCACACTTGTTCAATTGTCTGTGTTTTATTACCGTAGGCTTTTCTTTTCTCGGTCTAATATGTTGGCTGATGTGGCTGGTTTTTATTACCACGTGTGCACCTATAAGGGGCACATTTGTCTAGAATTATGTCAATGCATCCAAACACTAGATTAGACCTAGTTCGCGACAAACTTGTATAGTGGATGTTTTGTGCAACACTTGCCCCAATAAGTGGTGGTTTGTGCAATTCCCTCCTCCATCTTCTCACCATCAGATAGTACACTATTCCAATTTTTTAATTCAAAAAAGATAGTGGTAAATACACTAGAAATCATAGAACTTGCATGCGATGGTCAGTTTGGCACACAAACTTATAAAATATGTGACTAGGGCCACATAACTTGTCTTTGCGTGCAAATACAGTTACTTCTTCTATATCCAGCCGTATGTCATGCTCAAAGTGACCTGTCAGCATGAATGTGGCCCACATGTCGGTGACAGGGAGTGGTGAGGCATTAGGTGAGCCGCGCATTATTGTTCTTTCAAAAAACACCATCGGCTCTCATTTAATTACAGGCTTATCAGCACATAGTGGCTTGCGAGAAATAGGAATAAAAAATAGCGTCAAGGGAATTCAAACTGACGTCCTCGCTAACTGCACCAGCCACTTGCCCAGGAATAAATTAATGCAAGACCAACGATAGAATAGTTATTTAACACAACATTTGCTCGGCGCAACAAAGTAATACACGAAAATTAGAAACATGCCGTGTTATTCCCCGCATGAATAAGTTGATGTAAGAAAACAACCCATATTTTGTTGTTCACGCCATTTAGAAAATGTTCATGTGCTGCAAAAATAAGTATGTGACATTAAAAATAATGTTTAAAGTGTGTGAAAAATACTTGTGTAATTAAAAATTAATTAATTTTTTAAAATGTTCACTCATTTCAAAAAATGTTTGTGTGGCGAATAGAAATATTGGTGTGTATGTTGTTATTTATCTTGTTGTATATAAGAAAAGTACACAGTGAATAAAATTCCCCATGACATATGCATACTATTATGGGGAGAGTGGGATCGTTCTGATTAGGGGTCTATTTGTTCACACACGTTGCACATTTTTTATACATCAGAAACATTTTTATGCACATTTTATAATTTTTTAGATACATGATTAATATTTTGTTTTTAAATATATCGGGATGTCTACTTTTTACAGATAGTATATTTTCATATACATCTATAAAATAATTCTTATACAGGTTAACATTTTCCAAAAACATGATTAATATTTTCTAAATATACGTTTTGATGTCTAGTTTTACATACACATTGTACATTTTCTGTATACATCTGAAATATTTGTACACGGTTAACATTTTCCAAATACATGATTAACATTTTTTGAAGGGTTAATTATCCTTTTGCCCTCAGTGGTGTCTGTGTGCTCAGTTTTGCCCTCAGATGCGAATTGTGCTCAGTTTTGCCCCTAGTCCGTGCGCACTGACTCGTTCCGTGAACTCTGCCGTCTCCGTCAGGTCAACGTTTTGACTCCGCCCTTACAGGTGGGACCAGGCGGCAGAGACGGCCAATTCTATTCAGACCGTTGCACGCATGGCTTGTGGGACCCAGCAGAGAGCCGTTGCGGGTGTGCTATATAAGCGGGCGACACATAGCGGCGGTGACCACGACGACAGAGAGCACGGCGGTGACCACGGCGAGAGAGAGAGAGAGCACGACGGTGACCACGGCGAGAGAGAGAGAGAGAGAGCACGGCGGTGGGAAGCTAGCTGTGGAGGGCGCGGCGGCGTTGAGATCCCCTTCGGCTCCGAGCTCCATGTCTACCTCAAGCTCCCGCGCCAACTCGCGGATGCAGAGCTGGGCACGTGTGGACATGCCTGTCTTCGTCTGTCCGGGGTGCCGGGCGGGCGTTGTTCGAAGGGTTTCTCACACACCGAGGAACCAGAATCGTTCGTTCTACGTGTGCAGCGAGAATGAGGTAAGAATCGGGGCAATTGCACCATTTTCATGGTCGGGATCTTTGAGCAATGGGTTGATCTGTTTGGTGTTCATGCAGGTGACATGCTTCTTTCTTTCGGTCGATGCTCTGGCCAAGACTCTGATGAATGAACTGCAAGAAGAGCATGAAGGATGGTTGTGCATGCTGCCACGAACAACAGTGGCCGCAGCACGAGCTCCGGAAGAAGAGATGGAGGGCGAAGCACGCACTGACAGAGAGCTAGCTGTTGAGCTTAGGATATTGAAGAAGAAGGTTGGGAAGCTTGAAGATCAAGCACTACCAATACCATTTGAAAATACTTTTGGGCATTTGTAGGTATGGTAATCGCACTGGTTGTAATGTTGAAAATGTATGGAAAGGCATGAATTATGGAGGAATTTGTAATCTTGAAATTGTATGAGAAATTCACCTAGTTTAAATGTTGGTCAAAGTTGTTTAAATGTTGAAAAAAAAGAGAAGAAGTGACCAACATTTAAATATGTTGAAAAAAGGAGAAGAAATGAGGAATTCAGAAACTTTTGATCAATGAAATGCAGCTCTCTGCTCCGCCTTTCTGTAAAAAAAGGTTGCTCTTGGGCCAAATTCAGAGCGTAGAGCCAAGTGCAGGCTAGACTAATGGGCCAACTGCATCCAATTAGGCCCATTCGGGGGATTCTCTTGCATGTTTTTCTGTTTTTTCTGATTTAATTTAGGCAGTAAATCATAATGCTGAAACTTTTTGTGGAAGCTAATTGAATTATTCCAGAGCCAAACAATTAAGGTTAGACTTTTTTTGGAGCTGTTAAATATTTAATAGCAATTTAATTACTCCAATTCAAATACACCGTGATTTAAATCAAAGATCAAAATGTCATGGAAAATGTGCCTCAGCTCTGCTAGAGGTTTACACCTGGTGCCAAAATAAATGAACATTTTTTAAGGGCATTACATTGAGAAAAAAATTGTCTAGAAAAATGAAGGGTGGGAAATGCACAAAAAATTGGTGCGGCTGGGGACTCAAACCCAGGACCGCGTGGGTTTGTGGCGTTTTGGGCTGCTGGTAACCGCTAGGACAGATGGAAAGACTTTGACATGGGTAGGGAAGGAAGGTATACATAGTGAGACCATGAATGTTTGCACACACGTGAGAGTGGTTTTCCTTTCGTTTTGCACTGAAATTTTGGAGGGTTGGAAGGTTGAAAACGTCTGTTTGCACTGCCACATGATTTTTGTTAGAGTGGCACTTGGTTTAGGATTTAAAGGGAATAAATTTGCATGTTAGTTCGTGACTTGTTTTTTTGAATGAAAGAGAGGGCTTCTCACCCCCACAAGTTCTTGAACTTCATGACTTGGTTTAGGAAAGAAATGATATGTTTGGGCACGGCCATTTTTTAACACACATAATAAACCCTAATAACTTAGATAAGATGCAACACACCGTACCCTTACATTAAGCAATAATAATAAGTTCACGGACACATAACGAAACATGACACGACACGACACGACATAGAAAAGCAACAAAATAAAAACGAAACATGACAAGCTTGACTCCGGGCTTGAACATCTTCATCTTGACCTCCTCTTCCACCTTGGCCGCGCGCCCCTTCAACACCGTCTTCATCTTCACATCTCCTCCTCCTCTTCGTAGGGAAGGGAGTGCATCTGGCCTGGAGTGGGGAAGATGCTCTCGTAGTTGGTGTAGATGTTGTACACGGTGAAGAAAATGGCCTCGCAACTGCACCAAAAGACTTGGCCGAGGAGCTCGCGCGCGTCAAACGGGTTGGTGAAGGTGACCGTGAGCAGTAGGAGGATGCCGCCGCGGTCACGAACCTCGTTGAGGGTGAACATCCTAGGCGAGCCCCGTGGGAGGTGGGCATAGCCGGCTCTGAGGAAGGCGCGGGTGAGTTTGACGGAACCCCTCCACCTTGAAATATCCCACACACGGAGCTCCCTCTTCACGAGCACACCCGATGGGTAGCGCAACTCCGGCATGACAGGCGGACGGTTGAAGGTCAGCCCGTTGAACTGCATCTTCACTTGGTCTCGCTTGGGGAGGGCTCAGTCTCTTGGTTGTTTGAAATTGGAGAGAATGGATCGGATCTGGCTTGTGGGTGGGAGAGGAAGAGAGGCACCCCATTTATAGGCCTGTGGGTGGGAGAGGAAGAGAGAAAGGATGAGACTGGTGCGTGTGTGAATCCGGACGCGTGTGTGTATCCGTTATGTTTTGCATTCTTTAATATTTACACGAAAACGATGCATGGGGCGCGTGCGTGCATCTAAATCACTGCATAACTCTTTGACCGGGCGGTGCATTTGACTCGCTGCCCTGAACCACTGCCGTAATGCCTAACTCTGAATCAATATGTGCATGGCTACCTAGCTCGCCTCGCTAGCCTAGCTCGCCTAGAGCGCCTCGCTCGCCTCGCTCGCATGAATGCACGTCCGCCTCCCGCGCATGCAAACTCACGTCGCCGCCTCCCATGCATGCAAGGCCGGGAAAGGCTGAGACGGGCTATTTACTGCGGTCTCAGGCCGAGACAACGAGACGACCCAACGGTCCATCCAGCGCGCACGGTATTTGTTAAAAAAAACAATCTCCCAGCCAATCAGATTGCTTCTCGCGGACCCCCCCTCCCCGCAGATTCCTTCTAGAAGGGTTAGATCGACGACCCTTGATCACCGCTAGGGTTAGATGGACGGTCCTTGTTCAGTGCTAGGATTAGTGGGGTTTGGGAGGGGTTTGGAGCAGTCAAAGCTATGTTTGAACAGATTTCAAATGCGCATAATAAATTAAATAAAAATTAGAAAAATAAAAAAAACCTGCGCACATAGTCTTCTTATGTCATATACTAACGATTTAAGTTGATAAACAAGGTTTACATACATTTAAACGATAAGTTCATGTGTATTGTGTGATATCTCGAGTATCTCAAACTCTCTTGTCTGAAGTGAAGAGAAGTGTTTTGGGGAAATGAACATGAAAATTTCAAAAAACTCACCACAGCTTCATTTTGGAGTGACTAAGAAGGATCCAGGCTTACTTTTTCATTTTGATGTTCTACACTTGTTTAAATCTTGGTCAAAGTTAAGTTTGACCAGAATTCAAATGAGCAAAACAAATTTAAAAAAATCAAAAAATGGAAAAACCAGCGCACATAGTCTGTATATATAGGATATATGTGTAGGAAAGTTATTTGGCTGATTTAGACAAGGTCGAAAAAAACGTTGCTTAGAAAATGAGGTCGTCTACCCTACCTTTGGACCCCTCTTTTTAGCACATTTTTCATGAAAATTTCAAAAACCTCACCACACCTTCATTTTGGATTGACTAAGAAGGATCCAGGCTTAGTTTTTCATTTTGATGATTTAGACTTGTTTAAATCTTGGTCAAAGTTAGGTTTGACCAGAATTCAAATGAGCAAAACAAAATTCAAAAAAATCAAAAAAAGGAAGAACCATGTGCTCATTCAAACATCATCCAACAGATTTAAACATCATGTCAAACATAGTTCTAACATAGGTCCAACATCATCCAACAGAAATACAACATTATTCATAATGTTTCATAATTATTCATAAATCGCGTTGGGGCTTCTGTCTGTTCCTTGACCTTCTTGCCATCACTTTGCTCCTCATCCACCTTGTGCTCATTGCTTCTTCTCTTCTCCTCTTGGTTGTCGGTACCTTGCGCGTCTTCTTCAAACCTATCATAAAGCTGTGCAAAACATAAAGGGTAATGAGATCATGTCATGTGATAAATGTATAGTAGTATCTGACCCTTGCAAGGTTTACATACCTAGCAGAACTCACAACAACAGAAGTTTGGTCACCATTTGGAGCCTCACTTGGATGATCATTTGGAGCCTCACTTGTATCACCATGATCACCGCCTCACTTGGATCACCATTTGGAGCCTCACTTGAATCATTATTTGGAGGATATTTTTGATCATCGTCAAAATCATGCAACTGTTGACCATCATCATTTGGAACCTCGTCAAAATCCTCATCTAATGCAACTGGCTGTTGACCATCATTTTCATCATCTGTTGAGGCAACTGGCTACTGACCAACATTTTCATTGAAGCCTTCATCGAAACTCTCTCCGAACGCTGGATCTACTGTGTTATCACAATACTTACCGAAATGACCAGACCCACCACACCTTGTGCACTTACGCTTCCTCGCTCCAAGTCCAGCTCCTTGCTGCAGGTCTGATTCGACTCTTCCTTGGTCTACTGCTGCTCTCTTCGAATCTGAGCGCAAAGCTTGAATCCAGGGTCCACCATGTCCCATTGTTGTTTTCCTCCATAGCAGGCAAGGCATAAGCATATGTGGCTTTGAACCTTGCAATGAGTAGTAATCATGCACATACTCATTGTATGTTCCCTCTTTGGACTGGAGAGAAGTGATGAAAAACAAGGCATGAATGCATGGCAACCCAGTTATGTGCCATTGCCTACAATTGCAAGTTCTAGCTTCTAAATCCTTTGGATATCTCCATTCCCTCTTCTCTTTATCCAAATATGATATCTCTGCTGTGGTACCCGAGCAAAGAGTCATGTTCATTTCAAGCTCGTTGTTGTTTCGCTTCGGTTCATTCATCATGGCAGGGATGATAATGTGGCCCATGAATTTTGCCTCGGCTATTCCTGCACGATAATGAAATTTCTGCATGTATTCTATCCTTATCCTATCAAGCAAATCCACCACATAATGACCCTTTAGTTTTCGGATCGTTGAGTTGAAAGACTCTGCTAAATTATTGTGCACATAGTCAACTTTGCTCAGTTCACTGAATTGGCTTCTGGCCCATAACTTGGAGTGGTGTGTTTCCAAGTATTCTTTCACTTTGGGATTCATGTATAACTGCCTCAAGTGGTAGTTGTGCTTCTTCACACTTCAAGTCAAAGATGCTGGCCATAAATTGTCGGTATACACCTTTCTTTGAATTTCTTCATGAAATTTGCAGCAAGGCGACACATGCATTCCCTATGATCTACTCCAGGGAACACATTGTCCACGACCACTTCTAAACCTTTGCAGGCATTTGTATGAATGACCAACCCATTGGGATGTGCAATAGCCCGGCGCAGATTATGCAAAAACCAAGTCCAGCTCTCCTCAGACTCTGTCTCCAGCACACCGTAGGCAACTGGAAATACAAAATTGTGTGCATCAACTGCACAAGCTACTACTAACTGTCCTTTAAACCTTCCTGTGAGAAAAGTGGCATCAATAGCCAAATAAGGCCCGTGGCCTGCCAAAAAACCCCGGCGACAAGCATCAAAGCAGACAAAAACCCTCCTAAAGCATTCCTTGGTCTTTGTCACTCCCCTGAATGTGTACTCCACGGTGTGGTGATCAATATCTACAATACTACCTGGGCTTGTCCTCTCCACTTCACCTTTGAATTAATACAACAATTGAAAACTTTCCTGCCAGCTACCATAAATAGAATCCATAGCATGTTGTTTACCATTGAACAACCTCATGTATGGTAAATCTATCTTGAACTTATCTTTGATGTTCTTCTGCAATTCCTTTGGACCCACTTGCTGGTTTTCTTTCACCCACTTCTTTACTTCTTCTGCCACCCATCTTGACTTGGCTCTACTGATTCTATCCTTCCTAAGGGTTGATTCCTGGCATGTGTGCTTAAAAGGGTTCACTTTGGCCTGAACATTAGTGCTATTTCGCATTTTAGATGCGAGCAGCCTCCATGGACAACCCTCAGTCGGACAGTGCACTCTGTAACGTACTTGATCGCTCTTGTCAACTATGAAAGTATGTTCTACCTTGATGCAGTATGTGAGAAGTGCATTTCTACACTCATTCATGGATGCAAAAACTGTACCTTCTTCCATATGAGGGTTCAAAGGGTCCCATTCAACAGCTGCAAGGTCTTCGTCCTCACCCACCGCGTCGTCATCCACATGGACTGCATTGTGAGCCTCATCTTGGTTTTCAGCCCGGGGTGCCCGTTGTAAATTCCAAATAACATCAGAATATAGATTCTCTTCATCAACCCCAGAATTGTAGTCATCGGGCTCCACTTCAAGGGGGACCCTGCTGCCATTGCCCACACTTGTCGAGCCACCACGTCGCCGTGCACCAACTGAACTGTTCTGGCTAGAGATGCCATCATGACGACTTGGTTCTCCCCGAGATGTTGCACCGGAAGCACATCAACTTGCAGCCTCACATGAAAATTATCTTTCTCTTTATTCCTAACAAACATGGTAGCCAGCTCTTCATCATTACTAACTGTCACGCATTTCTTTTCCCCGTCATAGTATTTGTATACCACTTCATCAAGCAAACCCCAAGGATATTGGCTACAAATTACCTCCCAAAATTGTCTGAAACTCCAATTATTAGCCTTTGGCAACTGATCATCGAAACCTCCTTGGTATTTCTTCTTATCCTTTGAATCGGACATGTTCCGGTCCCTTCTAACGTGCACCAAGAAAGAAAACCGCAACTCCATCCTAACCGATGAAAAACAGAGACGCAATCAGCACACTAATTGGGCAAACCTACTCGAACCGAGTGTTCAAATGCACAACTAAGCTCAATCTAAATAGGAGGCGAGACTTACCCCTCGGGAACCCAGTCGTGGACGCGGCGGATCTCCGGCCCGATGCCTGCCTCGCCAAATACTCCGGGGTCGCCGCTGCTTGCCATTTCGCCCTAGGGTTCTTCCTCCTAGTTCAAACAGCTCCAGCAGCCCCCACCGTTGAGTGCTCCGGCCGGGCGCACGGAAGGAGGCCGCGTCGCGGGTGGATCAGGTGGCGGGTGCTCCACCCGTGGCGTCGCAGGAAGGTGGCGGGCGTCGCAGGTAGCCGTTGTCACGACCGGTTTTTCAATAAAAATATTTATTGAACAACCGACCTATGAAGTCCAATATGAGGAAAATCCTCCATACCGGTAGACAAAACTTTGATACAATAAGCCAGTAGCATTAAAATATTACAGGGGCGGGCTGAAGATGCCCAACCAAATATTACAAACATGCCAATAATTATACATGATGGCGGATATGACACAATGGTGTGGGGTGGAAATACTACTGACTCGAGATAAGAGTGGGTGGTGGAATAACACAGTGGGGGTGGTTAATAAGTCTCATTGCCTTGGCGGCTCATCGGCGCCGAGGTGAGGCTCAAGAATTTATTTGGGTAGCGAAGCGGATATATCACAATGACTAATCCAGGGTCGCACGAGACTGTCTGGGATTCCTCTAGGCGTCGGACTCGCTATCGAACTCTTCATCCATGAGATCGCCTTCATCAGCATCTGGCCAAATCAACAAGCCAGGTGAGTACTTCGAAAGTACTCGCAAGACAGTTCGGACAAAATATATAACAAATGAATGCATGAATGCGAGATGATTTATTTAGAGCAATGTTCTATCAAATCAGTAACACAAGTAAGTAAAAAGGGAATCGGCGGTAGTCCGCTTGAAAACCGAAAGAAGATAAACTCCAAACCGATCGGGTGTCTGAAGCGACGCCTCGAAGGGTGAACAAATAAGTAAAGCATGCCACAGTCGGGCGTCTAAGCGACACCTCATAAAGGGCTTATATTGAAAGAAAATACATGCGTGCCGCAGTCGGATGTCGGAGCGACATCGCAGAAAGGGCTTATAATAAATGTAAATAATAACAATGCCACAGTCGGACGTCGGAGCGACATCGCAGAAAGGGCTTATAACGAAAGTAAATAATAACAATGCCGCAGTCGGACGTCTGAGCGACATCGCAGAAAGGGCTTATAATTCATTATTCATAACTGACAAGAAATGGTGCTCACGGAAAATATTCCTCACAAGACAATAAGCGGGTTAGTCCATTCACAGGGAAAATAAACACTTAACACTCATATGGTTATCAGGAGTTTCTGTCACCGAGACTGACATCTGACAAGGTAAGGTGAACACGATACTTAGACATGAATAAGATGAATTCAAGAATTTTGACTCTGCAGAGTTTGTACCAAAATTGTCCACAGCTAACGGATTTTCGTAGTCACGAAGGACTAGTTCCGTTTACGGTATTTCGGAGGAAACACAACTAACTAGTACACACCCATCATACCTCACGTTGCCAGGAATCACCCTAGACAGCGTTTAAGAAAAACTTTGAGACGGGGAGATCACAATCTCAAATAGCATGGGATCAAATTTATTTACGCAGCGCTCTAAGGGTGCCCCTCTCGGTCCCAACCGAAACACCCATGCCCCCGACCGGATGAAAGGCTTTAATCCAGGGCCATGGAACCTTCATCCCGCCTCTCGATTTGGTGTGTACCAGAAGTGGTTTGCAACTTATTAAGCCGTATCCCTTGCGGGAAGCAGTGGTAGTACGAAAGGGGAGACGGACGGAATCGATCGATTGATGTTGACACTGGGTCAACGATCCGCATAAGCCCGGCATGCTACAACACTGCCATCTTACCCATACTCATGCCAACTCATGGCCATGCAACATGTTTCCAACAACTCATGGATTTTTCCGAGCTCAGTTGCCTCAACTCTTACGGGATAAACTATCATCGAAATGTTCATGAACGTGCCATGATACAAAAATAATGCAAACATGCCCAAACACTCATCATATCAAAAGTTCAAACATTGCTTGCCTGGTTCGGAGTAGTCGGGGTCTAGCTCGGCGAAGTTCGCGGTTCCGTCACCTCCTTCGGTATCTACGGTACACAAAGCACACGCGCTAACGTAAGTACCGTGGGGTACAGAAAAGTAATCCAAATATTTTCCAAATAAATATGATAAAAAACTAGACAAAATTTTGAAGAGGACAAAGAAAGAATCACTCAAAAATTACTTTCTGTTAAAAAGTTATAAGGGTTTTGGTCCAAGGACCCATCTGTAATGAAACAGAAAACTCTTAGGGGCTTAAACAGAAAAGCGCAGAAAAACGGTTCAGAGTAGAAGGCGTATTTGCCAGAGTACGCTTTCAGAAAACGATTAAAAAAAAAAAACAAAAGAGAGGCTAACGGCGGGTCCCACCCGTCAGGTTTAAATTTTCAAATGAGAGAGACGGGGCTCGTCGGCGCCCGAGAGCCGCGGTGGTCGCCGTCGGCGATCCACGGCGAGGCAGGAAGATCGGAGGGTACCTCCGTGCTCAGGGCATCATTCCGCGTCGGTTGGTAGTGGTGGTGGTCGCCGACGAGCACCACGTCGACGGCGGCTCCTGCTTCGGCGGACGGCGGTTCGGGTGGTCGTGGGTCTCGTCGAAGAGTGCTGCGGAGGAGGAATTGAGGAGGGGGGTTAGAGTCGTGGTAGCATGAGAGGGTAGCTGACGGGATTTGGGCGCCGGGGTCGACCTCACCGGAGTGAATCGAGGTGGAGGCCGAGGCGAACGGGCGGCCGAGTCGAGGAAGAAGAGCCCTCGAGGCCCTTCCGAGGCTTGGCGAGAACTAGTGAGGTGGTGGAGGTGTGCGGGGGCGAGGGCGCGCTCGGGGGTGCTATATATAGCCGGCCCGAGGCGGTTGCCGAGAACGGGGTTCTCCGGCGAAGTTTACGGCAGTGTAGGGCGTTGATCGGGGAGGTTCAGGGGTTTAGCGCCGTCGTGGGGGTTCATTGGTTCCGTTTAGGTGCTAAACGCGTCGGGGTTTGGTTGCTTAGGGCGTGGTCGACGGAACGGGGCGGCGCGGGCCCGTCGGCGGCAGGGAGCGCGCTCTGTGCTTGTCGTGCCACGACGACGGTGCCACGGGCGTGCGCTGGCAAGGCAGGGACACGCGGAGAGCCAGGGGGCAATGGGCGGCGTCGGGTGGCGTTGCGAGCGGGCTCGGGCCTCTCTCGCCGCCACGGTGGCGCGCCACCGCAGAAGCTTCAACGCCGGCGATGCTCGCCGCCACCGACGCCGTGAATCGCCAAGCGTCGCGTGCGGGGTGCTGGCCAGGGGAAGAGGCCGTGTGCATCGTGCGGAGTGCATTGTGGCGCGTGACCAAGTCGACGAAGAGAAGCGACATCGAACTCGAACTTCTCTCGAATCTCTGAATGCATTGAAACAAATGTAGGTCGGTGTTCGATGAATGATTTTGGTATGAGGGAGCCTCTGCTTGAGCTGATTTTTGGTGGAGGGGTCTCTCATTGCATCTAGAGGCTGCCTGAATATTTGTGGAATTTTTGGAGCAGAGAAGATATGAATTTCACCAAATTTGACAAATCTGGTCCAAACTTGCAGAGACTGAAATTTGAAATTTTGAAAAGAAGAGAGTGGATCTTGATTGTTCTAGGTTGTGGGTACCAAGGACTATCCAGGGGAGTTGGTTTGAGGTCAAAACTCAAATGCATTTAGGTACTTGCTTTGCAAATCTCCTAGGCTCAAAATAATGGACAGAAAATATTTGGGAGGAGAAATAAATGAAATAAAATTCAGAAAAGGGTTGAACTTGCTGAGACAGAATGTTTGGATCGCCCAAAGTGGAAGGAGAGATTTTTGGGAAGATTTTACAATGTGGTGCATGGTAAAATCATGAGTGGATTTCAATATTGGAGAAGGTGCAAAAACCCCTAGAGTTTCTTTTCGAAAGAAAATAAACTCCAAAGATTTTTCTTGAAATTCTGAGGAGAGGGCAATCAGAAGAAAAATTTAAAAACCAAACACCAGAGTTGAAGGAGATGCAAAAACAATATATTTGCTTAAGGGAAAAAAGCTTTTGAGAGAGATTTTTGGAAGGGTTTAGAAGACCTTCAAATCCAACAAAATTTTTGAAGAAAACCAAAATAATATTTTTGGAGTGTCACAGCCGTGGAGCGTAGGCGCAAGACGGTAGCGGCGGAGCAGGCCGTGCAGCTGGTGGCGGGGCAGGTGCTGGCGGCGGCGCAGGTGGCGGCGGCGGCGCAGGACAGTCGGCCGGCGGATGGGCAGAGTGAGATAGAATCCTACGAATGATTTGGGGATTTAGATGCACGGGCCTACATGTCAGCTCCGGACCCTGCTACCTCTTGAGCACTGCTGTGGTTTTTCCCTTGAAGATGAAAGGGTAATGCAGTAAAGTAGCGTAAGTGTTTCCCTCAGTTTTAGAGAGCCAATGTATCAATCGAGTAGGAGACTACGCTCGAGTCCCACGCACCTACACAAAACAAATAAGAACCTCGCAACCAACGCGATAAAGGGGTTGTCAATCCCTTCACGGTCACTTACGAGAGTGAGATCTGATAGATATGATAAGATAATATTTTTGGTATTTTTATGATAAAGGGAAATAAAGATGCAAAGTAAAATGAAAGGCAATAGAAATAGCTAAGTGTTGGAAGATTAATATGATAGAGAATAGACCCCGGGGCCATAGGTTTCACTAGTGGCCTCTCTCAAGAGCATAAGTATTACGGTGGGTGAACAAATTACTGTCGAGCAATTGATAGAATTGAGTATAGTTATGAGAATATCTAGGTATGATCATGTATATAGGCATCACGTCCGTGACAAGTACACCGAAACGATTCTGCATCTACTACGATTACCCCACACATCGACCGCTATCCAGCATGCATCTAGAGTATTAAGTTCATAAGAACAGAGTAATGCTTTAAGTATGATGACATGATGTAGAGGGATAAACTCATGCAATATGATATGAACCCCATCTTGTTATCCTTGATGGCAACAATACAATACGTATCGTTTCCCCTACTGTCACTGGGATCGAGCACCGCAAGATTGAACCAAAGCTAAGCACTTCTCCCATTACAAGAAAGATCAGTCCAGTAGGCCAAACCAAACTGATAATTCGAAGAGACTTGCAAAGATAACCAATCATACATAAAACAATTCAGAGAAGATTCAAATATTGTTAATAGATAATCTTGATCATAAACCCACAATTCATTGGTCTCGACAAACACACCGCAAAAGATGATTATATCGAATAGATCTCCACGAGAATCGAGGAGAACTTTGTATTGAGATCCAAAGAGAGAGAAGAAGCCATCTAGCTAATAACTATGGACCAGAAGGTCTAAGGTAAATTACTCACACATCATCGGAGAGGCTATGGTGTTGATGTAGAAGCCCTCCGTGATCAATGCCCCCTCCGGCAGGATGCCGGAAAAGGCCCCAAGATGGGATCTCACGGGTACAGAAGGTTGCGACGGTGGAATTAGGTTTTCGTGGATGCCTCTGATTGTTTGGGGGTACGTTGGTATATATAGGAGGAAGAAGTACGTCGGTGGAGTAACATGGGCCCCACGAGGGTAGAGGGCGCACGGGGGTAGGCGTACCCCCCTGCCTCGTGCTCTCCTCGTTGATTACTTTACATGGACTCCAAGTCCTCTGGATCACGTTCCTGAAGGTTTCCTTCCGTTTGGCTCCGTTTGATATTCTTTTTCTGTGAAACTCTGAAATAGGCAAAAAAACAGCAATTTGGGCTGGGCCTCCGGTTAATAGGTTAGTCCCAAAAATAATATAAAAATGTATAAATAAGCCCATTAAACATCCAAAACAGAATATATAATAGCATGAAACAATAAAAAATTATAGATACGTTGGAGATGTATCAGACTCATGTTCACGCGGTCCCACGTGTAAGCTCCGGACTCACAACCACTAACGCTGGCAGACGGAATGGACTGAAATATGGCCGTTTGGCCTTGTCATAGTAGCTGTGCATGGACTAGGGGCAAAACTGAGCACAATTCGCATATGAGGGCAAAACTGAGCACACGGACACCACGGAGGGCAAAAGGATAATTAACCCTTTTTTGAATATATGTTTTGATGTCTTACTTTTCATGCACATTCTCTGTTTTTTATATACATCTAAAATCATTTTTATACACATTTAATATTTTGTAAACATATGATTAAAAAATTTCAAATACAAGTTTTAGAAACTTCATAAAAATACGTGTTAAACATATTTTGGATGGTCCGATTTTTTTTGTAATGTACATGAAGATTTTCGTATATTGTACAAATATTTTAAAAAAATAACAAACTTTTTTCCAATGGGTGAACATTTTAAAAATGCACGTATATACACACATATATTTAACTATGTTCAACATTTTTTTAATCTCACATACTTTTTTTGTAACACATGAACATTTTTCTAATGTCACAAACAATAGAATATCAGTTGTTTTTACATAAAAAAGAACTATCAAGATAAACTATGTCTATCCCTCAATGTCTTCATGTGTCGTAGTAGCATGGCAGTTAGCTTAGGCATGAGCAAACCGTGGGGCTCGTTTTTGGGGGGTTAGATTTCTTCTTCTTTTTTTCGTCCACATGATATAAAGAATTGTCATGCTTGGTAAACATGAAGTATCATTGATGTGGTTGTTCTCCACGAGATCCTGCCAGTTATGCTGTGTGTTCGAAACCCACTTGTGCCCGTGTTTTTCCTTTTTATTTGAGGGCTCCGTAAATAGAGAAAAAGCCGAGGGCTTTTCTACAAATCTATCATGCACTTTGTTTTTTGCGTTGTAAAACGTGTCTCATTTATATCATAAGGATCATAGTACAAGCCACGTACGTACCGACCTGACAAAACTGAAAAGACAACAGAGCCTCGCCTCCGCTTTAATAGCCTCGACCAAAAGGTTTGGCAACCTACATACATGCTGGAACACCCTCGCTTTTCTCTCTTTCCACACTTCCCAAGCAACAAGCATGATGATTGATGAAGTCGTCTTCCTCCTGTGGCCACGCCTAAGGACCACTGCCGTCCACCACTCTTTGACTGTGGGGATCCCGTTCTCGGCCGCAACATCCAGCTCAGGGGTATCCACCCAAACTTTGATCGCATTCCAAATGTGGGCCGAGAACCTGCATTGGAAGAGAAGATGAGTCGCGGTCTCTGGCTCCTTCTTGTAAAGTTGACACAAATTGCAGTTGCGCCACCCTCTTCTTGGCAGTCTGTCTGCCGTCCAGATTCTATCCTTGATAATTGGCCACGCAAAGAACTTGCACTTGGGCGGTGCCCAGTTCTTCCACAACACCGTGGTCATGTTGGAGGCGACCGCCACTCGAATTGGGCCTTATAGGCCGAGGCCAGGAATAAATACCGTCGGCGGTGAGGTTCCACTTGATATCATCGGGTAGCTCGTCCTGTAGGTGTACCGTAGTGAGCTTCCCCTAAAGGGCGTAGATCTGCTCAATGTGCTCCACATAGAGGCCTCCGGACATGTTGATCCATTGGATCCAATGAATTTCAAGGAAGGCCTCCCGCACAGACTTGTTCTTGTTGGCAGAGACCGCGAAAATGGCTGGTGCAATGTCCATGGGCTTCGCTCCATCTAGCCCGGGGGAGAGCCAGAAGCGAGCCATCTTACCGTCCCCTATAGAGATCGTCGTGGCAGCATAGAATAGATCTCTATCAGTGGTGTCACATGGGTTTCCGATGCCCACCACTAGTACAACGACGTGCTATACAGATGGTTTTTAACCCCTTTCCGCGACGGCATTTGGGACCGTCGCCTACTGAGTGTGGGCGATAGGGAGGTCCTTTCCACACGACCCAGAAACCGTCGGGGATATGCCCTCCTGGCACACACGCTCGGCAAAATGAGGTCGTAGCGATCAAGTAGCGCCAAATACGGAAATACGTACAGTAGAGCTAAAAAAATACAATTATACATGCAAAATCATTTCCGATCGCAAGTACATCCCACACAGTCAGTCATCGCTAAACGTTTCCGTTCGTATATACATCCAACACAGTCGCTCCAAGGAAAACATTTCTGTTCGCAAGTACATCATACACTATTTTCCCCGTTAAATCGTTTGTCATAGCGTTTCCATTGCACACGGTATTAACAATTTAATTGTTTGCGTTATTGAATGCATCACACATGGTGTGTAGAAGAAACTGTGTGTCAAGGGCTGTCCATCACACACAGTTTTTATGTGGTAAACGTTTGCGCCAGGTGGCCTAACGCAAACAGTTTTCAAGAGGATGTCGTGTGTGATTGTTTATTAATCTAACACGGTTTATTCCTAAAAACTATGTGCGTTATTGAATGCATCGCACACGGTGTTTTCTCAATAACCGTTTGTAATAGAAAAAACCAATTAGCAGGCTAATTATCCGATTATTAATAATCCATTTATTAATCTAATTGACATTTCATATTAAGCACACAATATATTTCATTTTAATAATTGAAATACATCAGACTACAACGTCATATAGCTTCAGCACCCAGCTACCCCATTACACAACTACACCAGCACCAAGTTTCACATGCAACATCTATAACCTTTCAAAATTAGCATCATAGACGGTACATAGACAGATGTATCTCATCTGGAAAACTGCTGAAGCAGAAGGCGAATATTGAGCCTTCATTGATGTTGAAGGTTTTTGTAACTTTAGGCCAGTGCCTGTGGATGATTGACCGTCCATCCTTCATCCTCTCCAGGAACCCTTCAATATTGAACCGTGGGTGTTGTATGAATACCTTCCTCGCCTCCTGACCATACAGGTGGTTTGAGAGGTAGTCATCAGTGAACTGCTTTGGAAAGGCCTGAAAACAAGGATTTGCATAAATATCTTCTCTATATTGGAAATGGGGCGAAGGAATAAAAAAAGGCAAAGTATAATAGTTAGTACCATCCTGTAGTGAACTGATGTCTTCTTCATTGTGCAGACAAAGATCTTGTTGTTTTTTGTCACTAATTTCTTTATCCCAACAATCTTTCTGAGTTTCTTGACTTGACTGATATTCATGGACATCTCATTTCCCCATATGCAAAAAGGGTGGAACAGTGGGTCAAAAGCTCTGACAGCAGGACCTACATGTGCAAGACCAAACTGTTAAAAACCTAAATATTAGAATGATTCCTGCAATTGCACAATAATGTGCTATTAGAAAATGGACCATGCACGTGCTAACCTCGATTGTAAACCACAATGCTTCCCATTGTTTCCATGCAACACATATAAGGTAGTTAGTCATCGGGTTAAGTAAGGGTTCGCATGCTATTAGTAAAATATGTTGATGAAAAATAAGCACATTGCAGATTCATCAGATTAATTCAAGCCACATGGAAAACCCATTTATCCAAACCAAGCATGATTAAGAACTAGCAAATATAGCACTTGTATATGTTTCTCATGTATTAAGTGCAGCCAAATTCGATTTATTCCTCACATACACAATAATACAAAATTCTACCCACGACAATTGCACATCGCATTGCAGAATTGAACCAAGCAGTTAACTAAACACCACAACAAATGAACCAAACATTAACTGAGAACCACATTGCACAATATAACATACTCCTAATAGAAGATCAGACAATTAACCAAACCAAGCATGCTTAACAACTTGGAAATATAGCAATTGTATTTGTTTCTCATGTACTTACTACACCCAAATTCAATTTATTCCTCACATGGTATACACTAACAGAATGCACCCACAACTATTGAACATCGCATTGCAGAATTGAACCAAACAGTTAGCTAAACACCACAACACAAATGAGCCAAACGTTAACTGAGCACCACATTGCACAATGTATAACCAAACCAAGCATGATTGACAACTTGGAAATATAGCAATTGTATTCGTTTCTCATGTATTTTGTAAAGATAAATTCGATTTATTTCTCACATGGAAGACAATAAAAAATTGCAGCCTGAAGAATTGAACATCACATTTGCAGAATTGAGCCAAACAGTTAACTGAAGACGACAACTAATTAACAAAACAGTTAATAAGTGAGCACCACACTGCACGACATATAGAACATATACACTAGAGCAACAAATTGCATGGTAAAATTAGATAGCACAATTCACTAGAATTTGTGAAGGAAAGGCAGGAGCAGCAAACGCAACAGGTAAGCCGAGCATGCTTAACCGGCATAGCTAGCAAATGGCAAGGTGCTCCTCCAAGATTTGGGGGTCGATACGAATGGCAGCCATCGCGATCTCATCCGCGCGTGCGGCCGCGATTTGCTTCTCCGCTGCCAAATGCTCCTTGAGATCCTGGCTATACTGCGTGCACCATGGCTTAGGGCGACTCTTATTTGGTGGAGGGGTCGGTGATTTGAGTGGAAGGTGTCACGCTCGCGCCGGTGGTCGGGGCATGTGGGATGTGGAAGGAGGAGGAGGATGGGGGTCAGGTGTGGATTACCTGTCTGGATAGGCGAGGCCGAGTAGCATGAAGGAGGGTCACCGACGAGGAGGCGGCGCTGCAATCAAGGAGTGAAGGTTTCAACTTGGAAAGGAAGGTGGAAACATGGGAAATGTGGCTTTTGGTAAGGGGAGGGGGCGGGGAGGTAGATATTTTCGAGGAAGCCGAAAATTTGGAATCGCTTTACTGAAAAAACTGGCGCGCAAAGTGTCATCAGACACGGTCCCTTATTCAGAACTATGTACGATATGTGAACATCACAAACGATTCAGATAGCTTAACCCGTGTGTGACGAGTTTGAACGTCAAAATTTTTGGTTTGAATTTCCATGGTTACAGTGGTCATCCACGTCATTGCATAATTTGGGTACACAAAGGAGACTAAAACACACCCACACTTCTTAATCAAGCAAATTCAGCAATTAAATAGAGCTAGCTGACCTAAACATTGCTCTAACAAATTAAAGACCAGCGCTCTTAATTAAACAAAACAAAGAGTACTAGTACTATGGCTGGTGCTCGTCGATCTCCGCCGCCGCCTCCATGTCCAGCTCGCGCCCGACGGTCTCCTAGGGAAGGGGCTCTGTGGCATCAATCGCACCATGCTCTGCAAGCATCTCACCATCCGCGCCGCCATAACTTTGGAATAGGCCGCCACGAGCTGGGCGTGGGCGGCCGCGATCTTGGCTTTGGCGGGCTCCGTCGTGGCAAGGTATGCCACGCAGGAACGGACGACTGCTCGAACTCTCTCAGCGATTGCCAACTCTTCGGCCATGGGTTGCCGACCGATGTCACAGAAGCTTCGTTTGATTTGTGCGGTGACCGCCACGAGCTGGGGTGGACGGCCTTGACATGGTAGTTGGCAGCCTCCATCAGGGCTAAGGCCGCCGCTGCAGAACGGACATCGCTGTGTCGCTCTCGCCAGTTGCTATCCCTGAGGCAGATGCTGCTGCCGCCGCTTGAGAAGCTACATCGGCCGTTTGGGCTGCCTTGGCCGCCCGGACGCAGATTGACGTCGCCCTCACGGAGCTTTTTAGCACGAGCCTGGCGGCTGCGGCCGCGCTCTCGCCGGAGTGGGTCACCGTAGTTGCCCTCATCATGCGGGTCCACGCCCCATCTTTCACCATTGAGGATTGAACAGTGAAATGATATTTGGGGAGTGAGCTAGTGTGCTTGACACGCCGGCTGTGGACTGTAGCTGACGCACCTTCTCGCGTAAGCCATAGGCATACTATACATCGACGGTGCTCCAAGATATTTTGTGCTGCATCTCACACGGTTGGTGATAATAAACTGTGTGCGATCTACTTGATTTTTCATCTTGATTTTAATTACGTAATGGGGTCACAGCTGCAAAGGATGGTGTTTGAATTGCTAGAACTTTTATCTGCAGTGAACATGCAACTATAGGTGTGTCGTCAAAAAAATTGGAATTATTCAGGGTTCATTTGGACGTTTTTATACATTAACTTGGTTTTGTATGCATTTCAGGTGCATAATTCAAATTTGAACTACATGCACATGCTCCAGTGCATATAAACGGGTTCAAAAATCAAATATGTGTCCTTGTTTGCATGCTTAGGTCCCATGCAAGAAATGGGAATGAATGTCAAACACCCCGCCACCGTCACTCGGCCGCAAACATTGAGATACCTGGTTTTTAAATTCTAGTAAATCCAAAACTCGTCTAAAATTCATTAAACTTGGCATGCTATCATGGAGCGGCATCAACATGTCGTGCTAACTTTTTGTCCCATTTGGGGCAGGTTTGGGTATAAGTTTCTCACAAACTAGAACTTCTCACAAAAAGTGATGGTTTCAGTATGGAACGTGCCACCTTTGGGGACGAAACGATATCCATTGCCTCTTATAGCTTTTAAATTTTTTCTACTATCAGCATAGAACAACAGGAGTGTTGTGTTTAATTTTGGAATTTTTCGGGGTTTGTTTGGACATTTTTATACATTAACTGGGTTTTCCAGGCATTTTATGTGCATAATTCAAATTTGAACTACATGCACATGCTCCAGTGCATATAAACGGGTTGAAAAAAAATCAAATTTATGTCCTTGGTTGCATGCTTAGGTCCCATGGAAGAAATGGGAATGAATTTCAAACACCCTGCCACCGTCACTCGGCCGCAAACATTGAGATACCTGGTTTTTAAATTCTAGTAAATCCAAAACTCGTCTAAAATTCATGAAACTTGGCATGCTATCATGGAGTAGCATCAACATGCCATGGTAAAAAAATTGTCCCATTTGGGGCAGGTTTGGGTATAAGCTTCTCACAAACCAGAGCTTCTCACAACAAGCGCGATGTTTTCGGTAGGGAACCTGCCACCTTTGGGGACGAAACTATAACCGTTGCCTCTTATTGCTTTCAAAAATTTTCTAGTGTCAACATAGAACAACAGGAGTCTTGTGTCTAATTCTGTAATTTTTGGGGGTTCGTTTGGACATTTTTATACATTAACTGGGTTTCTAGGCATTTTATGTGCATAATTCAAATTTGAACTACATGCACATGCTCCAGTGCATATAAATTGGTTGAAAAATCAAATCTGTGTCCTCCGGTGCATGCTTAGGTCCCATGCAAGAAATGAGAATGACTTTCAAACTCCAGGGCACTGTTGATTGCCGGCAAATCGTTGAGATACTTTGTTTTTAAATTCTAGTAAATCCCAAACTCATCTGAAATTCATGAAACTTGGCATGCTATAATGGAATGGTACCCGACATGCTGTAGTATTTTTCATGTCCATTTTGAGAGAAGGCGCACTCGAATAACAGCCAACAAAAGCATTTTGAAACAAATAGCTGCCACTGTAACATCTCAAACGTTTTGTATAATTTAAATTGTGTGCGTTCTGTTAACCATTCATGTGACACCACGCCTCACTCTTTTAATGGCTAGGAGGTGCCATGCGGACAGGTGCTTGAGTGCTTGACTAAACAGGAGGCGTGCGAGCTGTACTCCAATGCAGAGGCTCACCGGGAAGCATGCAAGCTGTACACCGTGCAGGCTCACCGGGAAGCGAGCCCTCTGACTTCCATGGCCGCCCGCCTTGCTCGCATCCTCTACATTAATGGCACCCAAGCCGCAGTTTAATACGGTTTTTAAATATAAATCACTCATCGCAAACGTTTTAGTTAGAACACCCGTATGAAAAACCGACAACTTCCCGAGGAAGCCAAGGGAAAATGTGCCTAGCAGGATTTGTGCAGCTCTTGATCGCAAACGTTTTAGTTAGAACACCCATATGCAAACTGACAGCTTCCCCAGGAAGCCAAGAGAAAGGATTTTTAGAGCTCTTGATCGCAAATGTTTTAGATAGAACACCCGTATGCAAAGTGAGAGCTATAGTCTTCCCCCTTAAGTCGAGGAAAAATTCGCAGTGCAGGATTTGTGCATCCCTTCAATGCAAACGGTTGTTTTGGATGACCAGTGTGAAACCACGTACAAACAATTTGGTAAGATTTGCATCTGTCATATTGGGTATGTTGCCATTTGTCAAACTAGAAAGATTGAAATTTGTTGATCTAGTAACATTGCCACTTGTCAATCCTTGTAACACTGTGATTTGTCAAAATATGCAGCTAAAAATCACTAGCACTATCTAATTTTTGCAACTAAAATTCAGTAATTAAGCATAGATTTCATTCATAGATTAAGCAGTCGTTCTTAATTTATACAAACAGTTCAACTCGACAGCTGAACCGACCAAACTTTTCCCCAATTGTTGCCAACCACGTACTGAAATAGCTCGTTCAACTATATATCACTACTAGGGAAAACCTTATACACAACATCTTAGAAGTAGCGTTGGACAAAACAGGGCGCTACTGCTACTTAGTAGTAGCGTTTTTAAATAGACCACGCTACTCCTACTACTTTAGCAGTAGCCCGTTCTGCGAAACCGCGCTGCTGCTATATTTGTACTGGGCGCAGATGGCTAGCCCCACTTAGCAGTAGCGTGTACCACTGACTAGCGGTACTGCTACGGCCCGTAGCAGTAGCATGTTTCTCTGAAACGCGCTACTACTTACTTACCTTATCCTGGAGCGGTTCACCCTCTCACACTCACTCCCTCTCACTCGCTCTCGCCCGCACCGAACCCGTACGTCGTCCGCCGCCGCCGCGCCGCGCTCCTCGCCATGGTACTCCCTCCTCCCTCCCCCCTCCTCCATCGGCCGCCCTCCTCCCACCGCACCTCTCCCCTCTCCTCCTCCGGCTGCCCCCTCCCTCCTCCTCCTCCGGCCGCCCCTCCCCCTCCACCCCTGCCCCTCCCTCCTCCTCCTCCGGCCACCCTTTCCCCCTCCTCCCCCCGCCCCTCCCTCCTCCGATCCCACCGGCCTCCTCCCCCTCCTCCTCTCTCCTTCCTCCTCCCTCCATCTCTTTTTTTTCTTCTGTTTTTCACTGTAGTTTTTTACTATTGTATAATGTAGTTTATTTTACTATTTTTAGTAAGTGTTTAAAATAATTAGTAAGTAAATTAATAAACTAGTTGAACTAGTTTAGTTTTAGTAAGAACTAGTGGAATTAATAGAACTAATGTATTTTTAGTAAGAAAATTAATATAACTAGTTGAACTAGTTTATTTTTAGAAAGAGCTAGTTTATTTCTATTTATAGTAAGTTTATATTTAGTAAGAACTAGTTGAATTAATAGAACTAGTTGAACATGTCACATTTGTTGTTATTTTTTAGTTTAAGCAATTATTTCGTGATCGACGTCGACGATGCCTATCCCGCATCCTCGTCGTCGATACCCGTCGTTCGCTAGGGTTTTAGTTGTATTAGTGATGTTATATATATGTATGATACTATTCGGGATGTATTAGTGATAACTTATAGGGTTTTTGTTTTTGCAGAAATCGAGGAGCCCCTACATCAACCCCGCCGTCGTCCCCGTCACCGAACCCCCTCCGATCTCGAGGTGAGACCAGCCAAATCTCCATGTCAATATGAGTCCTATAAGATATGATGTAGATAAAAAGCATGTATATCTTGTGTTGCTCAAATAGGATATGTGGTTGCCCAAGTGGCCGGTCATGTTCAGGTTACACCTCCGAGTGGCCTATGTTTTGCCGGAGTGTTGATTAATTTCCGTTCCGGCAAATTTCAGGCGCTCGATATGTCCTGTTTTAGCAAAGGTCATGCCGGAATTTTCCGTGAATTTTGGCATGACTTGTGCTAGAATATGTAGGCGGTGGCGGAGCGGGTGATGGCCATGGTGGCCGGCGGTGGGCTGGCGGCCACTGAGGGAGTCCTGCATTAGGGGGTCCTCGGACAGCCGGACTATATACTTTGGCCGGACTGTTGGACTATGAAGATACAAGATTGAAGACTTCGTCCCATGTCCGGGCGGGACTCTCTTTTGCGTGGAAGGCAAGCTTGGCAATTCGGATATGTAGATCTCCTCCCTTGTAACCGACTCTGTGTAACACTAGCCGCCTCGGGTGTCTATATAAACCGGAGGGTTTAGTCTGTAGGACAACGATCACAATCATAATCATAGGCTAGCTTCTAGGGTTTACCCTCTACGATCTCGTGGTAGATCAACTCTTATAATACTCATATCATCAAGATCAATCAAGCAGGAAGTAGGGTATTACCTCCACCGAGAGGGCCCGAACCTGGGTAAACATTGTGTCCCCCGCCTCCTGTTACCATTAGCCTTAGACGCACAGTTCTGGACCCCCTACCTGAGATCTGCCGGTTTTGACACCGACATTGGTGCTTTCATTGAGAGTTCCACCGTGCCGCCATGGTAAGGCTTAATGGCTCGTCTTGTTGTCAAGGACAACATTACCTCTGGGGGAGCCCTGGTTGTAGGCCAAACTCTCTGACTAGGCGGCTTCGTCATGAACGCCCGTTCGGCTCTCGTGCCGACGATGACTTCTCGGGTCATCAAAAATAGCCTCCACGTCGGCTCAGGATTCACCGAGCAGATGGATCCAATGGAGCTCTCTTCCTTGAACGAGCTCTTGGATCGCATCGCCGCCCTGGGAGTCGCTACGGACTATGATCGGATCGGGCTTAAACTCGACCAAAGGGAGATTAACTCTCCGCCCGTCACCCATCAAATATTTGGTGGAGGAGCAATGCAGCGATTCTTCCTCTATTTTGAGGACAAACTATGTCCGGATTCTCGAGCTCTCCGAGCCGGATACCCGTCTACGGGAGGACATGGCCCAAGCTTCGAACCTAGAATCGGACAGCGGGCCAGAAAAATTGGGCAACATCCCGGAGTCCGAACTGCCAAACTCGGAAACTCCTCTGCCCCTGGGTCTCATACCGGGTCAGGGTTTGGACCTAAATCTACCCACCCACCCAGACATAAGTGACCTTTCCCACATTAGACAAGAGCCCCAAGAGACAGTACTTCACTATTGGGCCAGATTCCTCCTTGTAATGAGCAAGGTCAAGGACTGTCGTGAGGAAGACGCAATTTCATTCTTTTGCAAAAATTGCATGGACAAGGGAATCCTCAACGCCATAAGTCCCGTGACATAGCACACTTTGCTGACTTGGCGACCCTAGTGCAGAAGTACTGTGCGATGGAAAGCACCTGGAAAACCCAAACAAAATTCTAGGATCCTCCGGCTCTCACCAAAACCCCCGTCCGAGCTAATAGGGTGTACTCTCGTAAGTCACCCGATACAATTACAAAGAAACCAAAGCCCACTACAGGGCGTGGAACCGTACTGGAGGGATGGCTCAATGGGCCATGCAAAATTCACAGTACACTGGATACCATGCCAAAGCACACCCTTAGAGCATGTTGGATACTCCGGCAGGTGGCCAAGAGCGGCGAGGATCTCCTCATCAACAATACCACAGAGCACCATCCCGTGGAAAATAACAATACAATATTGACAGTCTTTGAGACTTTCGCCTCAAATAATAGGCGCAAGTGAGCACTCCGCAGCCTCGCCGAAGTCTGCCACGTTGCAGCAATAAATCCATGGAACGATACGTCGATAACCTTCAATGCCAGTGACGAACCTCAATTCCGAACAGCCAGAGCACCAGCCGCTCTGGTCCTTAGTCCAATTGTGGACGGCTTCCGGCTTACTGAAGTGCTCATGGACGGTGGCAGCGCATTAAACCTCATCTACGAGGAGACTCTTAGCAAAATGGAAATAGACAAGAGCCGCATTGAGCAATGTAGCACAACCTTCAGAGGAATCATCCCTAGTCGGGAGGCACGATGTGCAGGAAAAATCACAGTAGATGTGGTATTCGGCACGCCGGAGAATTATAGGTCCAAAGAAATCACATTCCAAGTGGCCCCGTTCAATAGCGGATACCACGCCCTTTTAGGGCGGGAGGCATTCATGATCTTCCAAGCTATACCCCATTACGGGTACATGAAGCTCAAGATGCCCGGGCCCAATGGAATCATCACTCTAGCTAGTGATCCGGACATAGCACTCCGCGCCGAAAATAAAACCGCCACACTGGCCCTCAAGGCGTTATCCGAAGCCCTCGCGGCCGAAGAACTAAGTGCACTGCGCTCCACAGTGGACAAGGACGACGTGATACTCGACAAAAGACCCAAATCCACCTCTTTTAAACCATCAGACGAAATAGTCAAATTCCAGGTCCACCCAACGGACCCTACAAAGACAGCATCCATCAGAGCACAGCTGAACCCCTAACAGACGCCAGATCATGGGAGTTCTTGCGTGAGAATTGGGACATCTTCGCCTGGCATCCTTCAGACATGCCAGGAATCCCACGCAGGCTGGCCGAGCATCGCCTAAACATTCTAAAGGGATACAAGCCGGTCAAGCAGACTCTTCGGCGTTCCTCAGAGCCTACGACAAGCCATGGGAGAGGAGCTAGCCAAGTTACTCGAGCCCGGATTCATTGGAGATATAAAACATCCGGACTGGCTAGCAAACCTGGTAATGGTACCAAAGAAGGACAAATACTGGCGCCTATGTGTTGATTTCAAGGACATTAACAAGGCTTGCCCAAAGTATCCCTTTCCCCTCCCCCGCATCGATCAAATCATCGACGCTACCGCCGGACACGACTCATTGTGTTTCCTCGATGCATACTACGAATACCATCAAATCAAGATGGCGGAGTCCGATCAAGCCGCAACGGCATTCATCACTCCATACGCCCCCTTCTGTTTTAACACCATGCCTTTCGGGCTCAAAAATGCCGGTGCAACCTATCAACGCATGATTCAGACATGCCTGGAAACACAAATCGGCAAAATAGTGGAGGCATACGTAGACGACGTGGTCATCAAAACCAGACACGTCGAATCTTTAATAGACGACTTGAGGCTTACGTTCGATAATCTCCGATCAAGCTCAATCCGGAAAAATGCGTTTTCGGCGTGCCCGCCGGAAAGTCTTGGGCTTCATCGTTTCCAATAGAGGAATTGAAGCAAATCCGGCTAAAATCCAAGCTCTTTCACAGTTGGCTATCCCAACAGACCTCAAGCAAATCTAGAAATTAACTGGATGCGTGGCTGCCTTAAGCCGCTTCATCTCCCGATTGGGAGAAAAGGAACTACCTCTTTATCGCCTCCTTCGACGCACCAAACACTTCGACTGGACGGATGCGGCCACGGCCGGAATGGAAGAAATAAAAGCCCTCTTGGCCAGCAACCCAATCTTGGCCGCACCAAATATCGGCGAACCAATGTTGTTATATATAGCGGCAACTCACCAGGTTGTAAGCGAAGTGCTCATCGTCGAACGAGAGACGGACGAACAGAAGTTCCTGCTACCAAAGCCTGTGTACTTTGTATCCACCGTCCTCACACCATGCAAATCACGGTACCCACATTATCAAAAGATAGCATACGCGATCTTCATGGCATCCCGGAAACTACGACACTACTTTCAAGAGTGTTCAATTACGGTGGCCTCTGAAGTACCACTAAATGACATACTAAATAACCACGATGCCACGAGCCGGATTGCTAAATGGGCTATCGAGCTCCTCCCGTTCGACATAACATGCAAACCACGGCGAGCCATTAAGTCTCAAGTACTGTCGGATTTCGTCGCCGAATGGACAGAAGCCGAACTCCCTAAAGAGTACAGCGCGTACTCCAATTGGATCATGCGCTTTGACGGCTCTAAAATGCTGGCTGGTTTGGGTGCAGGCGTCGTCCTGACATCCCCCACCGGAGATACAGTCCAATACATACTCCAAATACTATACACAGACTCCAACAATGCAGCAGAATATGAGGCCCTATTGCATGGTCTCTGGATGGCAGTCTCCATGGGCATTCAACACCTAGAGGTGCGTGGGGGTTCGAACCTCGCAATATCTCAAATAAATGGAGACTTTGATGCCAAGGATTCAAAAATGGCGGCTTACCGCAATGCCGTCCTCGAAATGTCAGCTCGGTTCGAGGGACTCGAATTCCACCATGTGGCCCGAGAAAACAATCAAGCGGCGGATATCCTCGCGTGCATCGGCGCTAAGCGCGACCCTGTCCCACCTAATATCTTCTTGGAAAGGCTGTTCAAGCCATCCATGGTGTGGGAAGGGGAGACCGGCAACAATAGTCCGGTTCTGGACACAACACCAGATCCCGAATACTCTGACGTAATCGGAGGCTCCGCCACCGAAATAACACCTTCGGCCCACGTGATTATGGCTGTCACCGCCCCGTTGACAGAACCCTTCTTGGCTTACCTAAATAGGCAAGAACTCCCTGAGGACCCAAACAAGGCACGTTGCATTGTGCGGCGGTCTAAAGCCTACAAGGTCCACGAGGGAGAGCTTTATAAGAAAAGCGCTACCGGAGTACTTCAAAGGTGCATCTCCGAAGAGGAAGGATGGCAACTCTTGGCAGAAATTCATGCTGGACTCGGCGGCCATCACGCCGTAGCTCGGGCCCATGTAAGCAAGGCCTTCCGTACAGGTTTCTACTAGCCGACAGCCCGAGCAGACGTTAAGGACCTCGCCCAACATTGCATCGGTTGCCAGCTTTTTGCAAATCAAATCCATATGCCACCTACCGCTCTCCAAACAATCCCCATTACTTGGCCCTTTGCGGTCTGGGGGCTTGATATGGTCGAACCCCTTAAAGGAGGAAGCCATAAGAAAAAAATACCTATTGGTCATGGTGGATAAATTCACCAAATGGATAGAAGCCAAACCAGTTACAACGGCCGGGTCTGGACCAGTGATAGACTTCATATCTGGGGTTGTACACCGTTATGGTGTCCCCCACAGTATCATCACCGATAACGGCTCAAACTTCACAACTGACGAGGTAAGAACTTGGTGCGGCAACATGGGCATTAAGCTCGATTATGCCGCCGTCTATCACCCCCAAACAAATGGTCAAGTCGAACGAGAAAATGGTCTTATTATGAGCGGCATTAAACCCAGATTAGTGCGATCCTTGAAGGAATGCGATACGCACTGGGTTGAGGAGCTCGACTCCATACTATGGGGGCTGCGGACCACGCCGAATCGCACTACCGGATACACACAGTTTTTTATGGTGTACGGTGTAGAGGCGGTACTGCCCTGCGACATCATTCATGACTCACCTCAAGTGCTCATGTACGAAGAGAAAGAAGCCGAGCTTGATCGGCAGGACAGTTTAGACGCCCTGGAGTAGGAGCGTGACGTTGCAAAAGCCCGCTCCGCATTCCATCAGCAACAGGCTCGACGGTATCAAAGCAGAGAAGTACGGGCCAAAACTTATAACATTGGCGAACTCGTTCTACGCCTACCAGAGAAGAAAAAGGATAAGCTCAAGCCCAAATGGGAAGGTCCCTTCATTATCGATAAAGTTCTAACCGGTGGAGCGTACTGTCTGCGTGATGCATCTGACAATCGACTCAAGCCAAACCCATGGAACGCGGCCAGACTCCGAAGGTTCTACGCCTAGTGCCAGACTCTGTGTTTGTCTCCTTACCTCCGCTTATATATATATATATATATATATATATATATATATATATATATATATATATATATATATATATATATATATATATATAAAATCTATCTGTCTTTCTTTTTTCTTTCTTCCCTTTTTTCTTCATGGCCTTAAAAGCTTAAAATGTGTCTTGACTACACAATCTTGACGCGCCGGGCCTGCTCATTATACCTGGGGGCTTCTTATATAGAAGCTTAATATAATTATATTCCGGGCTTCATGCCCCCTGCACATGCGTTATGTTTCCACGTGTACCTTTTCTTCGCCATTATATGCGTCGATATGACTTAAGTTTTGGCCAAGTTGGGTTGCCTGGCTCTTGTGTTTATGCCCAACGTTCCCGTTAATTCGGCTAGGGCATAAGGGGAGCACCTCTGCGATTGTTACTGCCAGGTCAGCCGGATGTGTACCTCAGACTGGGTGAAGCCGAAACCTAGCGTTCTTAAGGGAATATTCGGTCGGTGAACAAAATATGACTTTTACTTATTGCCATACATGCCCCCAAATGTTTATATCCTGCGTCTCTTTCCGCAGTTCGGACATGCACATTAATGATGCGTACCCAGGGAAAGGAACCCTTAATGGAACTATTCTCCCTGGAAGATGTTTCTTACTATCCATGTAATATAACATAGCTAGTTGGGTACTTGTGCATTCAAGTACTTATGACCCCTACGCTGGTTTCCACGCTGCACTCGGTTTTTACATAATCGAGAGGGTATTCAGATACACTCCGGACTGTCGGGTCCAGAGGTCGGGCTTAAAAGGTCCGCCATGACAAATGATTTATAATCCGGCTAGGGACAACATATGTCCTTTGAAGTACACAAATACTTGACCGACTAAATTCTTCTTCTATACCATCCAACAGGATGTCTAGCCTACAATCCTGTTGGGAATACTTTATGCTAATTTTACCGGTCATATACCGGACTAACGGGATCTCTTTCCCATGAGACCCTACAGGACCGACCTCGGCCATGTGATTCGGGTCAGCCTTGGTATATCGCGTCTTCAACATGGCCCAGGCTTCCCTTGCACCTTGTCGGCAGGCCGATATCTTCCATAATTGGAAGCGCCGCCACGCTCCCTTGAGCATCTCTACGAGCTCCCCCATGCCTCCTGGCAGGGAGGCTGGCCACAAGGCCTGGGCAATGCCCTGCATCACCTGCCGAACTTGTTCGTGCAGTTGTGAGAGCTCTTGCAGAAGATCACCCGCAGATCCGGGCATCTCCTCTTCGGGACGACCCGTCAGCATACCTACAGATATAACTCTGTTAGCTGGTTTCTTCGCAGAACTCTATAAAAGTTCGTTCAAGCACTTACTAAAGATGCCGCGTCAAAGCCTCTTATTTTCCTTTACGGAGTCAGCAAGCTGGGCCCAAACATCTTTCAGTTCAACGCCCAACCGGGTATTGGCATCTTGGAGATCGTTTTTCTCCCGCCTAACCCGTGTAAGCACGCGCTCGCCAGCCTCTAGCTGTCGCTGAGCATGTTGCTCATCCCCTCTCACGATCTCCGGATTCACTCCGGGATTATCTGCAGAATCTATTGTTAGATTTGCATCCATGCCGAATACTAACTGGTACATGTCATTTCATTCTTTTCAATCAAGACAAGTATTACCAGATGGGGCCTTCTTGGACTCCTCCATTCCGTCAACTGCGGCCTGTAGCTGGACTTTGCATTCCTCAGCTCTTGAGACAACTTGGAATTATTTTCCATAAGAACCTACGCATATATTGATCCTTAAATCAGTTGTTCCAACTGTTTCAAGTCTCAAGGGCTACTAATATACATAATTATCAGATTTTCTTACCCGTATATCCTTTACATACTGGTCCGTTGCTCTAGCAAAGCCATTTTGAGCAGCTCGGATGTACGCGTCTCCTGAGTTGAAGGCGTCGAACGCCTCTTCGGAGAAGCTAGGGTCGTGGAGTACGGCCCGGCGACGACTGTGATTCATGGCTCTCTCCACTTCGGAAGTCGTAGCAGACAGCCTATCCGCATCCTCTGTAGGAGGAACATCCGGTGTTGTCCCCACGTTAGCATCTGCCCCTAAGCCCGGCTCTAGAGTCCGGCTGGTGGAGGCGTGGCCGGCAGGCCCTCCGGACATGGTCCGGCGAGCGTTTTTTCTGCGAGGAACCATGGACGTTATTATATTTTAAAGACGACAACCACGGAGCAGGGTTTTTTTTCATACCTCTGCGCCGGCGTCTCAGTCCTGACCGCCTTCCTTTTAAGCCTACCCGGCTTCGGTGCCCCTTGTTGATGGGTCACCGCGGGTTCGGCATGGCGCCCCGAGGGCCTTCCCTGTAAGATGCAATACTTGTGCGGTGGGTAAAGTGCAAAGAAGGGATCCTTTTTGGAAGTTGGGACTCCGGTTTTACTTACATGCGATGCCGGGAGCAGGCCAGGATAATCGACTATGATGGCCACCAAGGTACCATCGCAGCTTAACTGATAGAACGTCTTGTCAACGAGCTCCACAAATATGTCCGGATCTTCTTCGAGTCCGGGGTCGAGGGCCCGGTCAGGGTCCTCTGGCTGTGGAGACGGGCTGTGGACCTCCCTCACAGCTTTTCGCAGTTCCTGCTATGAATATCAAGGTAAATATTTATGATGAATAATGCAGGAAGGTTTGGAGTAAAAGGTAGCAGCTCACCTAGTTTGGGGGGTTGTACATGGATAATCTATCCCGTGGATTAATGCAGATGAACTCCTCTTCCTCTCCTTTGTACAAATCGGACAGTATTTTCTCTAGAGCAGCGGTGGAGTCCAGACCTTTACGACCGCATCGGGTGGCATCATCTTCTCCATTGAAGTGCCACATGGGTTTCCCCCAATATTGAAGTGGCTGCACCCCCCGCATTATACATATTGACATAACCTCGATTATCGCCAGTCCTGACTTGGCCAGCATTTTTATCCTGCCCATCAGGAAAAGGACCTCTCTGTTATGTTCCTCCTGGGGGCTCCGAGGGCGCTAGCTGTGGCGTTTCTTCAAAGGGGCATTGTCAAACTCAGGGAGGCCCATCTGAATAGGGTCCGGAAGAGGGACGTCCTCCATATAAAACCACTCCGAAGGCCAGTCTTCGGATGTCTTCTTCGGAGTACCGGACAGGTATCCAGTCTCGGTGATGCGCCATATTTCGGCTCCGCCCACTTGATATATTGACCCCTCCTGTGTACGGGGTACGAGGCACAATAGCCTCTTCCATAGCTCGAAATGAGCTTCGCAGCCCATAAACAGCTCGCAATAGGCGACGTAGCCGGCGATGTGTAATATGGAGGCGGGAGTAAAATTATGCAGCTGGAGGCCATAGAACTCCAGGAGCCCGCGGAAGAATGGATGGATTGGAAATCCGAGTCCCCTCAATTAGTAAGGGACAAGGCATACCCGCTCCCCCTGGATGGGTTGGGAAAGCTCTCCGCTTGCTCCCCGCCATTATAAGTGGCTAGTCCGGCTCGGACGGGGACCATATACGCAGGAGGGAGAAACCCCTGGGTCTGAAACTCTACTAATTGGCTGTGGGGGACGGAACACTTCTCCCAGTTGCCTGGCTTAGTACTATGGGAGCAAGAGAAGGAGCTGCGATGGCCGGCCATGATGGGATGGTCTTTTCCAGGCGCGCTGAGGGATACTCCCTGTGGGAGGATGGTGTGATCTGGATCTGAGGATCCCCGTCCCTTTAAGTAGGAGGCTTACTTACATGGTTAGGGTGGCAAATGTAAAAATGCCCCGACTTCTCGCATTCGCTCGACACGTGGAGATAGCCATTGTTAAAGCACAGAAGCCGAGGAGTGCAACATTCACGGGAAGCCGGACACTACTCGTTACGACAGGTACTCGGGATTTGGAGAAGAACCCGCCTTGCAATGCCGAAGACATTCTGCGTGCCGGACTCATCGGCATTGAAGCCTGGTTCAGGGGCTACTGAGGGAGTCCTGGATTAGGGGGTCCTCGGACAGCCGGATTATATACTTTGGCCGGACTGTTGGACTAGGAAGATACAAGATTGAAGACTTCGTCCCGTGTCCGGGTGGGACTCTCCTTTGCGTGGAAGGCAAGCTTGGCAATTAGGATATGTAGATCTGCTCCCTTGTAACCAACTCTGTGTAACCCTAGCCCCCTCCGGTGTCTATATAAACCGTAGGGTTTAGTCCGTAGGACAACAATCACAATCATAATCATAGGCTAGCTTCTAGGGTTTAGCCTCTACGATCTCGTGGTAGATCAACTCTTGTAATACTCATAACATCAAGATCAATCAAGCAGGAAGTAGGGTATTACCTCCATCGAGAGGGCCCGAAGCTGCGTAAACATTGTGTCCCCCACCTCCTGATACCATTAGCCTTAGACGCATAGTTCGGGACCCCCTACCCGAGATCTGCCGGTTTTGACACCGACAGCCATGACGGCCACCTCCCGCCTTTGATCCGCGGCGGCGGAGCGGGAGATGGCCCTGGGTTTCGACGGTAGTGTGGCGGCAACGGCGGCCGGCAACAGCTGCCGACGGGCAGCGGCGGCGGAGTGTGTGGTGGGTGTTCCGTGCACACCCAATAGGGACGCCACGTGCACTACACTACGCCGGGGACTGCGCCGCCGCCGTGGTTTAGCCTCCCAGCTGGAGCTATCCTCTGGTGACGGCGGAGTGGCTGAGCGACGGGGACGGACCGGTGTCATTGGCATTTGTGGGTGAAGAAGATGAGATAAGCTACAGGGAGGGAGGGGAAAATGCGACGCTGGACTTGCCAACCGTGAGGGTTTATATAGCAGGACGCTAAGCATTGGGATTTTGGGGGATTTCACCAAGTCGGGCAGGAAGCTTGCGCGGGAACCAATTTATTGGCGCCACTTCGAGCCACCGTTTGGCCAAAAGAACGCCCCCGCACGCTGCCCAAGCTTGCGCTGTAAGCCGTCTGCGGTAGTGGGGTGACAAGACGTGTGAGAGGAGGACGAAAGGACATGTACACATACAGTTAATACAAAGAAATGTTTGCAATTTAATTACCTACTATACCCCCGTCCTGGTTTATAAGTAGGATTTAACTAATAAAATAGGAATGCATGTCGCCAAAGATTATATCGTTGGAGTCGTATTTGAACATAGTTTCCAGCTATACAATTTTTGTAACATGCATTAACACTTTTTTGGTTAAATTTAAGGTTATATACCAGCAAGCGTTTGCCCACAACACACACGGCTTATTCCATCACAAACAGCTCGGATGGATCAACTGTATGCCACGTATTGCACACACAACTCTAATCTGATTCGTGCTTGATGTCTCCGACATCGCTCGTACAGTTCATCTTATTTGCCACCTATCACTGTGCCGTCCTCTACTCGCGTCCCTCGGCAAGCTCTGCTCGCCGTTAGGAGCCGCAGCACGCTGTGCTCGCCGTTAGGTGCCGTGTCGCGCTCTGCTCGCGTCCGTTGCCGCGCTCTGCTCGCGTCCATCGGCGCGCTGGGCTTGTGGACACGTTTTCCTTGCGTGTTCAACTGCTATATATATATATATATATATATATATATATATATATATATATATATATATATATATATATATATATATATATATATATATCCATCCTACCACCCGTGGTAGTTACCCCACATATCCCATATACTACCAAGTGGTACTACATATACTATTTTATTATTTTAAATATGTTCATATACTATATTTAAGATATTTCAAAGCAAGTTACGTGAAAATATTGCATATGAGCCCATAGTTTTTGTTATATTTATGAAATACGTACATATTTGTACGTAAAAAAGAGCATACTCAAAAAATGGAACATACTACCTAAAAATTAGTATATATACTACCTAATCATTGTTATATACTACATACTACACGTACATACTCTTGGTTTCGACAGATACAAAACGCAAGTGGTGGTAACTACCACTGCTTGTAGGAAACATTTGTCCTATATATATAGGGCTGGACTATTCTGTTACCCCTCGGTCCTATAAGGGCGCGACTCCGTAGAAACACCCCACCCTGAACCTAACCCACCTCCTTCCGCTGGAGGCAGCCGTCGTGGGCGAGTGAGCGAGGCGCCACCGAGCGAGGGAGCCCACGGCGCCGTGACCCAGCCACCGCCGCCGCCCCAAGGCGCAGCCCCCCCTCCCCCCGAATCAGCCGACGACAGCCCCGACCAAGCGCGACCGACGCCGCCCCGACCAAGCGCGACCGGTGCCGCCCGACCTAAGCGTGACCGGCGCGCCCCGACCAGCGCGACCGTGGCGCCGCCGCTTCCTTCCCTGCGTGGCCGCCTCCTTCCCCCACTCCAGTCGCCTCTCACCCCGTGCGCCGGTCGCCTCCCTCCCCCGTGCCGGTCGCCTCCCCCCCGTGCGCCGGCCACCTCCTTCCCCCGCGTCGGCCGCCTTCCTGCACCATGCATCACCCCCTTCTGCCACACCGCGCAGACCGCCTCCTTCTCCCGCACCGGCCACCTTCCTCCACCATGCGCCGCCCCTGTCTGCCACACCATGCCGGCCACCTCCCTCCACCACGCGCCACCCTCTCTTCCCCACCGCGTCATCACCCCCTCTACCCCGGCGTGCCGCTTCCTGCTCCCCTCTCCCAGCGCCCCACCGGCCTCCCTCTGCCCCACCTATGCTCCTCCCTGCTCTGCCCCTGGCCACACACGCCCCCACTATAGCGGCCGCGTGGTTCACAGCTGCCGCACTAGTCCGTTCGCCACTGCCAGCCGAGGTCGTTCAACAAAAAATCATTTAGCAACGCAGAGGTCAGGAGATTTCCTCTCGTTTGATCTGCCTTGTAATTTTTTTTTCTGATTTGGGGACTAAGTGACTGCAGTTTACCTAGGCATTTAAATGTGTTGATGTTATGCTTGCTTAGCAGAAGTTCAAGATGCTTGTTAAAAAATGTGATATATAGCTAAAAGGGAAATATGAATTGTGTTTTCTCATAGCAAAACTGATGCTCTGTATGTGGTATACCAATTCACCATGTATATCTAGCATCGGTCCATAAAAAGACATACAAAAAAAATTCAAATATGTGCGTTAAAAACACAATTTGGTTTAATATAAAATGTTAGCTTAATACATAGAAAAAATTATAGCAGACTAGTAGAGAAAAGAAAGGATTTGCTTCAGTTCGGACTTGAAGGGTGGCGAGTTAAAAACAAAGAAATATTGAGTAAGAAAAAGAATATTGCCCCGCGGTAGACGCATCGGCACCTCGCTAGTCCAACTAGTTGCCCCGCTGCCGTTCACTCAAAGATAGGCGCTCTGAAAAAGGAGCTCTTGTTTTGCAAATGATGATCTATAATAGGAGCTCTCAATTCCTTCCATCGGCATTTAAAATAACATATAGGGCTCCTGCTCCAGCTCCTGTATCCCTGGTTCGGTGTCAACATTGCACGTCTGCAGTTTGATGTGATTTCGTTGGGTAGGAAGGGAGAATTGTAGGGACAGTATGGAGATGGCCAACGATAAACCTGCTGCTGACATGCTCTATAGAGATTTTATGCCAGCAAGGTGTTTGTGTTAAAATGTCTGAAAAGCGAAAAAAATTAGCGCTGAATTTTATTTTGTGCTGAGAATTTCTCTGAACGTAAGGTGTCTTCCCCCAATTGTTCTGGTTGACCTTATGCTTGCAGCCCAGTAGGACTTATTCTGATGCTCTGGTTGACCTTATGCCTGCAGCTGGGTGTACTTATTCTGATACTCTAGTTGACCTTATGCTTGCAGCTGAGTTGGACTTCCTCCTATTCAAATGCTTGCAACTTTCAATTATGTTTTGTTCTAAAGCTACTTGCTGTAAAGTAGTATATGTGTTAGGATTTCAGTACAGCTTCCAAAATAAAATGTGGTTCAAGTTCTCAAATTGTGTAGAAGAAGATAGGACAGGAAGTCTTGAATGCAAAGCTCATATGAGTGTGAATGGTTTGATTAAATTGTTGAAGATTAGATAGGAGTGAAAAAACAAAAGGTATATAAGTGATGCTAAAAACTGAGATGTCAAATTTAACATTCTATTATTTCTGTTCTTTTATTTTCTTTTAGTTTTGGTGTCTGAATTTGTGGATATATGAGCAGGCCCCAATAATTATTTCTTCAGTTCTCTTCCACCGTCAGGTCGCGGCCTCTTCCTTCTACAGGTCACCACCTCCTGCTTCTGCAGGCCGTGCCACATCCCCCCATTCCCGCAGCCGACAGGCCGTTCACCGCCGGCACCATAGTCCGTTCACTACCGACAGACAAGGCCGTTCAACGATGCAACGACGAGGTCTGGCCTTCCCCCTTCCTCTTTACATGTAGTATATTCTACAAAATATGAGACACTCTCAACTTAATAAAGAGTGTGTCATGCAAGTTCTGGTATTACTGCTGCACGAGTTCAAAAATCTCAACAAACCAAGCTCAAACCAAATTTCAGGAATTGTTTCCTTCATAAATTAGTTTTCTTTTTGTTAATTTGTTGTTCTGGATAGTATAGATGTATTACTGAAGCAGTTCCATAAAATGTCATTGTATTACTGCATATGTCATACATCTATGAAAATGTGCAGCTGTTGTGGTGTATATGTCATTCATGTACATGTATTATATGTGCGGAAAATTTTGTGTCTATGATGATATGATTGTTACTTCTTCAAAGAAGGTATACATGACCGTTTGTTGTGCATGCAAGAATGAAAGAAATGGTTTACATAAAAAACAATTAATCAGTACAAATTAAAAAAATGATCAGTTCAAAACAAAAAAAAATGGTTAGTTTGAATATAAAAATCAGTTTGAAGTAAAAGGCATGATTAGACTGAATTCTAAAAAATGAATGATCAGTTCAAATTAAAGAGAATAATCAGTTTGGATTAAACAAGTTGGGTGAATGTCCTACTATTTGCTATGTGATTATTCACTATGTATTTATATCATCAGTTCATTAACAAATAGAAGAAAAAGTTTTTGCTAGATTGACTCATGTTCTACTCTGGGCACACGATACATAAAGGCACCAGGTTCCAGGGTTAATTCTCACAGTTGAGAGAATATTATTCCAAGCTTCATATAAACACACATATAGTGTGTCTGAAGACGTTACATTTATTTGTTTTGCATCCCAGCCATATCACACTAGATCAGCACAGAGTGACTAGCCGGCTAGCCGACGACGGGGATGACTGTGACGTGGCAGACGACCCCCTCCTCCTGATGGTAGAAGACGAGGACGCGGTCCAACTAGAAGCCCGGCGGGGCGGGGACGGTGCCCACCGGCAGCGAGTCGATAGTCAGCTCCCGCCTGTCGCTCTTGATCTTGTCCATCGCCGGGTACATGGACCAGTGGAGCACCTCCGGCCATGATGTCTTCGCAGGAGAGCTCATCTTCAGATACTGATGTACTTTTATGGGTTTAGCACAGGCTCTATCCTACCTATCGTACATCTTGGACTGAATATATAGGCTGGCCGGGTCGCGGTGCTCTTCACTTCAGGTAAAATAAATACATTGGTTGGTTGGCTGGCTGGCATGCTAGAGATTACCGCCCATTTGTTGGATTTGCTGAGATATATAGCATGATGCACTATCGCCCTTGCTGGATGTCATCAGAATTTCTTGTTTACTTAGTTAGTTAATCTGCTGACTGAGCTGGCAAAACAATGCCAGGCTTGCTAACTGATATGTCCCACGCACATATATGTCTCAATGTACATTTTTTATATCATCAGTTCATTAACAAATCAAAGAAAAAGTTTTTGTGCGTGTGATTATTCCTGTGAGCGCCAATGTACTTAAATGTTTACTTTGTGCTTCCGTGTATGTTTTTGGGCAGTACAAATACATCGTCATACTAAGTACTTACGCGGTCAGGGTCGAGGTCTCCTGCTCAACAGTACAACTTAACTTCTTGTTTTGTGGCCGGTCGCTCAAGGAGCTGTGCTCAACAGTACAACTTCTTGTTTTGTGGCCGGCCGCTCAAGGAGCTGAGTTCAAAATAAGAGAAGTCTAGAATATCGTCACAAAACACGCTCAATATGTGAAAACACGTTCCGTACAAAACCATACATACATCCGTTCAAGTACTCTTTTTCTCGAACATATATTCGTTCGTTCTAGAAAGGAAAAATGGTTGAATTAAAAATATTGATCAGTACGAGTTAAAAATGGTGGTCCGTTCGGAATAAAAGAAATGACAGAAATTCAACTTGTAAAGCTCAAGCAAAAAGAAACCCCATGCAATTCAAATGAGAAAAGTACAAGTCGTAAAATAAGGAAAGTCCAGAGCATCATTCTAGAAAAAAGTTTAATTCAAAAAATAATAAAAAAATATTTTCTTTTTGAAAAAAATATCATTCAGTTGGATGATATAAACCATGCAAGTAGAGGGGCGACGATACAATAAACCATTGAAAACTTACGAGGAAAACAGAGCAAATTCCAGTTAGTGAAAACACGCTTAGTACAAACCCGTGCAAACATCAGTACAAGTACCTTTTTCGGAACAATTCAAAATTACTCTAAAAAAATAGCTCAGTACAAACATACACATATATCAGTACGACTACTCTGTTTTTCAGACGAGAAAACAGCAGGATCCGTCATACCGTATTCCAAATTACTCTTAAACGGTTGTGAAGTAGAGAAAACGTTCAACATGATTAAGTTTCGCATTTTCGATAGCTATCCAACGATATATTGTTTGCCCCATTTTGATTAAACTTTTTAAAAAAACCGCGTTCAAAACCAATTTTAACTGTATTTGAATTCGTATTTAAACCGTAAGGAATTTGGAAAAAACTTTCTATACGCAAAAGTTGCGCATTTTCCATAGCTTTCCAACGCCATATCATTTGCGTTTATATATATATATATATATATATATATATATATATATATATATATATATATATATATATATATTCCGCGCGTGCTCTGCCAGCCGTTGGGCGTGCACACGATCACGTTGGGGGCCCCATATGCATGCGGTTGCGTCGAGCGTGTTACCACGCGATGCAGTTACGTGCGGCACGATGGAGTTACGCGCTGCAAATTAGAACTGCCATCAGGGCCTGCCGATATTCCTGCTCGTCCGGCTTCCCCTTTAATTCCCGCGGCCATTATAACCTTAGTCTCTTCAACCTTTCGATCGCGCCCCACAACAGAACAAGCACACCCACGATGTCACATAGAGAGGGGATGTCTAGCGGCGCTCCAATGGAGTTAGGCGAGCATAGAGTGGAGACCCACACAAGGGAGACGGATCTCTCGGTGGGGTACACCATTGACCCGGCCGTGGTGGACGACTACATCAACAACGTTGAGCAGTTTCTTGCTCGAGACAACTACAAGGTGGTCTGCATCGACCTCGAGTACACCGCCGGTCGTCCCGGCATAGATCAGAAGGTTGCCGTCACCCAATTGTACGTGCCTCGTCATGTTCTCATCTACCACTACTGCATGGTCACAGAGCCTTGCGACCGTTTCAACAGGTTTGTCAACAACACCGACTATAAGATCGCCACGGTGGAAACCACCGATGATATAAAAGTGTTCAGTGTTACGGGCTTGGCTTGCAAGAACCTTGTCCAAATCCTTGACCACTACAGGGTCTGGGGCAACACGAAGAAGGACTCCCTGGTCGAACTCGCCTCGTCCATCATCTACCCCTACTATGAAAAGATGAAGCAGGATGCCCAGAGAACAAGTCCCATATCCTGGAACAGGGCCTGGATGCGGCAACTTGATGAACCTCACCTTAGGTTCGCGTCCAAGAGCGTGTACACATGCTACGAGATGCACAGGCGGATCGTTGCCATGAGGAAGTGCCTCGTAACCCAAATCGATGAGCCCGGATCGAGCCACAAGCAGAGCAAGCGTCACAAGAAGTAGATGATGATCAGATGATCATTTATGCTAGTTAATCATGCATGTAATATATAGTTTACTTTGTTGGTGTGTGGAAATGTCATGTGTGTAGTAGGCACCTATGTAATTATGTATGTAATAGTTTATTTTGGTGTGTGCAAATGCCATGGTTGTAGTAGACACCTATGTAAGTGGATGTTTAATTTGTTTATGCAACCATGTCCTTATAAGTGTGTATATAATGTTGTTGTTCTGTATGCAATCCCATGGCACAACACGCACGTCTTATTAGCAGCAACCTTCTGTGTTATTATCGGTCTTCGCACACATTTCTGATTACATACCTGTTTGTCGCGTATCACACACATTTTGTTATATTGAACCGTTTCTGTTCTCTTATCTCAACACAAACAGTTCATCCGAGTGAAGCGCATGCCGTATATCGTACACACCTTGATATGGCTGACCGTTTCTTTTGTGTTGCCTAATCACAAACAGTTCATCCGAGTGAACCGTATGTTGTATATCGCACACACCTTCATCTGGCTGCCCATTTCTTTTGTGTTGTCTCATCACAAACAGTTAATTGAACTGAACCGTATGCCCTGGATCGCACACGCAACTAAAATTTGAACCGTGTTTGATGCATCCGTCATAGCAAACGTTTTGCACCTTTTTTGACGGGTTTTTTACACCACCATTTGCGATTATTGCATCGCACACAGTTTCATCGAAGGATCTCTAATCATAGTGTCGCGTTAGCAACATCCTGCAGTAGTGCACCCATGCACTGTGCGGCTCCTTCCATTCATACCAGAGCCATCGCAGCCTCAGAGCCCGGGCATACATACGAATATCAAGTATACATATCCCGCCAAGCCTCTTTGGTCTACACACTAGCTTCCAGCTGACTTTGCACTGGCCGCCGGAGACCTTATCCGAACCAAACCAGAGGAAAGCTCTCTCAATGCCCACAAAGTCGGAGATAGTACCCTCCGGAAGTTTGAGCGTCGTGGCATGGAAGGTGGCCAGGGAGGAAAGCACAGACTTGACGAGCTCAGCCCTCCCCATAGTCGTGATGAGCTGACCCTGCCATGGCACTAGCTTCCCAACGGCCTTGTCCACATGTTGTTGGAGATCGACCTTCCACAAATGATGGACCAAAAGAGGCAGTCCAAGGTATCGTAGTGGGAAGGCAATGCGAGTAGTCGGGAAGCCTTGTGAAAATTTTGGAGAAAAGCTTGGTGGCCCCTATTCGCTACGACGGTCTCAATCTAGACGATTTCACTTGTATTCATTTCATGTTATTTTGACTAGCTGTGAACAGATATGTTATAAGGACCGGGGTTGGCTCTTCTCTTAATTGATTGAAGTCTCATGAGTTCTTTGATGATTTTGGGCCTTTTTTAAATTTAAACCACATCTGACCACTTCCTATCGGCAATGCACATCATGGCACTGGGTGCGAGCATCTCTATTCTCGACTCCATCGTCCATGCTGTCGACCCTAGCTTTAGCGTTGCACCGTCTTGCTGAGCTGTGTTGGGGTGAAAGGACCATGATGTCACCTAGAGGGGGGGGGTGAATAGGCGTTTTAAAATCTTTTACGGATTTGGCTATATCCTAATGCGGGAATAAACTAAGCGGATACTTTTCAAGCACAAATCATAAATATACTAGGCTCACTAAGTGCACCAACAACTTAGCATAAACAAGATGAGCACAACGAGGATATGAGTAAGCACAAGTAAGTTACACAAACTTACTTAATGTATATCACGAGATATGGAAATGAATAATACACACACCCACAAGTAGGCAATACAAACTTACACAAATTGTATCACAATATATGGAATTGAATGATACAAGCAAACTCAAGTAAGCACTACAAGCTTACACAAGATATGTTACAAGCTAGCAATTCAAACTAAACAGAAGATAGAACAATAGTAGGAAGTATGAATTGCGGACTATAAAGTGTTGGCCTAAATAATCTCTACGATATGGTAACCAACACAATATAATGAGGACAACAAGAATAGTGAATGCACAGTCAAGTGACCAAGGTAAACCACAAGTAAGGAGTTAGGGTTAGGGATAACCGAAGTCACGGAGACGATGATGTATCCCGATGTTCACTTCCTTGGAGGGAAGCTAGTCACCGCTAGAGAGGTGGATGTTACCACGAAGGCTCACCAATGCCACGAAGGCTCACCCTATTCTCCTTGAGATATCACCACGAAGGCGATTCCCAACCACTAGTGGTAGACCTTGAGGTGGACTCCAAACCTTCACAAACTTTCCGGGGGACAAATCACAAGTTGATTCCTCACCGGAGCACTCCTACCGCCTAGGAGTCTCCAACCTCCAAGATTAACAAGATCAAGGGGGAAATGCTCAAGACTTGCTCAAATCACGAATTGCTTTGGTCAAAAGAGAGAGGAGAAGTGGTTGTATGCTTGGATGAAATCAATTTCAAGAACTCTCACAAATATCTTTGGGGTGTAGCACGAGAAGGCTCAAATCCCTCCCTCTCAAATCCCACCAAAAGCAATTAATGTTATGGAGGGATGGGAGAGGAGAGGAACAATGGAGGAGGTCAACCAATGAACCCTAGATCCATGGGGTAGTTTCCCCCCAAATGGATTGGAGTTTTGAGGCTTGGGGGAGGAGGATAGAGCTCAAAAGAATGGGGAAATCTCAGATCCAAAAGCCACGGCTCGATGGGGAAGAAGGGTGCCTTATATAGTGCCCCACCAAATCTCCCCGTTACGCACAGAAAAACTCAGCCCGGAACTTCCGGGCCCCCTATTGAACACATATGTGCAAACTCTCTCGTTAACCCGGAACTTTCCCCGGAACTTGCCCGGAACTTCCGGGCCTCGGAACTTCAGGGCTGCCCGGAACTTCCGGGCTGCCCGGAACTTATGTCCCCGTAGAAAACAGCCAGCATACCGAAAGTAAAACATGCATAACTTTTTCATACGAACTCCGATTTTGATGATCTTGGGCTCGTTTTGAAGCTATGGAAAAGCTCCAGGTCCTCAGATAGAGAACCACCCAAAATAATCAAAAATGGAGGGTGCAAAGTATGGAAATGTTAGATCATATATTTTGGGGAACTATTTGGCTTTGGCTTTTCTTTGGTATATAGGATATGAGTGGAATTGTGTATAGAATATGTTGACTTGAGAAAATCCATCACAAACCCCTTTGATCCCCTCTTAATAGTGCGGGATCCCTATAAATCAAGAATCATAAAAGAGCTACACTACATAGCTATCGAGAATCCATTCTTGAGTGTATATGTTTCTTTTTGGTGGTCATCACTCCACAATACTAACGTCAAAGGAACTAATACCTTTGACACGAGCCGTTCACTTGAGCTTGATGTTGATGTTTATTCTTGGCTCAAGATGAAGGCAAGACATTGGTGAAGTCTTCAAGTATCTCCCCCTTACACAATGTGGGGAAGCTTTGCTTTCTATTCATCTTCACTTGTCCATCATGTGATCATCCACAAGCTTCAAGCATGTAATCCTTTAGGATGGTTATCTTGAACTTGCCCTTGTCAACCATGATCACCAAACACTTGATGTCATCCTCTCATACACACTTGAAATCTCTTTCTCAACGTGAGCCCATGAGAACCACTTGATCCTCAGAAACATAGACAACACATAGTATGGGTTAGTACACAGAGTGCAATTGATAATTTCTTATCATACCACAAGATCCTATGTGGTGCATCATTTGCGCTCGTGTGTTGACCATTTAGAGTTCGATCTTTGAGCTTCATCTTGGTAAACCTATATCTCTACTCCATGTTTAATCTTGACGTGTTGAAGGGTATATTGAATTCTTTACTTTAATAGCTTGCTTGAATACTTGATCAATCATGACTCACACATGAGTCCATTTTGATCATATCTTTGAGCCACTCCTTAAGATACTCCAGTGAACTTTATTTTGATCATCTCAATGTAATTTTTGCTTCAGAGGAGTTGTCTTCCATTATTCTTCAATCATATTCCAATGGGACTAACCTTCAATTGTATATCTCAATGCAAACATTAGTCCATAAGGATTGTCATTAATTACCAAAACCACACATGGGGACTACATGTACTTTCAATCTCCCCCATTTTGGTAATTGATGACAATCTCAACAAGAGGGTTTATATAATGAATTTTTACACAAGCACGCACTTTTTCTAGGATAAATTGTATACTTGCGGTGACTTTGATAGCATTAATTATCATAAAGAATCTTGATGTTTATCAAAACCGCTTGTACTAACATCAAAACACTACACAAGCATTTGATGTTAGTAAGACCTCAATATATAGAGCAAGCTCCCCCACAATATATGCATGTGTGAATGAACTTTGAATTTCATTGCATATATTGGTTGATATAAACTAGTTGGAGTTTTTTTTCTATATATTCATTCATGCAACAAGCATATATAACTAGGGTGGATATGCATGAATGACAACAAGAACTTCAAAAGATATTTATCTTAAACCCTCTAAACTTCTCCCCCATTGGCAACAAATGCCAAAATGGAAGACAAAACATCTAGAAGACCAATATAGTATGAGTTCCTTTTTGATGTATGCATATCACAAAATGTAGTGAACGCAAATGCACATATACAATAATTAAAATTTTGAGGAGCTCAGAATCTATAGAATGCAACCAGATATGAAGATATGAAAACAAGCATTAGACATGAGAGGAAAACAATCAAAACACATGAGTGCGCAAGATTATATGTCAAACATACATGCACTCACGACACAACCTCTTACCGAAGCTACCATAAGAATAAAAGGAAACAAAAAAAGTGGACGACAAGGAATAAATAATATCAAGGAAAGATATGAACTTTCTCATGTAGAAAAATTTACGAGTGTCCAATCATAATCATGATATGTATCCACAAAGAAACTTTGCATACACAAAATAGATGCAGTTGATAAGAACATGATATACACAAGTGAATCCATTATTATACAACTGAAACCTAGTCATAATAGCAAGGCACATGGCACAAGGCACATGGCACAAATTGATCTCATTTGCATAACACAAAGTGAAGCAAGCAATCAAAAGATCCGATAAGCCAAAAGGATAAAAGAATATTATGATTTGGGCAAAGGAGTGCTCTAAGGAAAATAGAGAAGCTCCCCATGATTTGTGCACTATTTAGATTTTTTGTATTTGGATGCAAGTGCACAAAATATGATCATCACTCCCCCAAAATCAATAGAAACACAAAACAATTTCAAGCAGGCATAGATAAGAAAAGAAGCCTAGCATTTGCAACAAATATATGGTTGAGCAACATGTAAATGAGGCAGCCTAAGAATAGGCACAACCAAAATGATGTGTGCGAGTCACGTCAAAGCACTTGAGAAGACTAGTATAAGGATGAGAATTAAGGATCAACATAGCCTTGAGTAAATGAGATACAAGGTGCAAGATATGTCCTTCCCACACAAATGAAGTTAAGAAGGTCACACACACACATCATGAAAATGGGTTCACAAGCTCACTAATAGCAAACTAAAATTCAAAGCTTGTGACAACCCATGATGAAGATAGGAAATAATAGGCTTGTCAAGACAAGCATGAGGACAACAATCTTCACCAAACAAGAGTGCACTAACATGCAAAGAGGTAAGACATGCACTCATACAACAAATGCTTCCATGGAGCCACCGAAAATATATAAAAAGTGAATTAAATGGTGGACATGAAAGAATAGGGATATCAACTAGAGATGTAACTTCTCTCACGTGTATAAGATTCTAGGTAGATGATATACACAAAGAAGGATGTACTCATAAAATAGTTACAAAAGGAAAGAATAAGGTATCCAAACGGGAGTCATAAAATATACCAATGAGATCTTTGCTTGAAAGCATAGCACGTGGCTTAATATAATCTTATTGTATATTAATGAACTCCAAACACATAACCATCAAAGACATCACAACTAGCAACAAGAGATCATGTTGGGATGCTTTGAGAAAGGAAACAAGTATCACAGGAACGAGTCAAGAAATTCATGCCATGATGCAACCTACACAAGGTTGACCCCATTTCTATATATGTGCATGAAGTAAATACTTGTTACCGAGATAGCATTGGTATGAAGTCGTAGATCAATAAAATGTCCAAGCTTGGCTCTAATTTCCTCATAGTGTCACCACCTTCATAAATAAGCCAAGCACCCAATGCTTCTCAAATGTACCTAGCACATTTTAAGTACAATATGGTCCCCAAACTTATTGGGTCCGAAGTAGTTAGCATAACTACAACACATAGGGTAAAACCACTTAAATATGTGCATATTGATATGAATTTGAATTTCATGCACATCTTAGCTATTAAGAATTTGATGGATTTACCATATATATATTGGATCAAATAAGGCAAACAAGGCATGTGAATTTACACATAGTAAATATGCATGTACAAGCCTACCAAAATCCAGGGAGATACAAATTTGACAAATGACCACATAACCGTTAATACTTCCAATAACATCACTAGTCATTTATGTTGTCCAAAATGAATCAAAGTGACAAATCAACATATGATAGCACACAAAGTTCAACATATGAACCAAGGAAAAAAAACAAAGAGCATATAAGATATGCATTGCACACATAATCATAGGAATATCTCACTCAAGTAGATATAAGACACTAAACTATGAGATAGCAAAATCTCATATAGAGCAATAAGATGAATTCGAACAAAATGGTATTTCGGGTTATCATCCGGTGTAGAAACCAAATAAGTACATGATCATCTATACAACACAAGCATAACATGAGAGTTTAGAAATAAACATAATGCTTGGATAGCATAATATTAACATTCCAACTAGATAGATCATCATGCAAAGCAATAATTGGAATAGATTTAATCAAATGATTTTACAAATATGATTTTAAAGATAACCGCACAAGAATGCCATACGTAAACAAGACATTGCGTGCCACGGAGATATAAGATAATCTCAAATATAAATTCTAAGTGGCATCCCTCAATTGTTCATATTAACAAGGATTGTGATATGCACAAAGCATATCACTCCCCCATAATATGATGATCCATGTATTATCCACAAGAAGCAAATAAAACCCAACTAAGGATAATTAATGGAGAGAATTTGAGTTTCGAATGAGCTTTACATACCACATAGTAACTAGATAATATTGCACTAACAATACTAGGTGGTATCCCACATACATACACATTTAAGGTTTGTGATATTCGTAAATATCTCAAAATAGCCAAGAAAGATTCAACTAATGAAGCAATAAAGGATTGAAACCACACACACAAATATATGAAGTGCATTGCAACCTACAAATTCTAGATAACACAAATCAAGCATACTAGGAAGCACAACTATACAAGCACATGCTAGGCACAAAACCTAAACATGCAAAGTAACTTTCAATGTAAACAATGCAAGTACAAGTTACCGCAAAGAGGAGTATTGGATTGATAGGTATGATGATAATCCACTTGACTTGTCATTAACCATAACATATGGTGAAAATAGTTTTTCTTCATGAAGTAGCCAAGTCTCCAATGCCCTCCACACACCTATTGATCAAGTTTGAGATTGATGGTCCCCAATCAAGTTGGGTCCTAAGAAGTTAGTAACAATAGGATTGGCAACCCAAATGGTATTATCCACTTTCAAACTTCTTTGGGAACCCACAAACTTGGCAAACACATTGCCAACAATATCCTTCCTTAGCAAATAATGATTATTGACTATAGGAGGCTTAGATATGTTACCGTTGGGACAAGATGAAGCTATGTGTCCCTTCTTACGGCAAATATAGCAACATGTGCTCCCCTTTCTCTTCTTCTTTACCTTTTCAACTTGGAGAGCATTATCTTGGTTAGGCATGGGAAGAGGCCTTTCATTATCTTGATATTGAACTTGAGGCCACTTCCCTTGATGCTTCACATTTGAAGCCTTCTTCTTTAATGGACAAGATCTCACATGGTGTCCAACATTCTTGCACTTGAAGCAAGTAATGTTGGCTGAATTATTTACTTGATCTTGTCCCTTCTTCTTGTTCTTGGACTTCTTCTTGTTGGAGATGAAATCAAGTCCTATTTTGTCTTGAGGATCTTTTTGCACACTCAAGATATTATCACAACAATTTTCCAAGTCTTTCTTCAAACTAGTGACTTGGGCCTTGAGCTCTTTATTTTCCTCTACAAGGTTAGTATTAACAAAAGAACTAGAGGAAGTAGAAGCTTCATTGTTAGAGCAACAAGGCATGGTGAGCAATTCATTACAATATGTACCAATATCATGTAGAGAGGAATTGCAAGGACTAGCACATGACAATAAGGCAGTTCTAGTAGAAGATGTGCTAATATACACATGAGACTCACATGATTTTACCTTGGTGACCATAGCCTCATGAGCTAACTTTAACTCATCATGAGAGATTAGAAGATCCTCATGAGTGCATGAGAGCTTTTTATGACTTTCTCCCAATTTCCCATAATTGCTAGTTAGCAAATCAAGTTGAGTCCTTAGCTCAACATTTTCTTTTAATATCGATGCTTCACACAAGATAGAGTTACTAGCACAAGCATCATTATCAATATGAGAGGAGCATGTAGAGGCTAGAGACTCCGCATGAGTAGCTTGAAGTTACTCATGAGACTTAGAGAGTTTGGTGAGCTCTCCTTTGACCTTCTTGTATTCAAGGTCAAGGTGCTCAAAATCCTCTTTAAGTTTGAAATGAGTAACTTCAATCTATTCTTTTAAAGAACTCAAGTCACTAAGACATTGATGAGCCATAGCAAGTTCATGTTCAAGTTGTTCACTTTTTGCTTGCTCATAAAGGAATAAGTCGTTACATTTTTGAAAGTAAGCAAGAACATCTTGGAGCATTTTGTAAGTGTTATTTTTAGCTCTACGAAGAGTTTTCCCAATCTCATAGAGATTTTGAGTCAAGACTTCATCATCTTCCTCATTACAACTATCATCATTATCACTAAGAGAAGATGATACCTCGTCATTACCTCTTGCCATGAGGCACATATGAACACAAGGGGTTGATGATGATTCTTTTGGAGAGGAGGGTTCTTCATCAACCAAGCATGCCTCATTTTTCTTGATTTCCTCTACATGGTTAGTTTCAAAAAGATAACTAGAGGGAATCACGACATTTTGAATATGGCAACACAAACGACCAAGCATATCATCACACGAATTTATGAGTGCATCATTAGATGATATGCAAGGACTCTCTACACAAGAATGTATGATGTTTTCGGTGTTAGATATGCTCGTGTCCATACAAGATACATCACTCGTATTAACATAAGCAAGATCATCAATGAAGATCTTAATACCATCATCACGAGATATTTCTTCACTTACCATGTCATTACCTTGTGGTAAGCCACATGTTGGTGAAGTGAAAGATGTTGAGGTATGCAAGTAATCAGAGGTGGAAGCAATAAAGGGCTCTTCATGATTTAGAAATGTGGAGAACTCCTCCATTAACTCCCCCAAAATAATATTATCTTCATCAAGATTGGACCCACCATATATATCTTCAATTTTGGTCCAAGCCTCATGAGCCAACGAACAAGACGAGATTGACTTGAACACCTCGAAGGTTATAGCTTGGTGAATGACACTTAAAGCTTCACAATCAAGATGCATATCATCAAGTGATGGAGATTGTCCATCCTTTAGATTTGAATTCCCTACAACCACAATCCGCAAAGCATTTGGACCCATGGCCCGAAAGTGACAAAGCATTCGTAATCTCCATATAATGTAATTTGTGCCATTAAAACAAAGTGTGACATCGTGCACTAGTTCACTAGTCGACATTGTTACTCTCTAGGCGGTTAAGCCTAATAAGGATAGACCTAGCTCTGATACCAATTGAAAGGACCACGATGTCGCCTAGAGGGGGGGTGAATAGGCGTTTTAAAATCTTTCACTGATTTGGCTATATCCTAATGCGGGAATAAACTAAGCAGATACTTTTCAAGCACAACTCATAAATATACTAGGCTCACTAAGTGCACCAACAACTTATCATAAACAAGATGAGCACAACGAGAATATGAGTAAGCACAAGTAAGTTACATAAACTTACTTAATGTATATCATGAGATATGGAAATGAATAATACACACACCCACAGGTAGCCAATACAAGCTTACACAAATTGTATCACAATATATTGAATTGAATGATACAAGCAAACTCAAGTAAGCACTACAAGCTTTCACAAGATATGTTACAAGCTGGCAATTCACACTAAACACAAGATAGAACAATAGTAGGAAGTATGAATTGCGGACTATAAAGTGTTGGCCTAAATAATCTCTACGATATGGTAACCAACACAATGTAATGAGGACAATAAGAATAGTGAATGCGCAGTCAAGTGACCAAGGTAAACCACAAGTAAAGAGTTAGGGTTAGGGATAACCGAAGTCACAGAGATGATGATGTATCCCGATGTTCACTTCCTTGGAGGGAAGCTAGTCACCGTTAGAGAGGTGAATGTTACCACGAAGGCACACCAACGCCACGAAGGCTCACCCTATTCTCCTTGAGATATCACCACGAAGGCGATTCCCAACCACTAGTGGTAGACCTTGAGGTGGCCTCCAATCCTTCACAAACTTTCCGGGGGACAAATCACAAGTTGATTCCTCACCGGAGCACTCCTACCGCCTAGGAGTCTCCAACCTCCAAGAGTAACAAGATCAAGGGGGAAATGCTCAAGACTTGCTCAAATCACGAATTGCTTTGGTCAAAAGAGAGAGGAGAAGTGGTTGTATGCTTGGATGAAATCTCTCTCAAGAACTCTCACAAATCTCTTCAGGGTGTAGCACGAGAAGGCTCAAATCCCTCTCTCTCAAATCCCACCAAAAGCAACTAATGTTATGGAGGGATGGGAGAGGAGAGGAACATTGGAGGAGGTCAACCAATGAACCCTAGATCCATGAGGTAGTTTCCCCCCAAATGGATTGGAGTTTTGAGGCTTGGGGGAGGAGGATAGAGCTCAAAAGAATGGGGAAATCTCAGATCCAAAAGCCACGACTCGATGGGGAAGAAGGGTGCCTTATATAGTGCCCCACCAAATCTGCCCGCTACGCACAGAAAAACGCGGCGCGGAACTTCTGGGCAAGCCTGGAACTTCCGGGCCCCCTATTGAACACATATGTGCAAACTCTCTGGTTAACCCGGAACTTTCCCCGGAAGTTGCCCGGAACTTCCGGGCTGCCCAGAACTTCCGTCCCCGCAGAAAACAGCCAGCATACCGAAAGTAAAACATGCATAACTTTTTCATACGAACTCCGATTTTGATGATCTTGGGCTCGTTTTGAAGCTATGGAAAAGCTCCAGGTCCTTAGATAGAGAACCACCCAAAATAAACAAAGATGGAGGGTGCAAAGTATGGAAATGTTAGATCATATATTTTGGGAAACTATTTGGCTTTGGCTTTTCTTTGGTATATAGGATATGAGTGGAATTGTGTACAGAAGGTGTTGACTTGAGCAAATCCATCACAAACCCCTTTGATCCCCTCTTAATAGTGCGGTATCCCTATAACTCAAGAATCATAAAAGAGCTACACTACATAGCTATCGAGAATCCATTCTTGAGTGTATATGTTTCTTTTTGGTGGTCATCACTCCACAACACAAACGTCAAAGGAACTAATACCTTTGACACGAGCCGTTCACTTGAGCTTGATGTTGATGTTTCTTCTTGGCTCAAAATGAAGGCAAAACATTGGTGAAGTCTTCAAGTCTCTCCCCCATACACAACGTGGGGAAGCTTTACATTGTATTCATCTTCACTTGTCCATCATGTGATCATCCACAAGCTTCAAGCATGTAATCCTTTAGGATGGTTATCTTGAACTTGCCCTTGTCAACCATGATCACCAAACACTTGATGTCATCCTCTCATAGACACTTGAAATCTCTTTCTCAACGCGAGCCCATGAGAATCACCTAATCCTCAGAAACATAGACAACACATAGTATGGGTTAGTACACACAATGCAATTGATAATTTCTGATCATACCACAAGATCCTATGTGGTGCATCATTTGCGCTCGTGTGTTGACCATTTAGAGTTTGATCTTTGAGCTTCATCTTGGTAAACCTGTATCTCTACTCCATGTTTAATCTTGACATCTTAAAGGGTATATTGAATTCTTCACTTTAATAGCTTGCTTGAATACTTGATCAATCATGACTCACACATGAGTCCATTTTGATCATATCTTCGAGCCACTCCTTAAGATACTCCAGTGAACTTTATTTTGATCATCTCAATGTAATTGTTGCTTCAGAGGAGTTGTCTTCCATTATTCTTCAATCATATTCCAATGGGACTAACCTTCACATGTATATCTCAATGAAAACATTAGTCCATAAGGATTGTCATTAATTACCAAAACCACACATGGGGACTGCATGTACTTTCATGGGGAACGTAGTATTTCAGAAAATTTACCTACGATCACGCAAGATCTATCTATGTGATGCATAGCAACGAGCGGGAGAGTGTGTCCACGTACCCTTGTAGATCAAAAGCGGAAGCATTAGGCAACACGGTTGATGTAGTTGAATGTCTTCATGATCCAACCGATCAAGTACCGAACGCACGACACCTCCGCGATCTACACACGTTTAGCTCGGTGACGTCCCTCAAACTCTTGATCCAGCTGAGTGCCGAGGGAGAGTTTCGTCAACACGACGGCGTGATGACGGCGATGATGAAGTTACGATGCAGGGCTTTGCCTAAGCACTACAACGATATGACCGAGGTGGAAATCTGTGGAGGGAGGCACCGCACATGGCTAAACAATCAACTTGTGTCCCTATGGGGTGCCCCCTGCCCCCGTATATAAAGGTGCAAGGGGGAGGCCGGCCGGCCCTCATAGGGCGTGCCCAAGGGGGGCAATCCTACTCCAAGTAGGAGTTGGATCCCCCCTTTCCTAGTCCTACTAGGAGAAGAAGGAAGGAGAGGGGAAAGAGAAGGAAGGAGGGGGCGCCGCGCCTCCCCCTCGTCCAATTCGGACTAGGCCCATGGGGGGGGCCAGCCCTTGGCTGCCCCTCTCTCTCTCTCTTCCCTAGGCCCAATAAGGCCCATTACTTCTCCAGTGGTTCCGTTAACCCTTCCGGCACTCTGATATTTACCCGGTGATTCCCGGAACTCATCCGGTGTCCGAATAACATCTTCCAATATATCATTCTTTATGTCTCGACCATTTCGAGACTCCTCCTCATGTCCGTGATCACACCCAGGACTCCGAACAACCTTCGGTACATCAAAACACATAAACTCATAATACCGATCGTCATCGAACGTTAAGCGTGCAGACCCTACGGGTTCGAGAACTATGTAGACATGACCGAGACTCATCTCCGGTCAATAACCAATAGTGGAACCTGGACGCTCATATGGGCTCCCACATATTCTACGAAGATCTTTATCGGTCAAACCGCATCACAACATACGTTGTTCCCTTTCTCATCGGTATGTTACTTGCCCGAGATTCAATCGTCGGTATCTCAATACCTAGTTCAATCTCATTACCGGCAAGTCTATTTACTCGTTCCGTAATGCATCATCCCGTAACTAACTCATTATTCACATTGCTTGCAAGGCTTATAGTGATGTGCATTACCGAGAGGGCCCAGAGATACCTGTTCGACAATCGGAGTGACAAATCCTAATCTCGATCTATGCCAACTCAACAAACACCATCGGAGACACCTGTAGAGCATCTTTATAATCACCCAGTTATGTTGTGACGTTTGATAGCACACTAAGTGTTCCTCCAGTGTTCAGGAGTTGCATAATCTCATAGTCATAGGTACATGTATAAGTCATGAAGTAAGCAATAGCAACAAACTAAACGATTACCGTGCTAAGCTAACGAATGGGTCTTGTCAATCACATCATTCTCTAATGATGTGATCCCGTTCATCAAATGACAACTCATGTCTATGGTTAGGAAACTTAACCATCTTTGATTAACGAGCTAGTCAAGTAGAGGCATACTAGTGACACTCTGTTTGTCTATGTATTCCCACATGTACTAAGTTTCTGGTTAATACAATTCTAGCATGAATAAGAAACATTTATCATGATATAAGGAAATATAAATAACAACTTTATTATTGCCTCTAGGGCATATTTCCTTCAGTCTCCCACTTGAACTAGAGTCAATAATCTAGATTACACAGTAATGATTCTAACACCCATTGACTCTTGGTGCTGATCATGTTTTGCTCGTGAGAGAGAATTAGTCAACGGGTGTGCAACATTCAGATCCGTATGTATCTTGCAAATCTCTATGTCTCCCTCCTTGACTTGATCGCGGATGGAATTGAAGCGTCTCTTGATGTGCTTGGTTCTCTTGTGAAATCTGGATTCCTTTGCCAAGGCAATTGCACCATATTGTCACAAAAGATTTTCATTGGACCCGATGCACTAGGTATTACACCTAGATCGGATATGAACTCCTTCATCAGACTCCTTCATTTGCTGCTTCCGAAGTAGCTATGTACTCCGCTTCACACGTAGATTCCGCCACGATGCTTTTCTTAGAACTGCACCAACTGACAGCTCGATCGTTCATATAAACACGTATCCGATTTGCGACTTAGAGTCATCGGGATCAGTGTCAAAGCTTGCATCGATGTAACCATTTATGACGAGCTCTTTGTCACCTCCATAAACGAGAAACATATTGATACGTCTCCAACGTATCTATAATTTTTTATTGTTCCATGCTATTATATATTCTGTTTTGGATGTTTAATGGGCTTTATTATACACTTTTATATTATTTTTGGGACTAACCTATTAACCGAAGGCCCAGTGCAAATTGCTGTTTTTTTTGCCTATTTCAGTGTTTCGCAGAAAAGGAATATCAAACGGAGTCCAAACGGAATGAAACCTCCTGGAGAGTTATTTTTGGAACAAACCTGATCCAGGGAACTTGGAGTGGACGTCAAGAAATAAGCGAGGAGGCCACGAGGCAGGGAGGCGCGCCTACCCCCCTGGGCGCGCCCCCACCCTCGTGGGCCCCTCGTGGCTCCACCGACCTACTTTTTTCTCCTATATATACCCATATACCCCGAAGACATCCAGGAGCACCACGAAACCTTATTTCCACCGCCGCAACCTTCTGTACCCGTGAGATCCCATCTTGAGGACTTTTCCGGCGCTCCACCGGAGGGGGAATCAATCACGGAGGGCTTCTACATCAACACCATAGCCTCTCCGATGATGTTTGAGTAGTTTACCTCAGACTTTCGGGTCCATAGTTATTAGCTAGATGGCTTCTTCTCTCTCTTTGGATCTCAATACAAAGTTCTCCTCGATCTTCTTGGAGATCTATTCGATGTAATTCTTTTTGCGGTGTGTTTGTTGAGATCCAATGAATTGTGGGTTTATGATCAAGATTATCTATGAACAATATTTGAATCTCCTCTGAATTTTTTTATGTATGATTGGTTATCTTTGCAAGTCTCTTCAAATTATCAGTTTGGTTTGGCCTACTAGATTGATTTGTCTTGCAATGGGAGAAGTGCTTAGCTTTGGGTTCAATCATGCGGTGCTCGATCCTGGTGACAGAAGGGGAAACGACACGTATTGTATTGTTGCCATCGAGGATAAAAAGATGGGGTTTATATCATATTTCTTGAGTTTATCCCTGTACATCATGTCATCTTGCCTAATGCGTTACTCTATTCTTATGAACGTAATACTCTAGATGCATGCTGGATAGCGGTCTATGTGTTGAGTAATAGTAGTAGATGCAGAATTGTTTCAGTTTACTTGTCGCGGACGTGATGCCTATATACATGATCATGCCTAGATATTCTCATAACTATGCACTTTTCTATCAATTGCTCGACAGTAATTTGTTCACCCACCGTAATACTTATGCTATCTTGAGAGAAGCCATTAGTGAAACCTATGGCCCCCGGGTCTATTTTCCATCACATTAATCTCCCGTCAACTAGCTATTTCTGTTGCCGTTTATTTTGCAATCTTTATTTTTCAATCTATACAACAAAAATACCAAAAATATTTATCTTATTGTCTCTGTCAGATGTCACTTTTGCAAGTGGCCATGAAGGGATTGACAACCCGTTTATCCCGTTGGTTGCAAGGTTCTTATTTGTTTGTGCAGGTACGAGGGATTTGCGTGTAGTCTCCTACTAGATTGATACCTTGGTTCTCAAAAACTGAGGGGAAATACTTACGCTACTTTGCTGCACCACCCTTTCCTCTTCAAGGAAAAACCAACGCAGTGCTCAAGAGGTAGCACATATCCTTAGTCCTTTTCAGGTATTTCAGGATGTTCTAGACCGCTGTCCAGTGATCCACTCCTGGATTACTTTGGTACCTCCGTGCTAAACTAATAGCAAGGCACACATCAGGTCGGGTACACAGCATTGCATGCATGATAGAACCTATGGCTGAAGCATAGGGAATGACTTTCATTTTCTCTCTATCTTCTGTAGTGGTCGGGCATTGAGTTTGACTCAACTTCACACCTTGTAACACATGCAAGAACCCTTTCTTTGCTTGATCCATTTTGAACTTCTTCAAAACTTTATCAAGGTATGTGCTTTGTGAAAGTCCAATTAAGCGTCTTAATCTATCTCTATAGATCTTGATGCCCAATATATAAGCAGCTTCACCGAGGTCTTTCATTGAAAAACTGTCGGAGTAAATGACCACGGGTAGCCTAGCCCGCTCCCCCTGGCTCTTCAAAACATAATAGACCGATCGAGCCTTCAAGCACCCAAGGCATGGGGCCGCCTTCCCCTGGTCGGCTGTCTCACAGGCCGACTACCGGAAGGCGGCCCGGCCCTAGAATCTCATGAAGAAAGCCACGAGGGGCCGGCTCCAAGAAGCCGGCCACGAAGAGTCCGACCCAAGAAGCCAGCCCCTGGCAGGCGGCCAAGATCGTGCCCTCAATGTATGCACCCACATAACGGCGATGAGAAGGGGCGTGGCTACAGTGAAGCCTGCCACCCCCGAATCTCGGAGCACGTATGGCCACAGTGCGTCGTACAAGGCAGCCATCACCCGTCCGGCCCGACACTGTCTCCATGTTGACCATGACGTCACCCACGACAGGCTGTCAGTACGGCCCGCGGGCGGCGGGCCCCATCAGCCAGAGAGACACCCGAAGGCGGCCATGCCTCCCCCAGTCGGCCAGGGATGCAGCCGGCTCCCACCAGCCGACTTGCTCCCTCCCCCAAAGGAGGCGCCCCATTAAGGAGACAAGACGAGGTGAGGCTACAGTGAGAGCCCGCTAGGTAGAGGCACTGTAGCCATGCTTACTTCGACAAAGCCCTCGTCATCAAGAGTGAGGCAACAGTAACCAGCCCCCGACAAGACCCCCAAGAGGTGGGACCTGCTTGTAGACCAGGAGGCCGGCAGCCGGCAGGACCCACCAGTCGGCGGGCCCCAGCAGCCGGCGGAGAAGCCGGCGAACACAGGCACTGACGGCTAGGACCCACTCCCAGCCGGATTACCATTGTACCCCTGGGGGGTAGGCCTATATAAACCCCCCAGGGCACCCATGCAAAGGGTTGATCTCTTAGAGTTTTAGACACCACATTGAGGGGAGAAGAGAGCTAGCCTTGCCCTTCTTCTTCCTCTCGCCGAACAGCTCAAGGAGCCTCTTGTAGCCACTTATTGATCTAGTGATCATGCGGAGACCCCGCAGAGCAGGACTAGGGGTGTTATCTCCACGGAGAGCCCCGAACCTGGGTAAGATCCGCCGGCGTGCATGTCTTTGCCTCATCCCGTTTCCAGGCACCGGCGATGTCTTATTGGCTCCCACAATGATAAGCCACCCGTTGGCATATGTCGCACCTACCACCCGACAAAAACTCTTGTTCAAGTATCCTTTTATGCTATCCAGAAATTTTATATCATTTCCAATCAACAATTTGTCATCCACATATAATATTAGAAATGCTACAGAGCTCCCACTCACTTTCTTGTAAATACAGGCTTCTCCAAAAGTCTGTATGAAACCATACACTTTGATCACACTATCAAAACATTTATTCCAACTCTGAGATGCTTACACCAGTCCATTAATGGATCGCTGGAGCTTCCACACTTTGTTAGCATCCTTTGGATTGATAAAACCTTCGGGTTGCACCATATACAACTCTTCTTCCAGAAATCCATTCAGGAATGCAGTTTTTACATCCATTTGCCAAACTTCATAATCATAAAATGCGGCAATTGCTAACATGATTCGGACGGACTTAAGCATCGCTACGGGTGAGAAGGTCTCATCGTAGTCAACTCCTTGAACTTGTCGAAAACCTTTCGCAACAAGTCGAGCTTTGTAGACAGTAACATTACCATCAGCGTCAATCTTCTTCTTGAAGATCCATTTATTCTCTATGGCTTGCCGATCATCGGGCAAATCAACCAAAGTCCACATTTTGTTCTCATACATGGATCCCATCACAGATTTCATGGCCTCAAGACATTTCGCGGAATCTGGGCTCATCATCGCTTCCTCATAGTTCGTAGGTTCGTCATAGTCAAGTAACATGACTTCTAGAACAGGATCACAATACCACTCTGGTGCGGATCTTACTTTGGTTGACCTACGAGGTTCGGTAGTAAGTTGATCTGAAGTTACTTGATCATCATCATTAGCTTCCTCAGTAATTTGTGTAGGAATCATAGGAACTGATTTCTATGATGAACTACTTTCCAATAAGGGAGCAGGTAAAGTTACCTCATCAAGTTCTACTTTCCTCCCACTCACTTATTTCGAGAGAAACTCCTTCTCTAGAAAGGATCCATTCTTAGCAACGAATATCTTGCCTTCGGATCTGTGATAGAATGTGTAACCAACAGTCTCTATTCGGTATCCAATGAAGACACATTTCTCCGTTTCTGTTCGAGCTTATCAGGTTTAAGCTTTTTCACATAAGCATCACAACCCCAAACTTTAAGAAACGACAACTTGGGTTTCTTGCCAAACCAGAGTTCATAAGGTGTCATCCCAACGGATTTAGATGGTGCCCTATTTAACAAGAATGCAGCTGTCTCTAAAGCATAACCCCAAAACGATAGTGGTAAATCAGTAAAGACATCATAGATCGCACCATATCCAATAAAGTGCGGTTACGATGTTCGGACACACCATTACGTTGTGGTGTTCTGGGTGGCGTGAGTTGCGAGACTATTCCGCATTGTTTTGTCAGGACCCCGATCCTATACCACACCGATCTAGCATGTAACACCTCATATCACTTTGCGGCCTCATGCACAGTATTCCCATAGGTGTCGCCTTAACAGGCCCGGGACCGTTTGTGCCTTTTGGCTCACGTATATGATAGTGTCACTAGCATCCATATGAAAAAGAACCCGGGCTGACATGGCTAGTCGTGAACCCAAAGTGGCGCTAACTTACAGGGACAAGCATACATGACCCAACAACGAACGTGTCGGTCATTAGCGAGTGAATCCGGGCTGTAGCAGCTGGGCTAGCAGGACTCCGGTAATCCGGGCTGTAGCAGGCTAACAGGACTCCGGTAGACACCGCGTGACATTTCCCCGAAGGGACAGACACAAGAACGAAGAAGGACACATGCCGGCCAGCCAAAATGTTCTGGAGCTGTAGCAAGTTACCATGGCTCAGTGGAACCACTAGGAGACATTTCCCGGTAAGAGAGGCGACCAAGGATAAACAACTAGATAGTCAGATCCCACACATACCAAGCATTTCAATAACATACACACAATATGCTCGATATGTTCAAACACAACATGGAATCACAACATGAATCTACAACTCAAGTATTTATTCCATAGGCTCCGAGGAGCGAGATATTACAAACATGGGTCTCATGACCCAACACTCAGAGCATACAAGTCAAAGCACATGCGGAAGCTTAACATGTCTGAGTACAGACATCTACAAACGAAAAAGGTTGAGAAGCCTGACTATCTACCAGATCCTGCCGAGGGCACAAGATCATAGCTGAGGTAACAAGCTAAACGTCGAAGTCCACGCAGAACTACTAGTGAGACGGAAGTCTCTGCAAAAACGTAAAATAGGCAAACGTGAGTACAAATGTACCCAGCAAGACTTACATAAGAACTAACTACATATGCATCATTATCACCAAAGAGGGTGGTGGAGTTTGGCTGCAGCAAGCTAGCTTTGACTCAGTGGCTATCCTGAACTACGACTGCAAGTAACTCTTTTGAGGTGGCGCACACGAGTCCACATATGCACCATATCAATACACCACTATGGATCCGCTCCCCCTCCATAGCACTCACGCTTATCTTGCGCATTTTAGAGTATCCACTTTCACTTGTCTATGAACTGTACAGGCAACCCAGAGTCCTTTACCGCGGACACGGCTATTCGAATAGATCATATTAACCCCGCAGGGGTGTACTTCTTCACACACGCTCTCACCACTTATCATCGTTTACACGACATGTACTCGGCAACCTTCAAGCGAAAGCCCAGCGAGGGTGTCGGCCACGACCTGACTAACCACACAAGTCTCTCATCCAGGTTTATTGCCTATTCGAGTTCCATCCGCAAGGAGATCCGGCCGGGGTGTCACTCACGGCCCCAAACGATGTGTGCAGGGTTCCCAAGCCCACCATCCGGGTGCCACTTGGTAGACTACTAACACAACCTAGAAACACCAGAAAGTAGTTGCAACTGCTGGACAGAGATCAAGTTGATTAATAAGCCGAGAGGGGCCAAGTTACCGGAACCCAATGTGTGGAGTAACTGTTCATGGATCACAAACACAGAACTCAGTTCCTGAGGACGGCTGCAATGAGACAACCCACCATGTACTCCTACATGGCCTCTCACCGCTACCTTTACCAAATCGTGTTCACACACTTAGCTCTAAACAGTAGGACATGTTCACACACCTCTGATTCATCCCCAATGAATCAGACCTGACTCAACTCTAAGCAGTAGCAGGCATGACAAACAAGCATGAATGAGTAGGCACATCAGGGCTCAAACTACTCCTACTCATGCTAGTGGGTTTCATCTATTTACTGTGGCAATGACAGGTCATGCAGAGGAAAGGGGTTCAACTACCGCAGCAAGTAACAGCTGAATCGTTGTTGTCCTAATGCAGTAAAAGAAAGCAGGAGCGAGAGAGTGGGATTGTATTGGAATGAACAAGGGGGTTTTGCTTGCCTGGCACTTCTGAAGATAGTATATCTCTTCATCGGTGTCATCAAACTCATCGTCGGTACATCGTCTACTAAGAGGGGACAAACACCGGCAAATAAGGAAGAACCCAATCAATGCAATGCACAATATGATGCATGATCATGACATGGCAATATGCTGTGATTTGAGCTAATGCAACTAGCAACAGGTTAAATGAAGTTTGTTTGAATCAAAGATTCAAATTCAAACTCCATATGTGAAGGTTTAAATGTCATTTATATGATTTTGCCTAGGCAGCAGCTATAAGTTGTTCTAACATGCATGAAAATGGTATAGATGGATAGATTGGATTTTTCTGATCATTTTTCATATAAAATTATTTCATTTGGATTTACGGTTGAATTTATATGATTTTTAGAACTATAAAGCATTTTCTGGAATTTCCTGGATTATTTTTTAATCCAGAAAATAGTTAACTGCGTCAGCACTACGTCACTGTGACGTCCGCATTGACCAAAGTCAAATATGACTGGTGGGCTCCACCTGTCATTGACTCAGGGGGTTAACAGGGGTTATTTAACTGGGTGATTAGCACCTAATCTAATCCTGTCACGTCAGCGTCACCGAACTAAGCGCCGGCGACCACATCTCGTGGCGGAGGCTCATCGGAGTGGCGCTAGGGGTAGCGGCTGGGTGCGCTGAGGGCACCAGGAGGGAGCCCGTGCTCCCACGCATCCAGCGAAGGCGGTAGCAGGTCGCGAGGCGGGCTATAGCGGCGGCAGCGGCGAGTTGGGCGGCGGCCGAAGTTCGGTGTCGACGGAATCGACGACACGGCGCGCGGGAGGACCAGCCGTTTGCACCTACGATGTCTACGAGAGCTCATGAGCCCACCGGACGCACGCACGGGACCATTGTAACATCCCAAAATTCTAAATTTTGGAATGTTATAAACAAATAGATAGTTTTGATTGATTGACTGAAAGTGAGTGAATTTGAAACTTTTTGAAAGTTAAATGAGAGGGAATAAAAGGACTTTCCCAAACTTTCATTTTGCTTTTATGATCTTCGGGAATTCAAATTCTTTTCATCACAAAAACCCTGGAGAGAAGATGACATGACTTCTTCCATTTATTTAAATGACAAGGGGTGCTAAAAATATTTGAATTTCATTTGGAAAATATTTCCAATTTTGAAACTTTATGCAACTCAATGATTTTCACGAGCGAAGATAAAATGACTTCTTCAAAACATATGAAATATGAGTTGGGAGTTTCAAGGAATTAAAATTCAAAGTTCTTTTGAATTTATTTTCAATTTGGAGTTATTGGAGTTTTATTCAAATTATTTTTCTCCAAAAATAAAATATATGGAAAATAGGGTAACATGATTCCCTACATCGTAAAATTGAGAGAAATTAATTTGAAATCATTTTGGTATTTAAAAATGATTTTATTGGATTTTATTGGACTAGTGGCACTGTTTGTATTATTAGAAATTTTGTGGATTTTTATTTGAAGCTAAAATAATGTTCATCATGTAAGAAATCTTTTTCTGAAAATTTTGACATATTATATGCCTATATAATATTTTTATTTATTTGGTTTTTTTTTTGTCTCAGTCAAAAAAAAATATCCCGCAGTGCCTTGGGCCAAAGGCCCAAGCCGCAAGCCACCGGCCGGCCAAGGCCATGGCCATTGCGCGCGCACCAGGGAGCCGCCGCTCCTTTTTCCTAATCCTAGTAGGACTATTGTACTACTTCCATTTATTCCGTATCTGTTTCTAGATCTTTTCCCTCTTGTTTCCTAATCCTAATCTATTTCTTGTCCCCTACCCCAAGCAAAACCCTCCCCTCCCCAATATAAATACCCAAGCACCCCCCCCCCTCCAACACATCAAACCAACACCTCTCCTCTCCGCTCCTCTCCTCTCCTCTCCAGCAGCAGCAGTAAGAAGAAGACCACCCGCCGCCGCCCACCCTTGCGCCGCCCCGCGCCGCCACCCAACGCCGCCGCCGCCGGATCCCCTCGCCTCTTCGAGGTACTAGCGCCGCGCCGCGTCACCTCTTCTTTTCTTCGGTTCGGTTTTTTGTAAATCGTTCCGATTTCCGTTCCGGTTTTCTAGATCGGTTTTTCGTTTCGGTTTTCCTTCCGAAACCCTAGATCGGTTTTTCTTCACCGGTTAGTCCCTGATTTTCAAACGGCTATAACTTTTTACTCGTTAGACCAAATCCAACGAAACCAACGCCCACTTCTTCGTTATGATCCCCTCTATCCAGTAATCCAACTTAAACATGTTTTCGAATGTTTTAAAATTTGAATTCAAACTGATTTGTATCTAAACTTTGTTTGATCATAACTTGAGTTTTATAACTCCGATTTAGTTGATTCTTTTTGCAAATCGAAGCTCTTGACCTAAACTTTCTGATAAGGCCAAATTCACATAATTTTGGTACTATTAGAAATTGTTTTATGTTGCAAGAGTTATTTGCTTGGTTTTGATGTTTTACAAATTGTTTTCTTCGATCTGTCCGATCTTTTGAGTGATTGCTTATGTGTGGATACTATTGATTGCTTACGATAGATTGACCGGAGTGTGACGAGTAGAACTATCAAGAGTTTTGAGTGCGAATCATCTTCATCAACATTGCAGGCAAGTAACACTTGATCATACCTTTTTTTTTCTACCCAGTTTTTATGCATTAGATCAATCCTCAAACACTTGCATGATTAGGATCTAATTAAATTGCGGGATGGGAAGTAGATGAGGTAGTACCTATTACCTGTTTTACTTATGAAACCTTGGGAGTTACTTCTACGTTTGCTTATTATGCCATGCTATGCTCGTAGACGTGGATTGGGTTTGAGTGAATATCCATGACAGATGTGAGATTGATAATTAATGGTTTATCTAAGGTGGCAACTTAAACACACATCTGGGTGGATTGAGGCACCTGGTTACTCCAGGACTTGCCTGTCTAGGCACCTGGGTTTCCAGGACTTGCCTGTATTTCTTCGGACCGCCACCCAGGCTCAAAGGGATCATGAGATTATTCAAACTAGAAACTTCCGTGTGCAGCCACAAGCCATTATGGGCTCTGGCATAGTTGATTAAGTCGTGTGAACTCTTACAGTGGTAGACTAGCAGATGTAGGGGTTGTAGGTGGTACGGTCTACCCATCGTAAGGTGCAAACGCTTCTGAAAGACTATGTCTCGGTCATCCGTCTCTCAAACACGATGTAGTGCGAGAAACCAAACGGAGGCGATCGAGTCTTGTGGGGAAAAGTGCGCAAACCTCTGCAGAGTGTATAAACTAATCATGATTAGCCGTGTCCCCGGTTATGGACATCTTGAGTATCTAGTTCTTGGATTATCCTGTTGATCTCATCATGTTACTCTAATTAATATTGTTGGGTTTTTAATGAGTACTTTTAATTGGGATTGAGGATGTTGTCAACCATTCTCAATGTTCAACAACCACCATGATAGTTAAATAAATTTATTCCTTTGCAGTAGGGAAAAATTGGCTTTTCGCAAAACCTTATAACCATAGAGCTTTTCCACCAGCCATATATGCATGTAGTATAGGCTTATTCTTTCATTACTCTCTATGTGTTACATTGCCAGCATATTCCATGTGCTGACCCGTTTTCGGGCTGCAACTTTTCATGTTGCAGACTTTTCAGACAACGAGTAAGTGATACGTTAGGGTTACGATTTTCTATACTCAACTTTGTCGTTGGTGTTGATGGGAATCCACAACCTTGTTGCTTCCGCTATATTTGGATTGAGGTAATAGTATTTACGTTACTTTATACATGTGATTTACCTCTGTTATAAATCCTTCGAGTACTATGTGTGTCAGCATACCGATCCAGGGATGACACGAAGCACGAGACTTGATCCATTCGGTCGGGTCGCTACAAGATGGTATCGAGCACATGTTGGTGTGAGGACGTGACCCTAGAAACTGACAAACCCATAGGAAAGATTTTTTCTCTACAACTCCCTTTTCAAAAAGATCTTTTACCTCTCTTCTCTTCTGAACTTATTCAAATATTCCCTTTTAGTGAGACCATACCCCTTTTCCCTTTTGACCACTCGAAGATTTGACCGATGAGATCACTCCAAGGAGACGAGATATCAGGACAACTAAGATCATTTGGAATGATAAGGATTTTACCGTGTAAATAGAAACTACAACGGTTGAAGACTCCGAAAACTCGGAGAATTCGAAGGCTTTGAAGAATTTCCGGATTTGTATGACCTAGGAAGGTTACGCTTATGGAATTGACAGACTATGGAAGTTGTCAATACCCGAGATCAAGGTGTATTGGAGTAAGACCGGAACATGAAGCATTAGAACTCAAAGTTTTTGCCAAGGAAACCCTAAGGCAGGAGATATCAACTATGAAATGATAGCTCATGGAAATGACAAGAGTAGAAACACGCTATCCATGAAGTTATCGCCCGCTTATGCTATTGTCACCGTGCTGAGTTAAGCATGCATATGCATGAAAGGATTGGATGGTAGAAGGCTGATGAATCACCTATCAGCAAGATGAAGTTTTAAATTTTAGCTGGTGTATCACCGGTATCCGGAGTATTACATCAAGGAGTTTAAGATGGATCTACATGAAGCCGTATTTGACAAGGAGGCAATTCATGAAGAATTCAGGAACCTGAAACTGAAAGTAGACAAGCTGAGGAGCAAAACCTGGAGACATCAAAGATTTGTCAGGAACTGAAGCACAGTAGGATCATCGTTCATATCAAGGTTGATGAAACCAGAAGTTTGGAATGCAACTCCAGAAATATTAAAGGACGTCACAAGAGACTTCGTGTCAACAGGGATGAGCTGGCAAAAAGGACTTGAGAAGGACAAGCATGATCAGAAAGAGCCATCGGAGACAGGAACAAGACTTGAAGAGTTTGATGACTTTGAAGATTTATTGACCTTTAGAGACCAAAACCCTGTTTATACTTACGTTAGATGCGACGTTTGTGAGCCGTCCTTTGTTTGTTGTTTTTCCGACAGCCACAATAAAACCTGTATTTTCAAAACCTTTGCTTGTATTGTGTGCATCCCTCTCTATCCCTCTTATCCCACCCCAAACCCATGGACCCAATAGAGGACGAATGGAGAAGAGCTTATATTTTCTGGACCGATGAGTCAATTGGAGATGGATCGACGGATTCAGAACATGAGGATCACATGGAGAAAAATCCTATAGCCGGAAAGGATATGGCCCAGCATGCCCTTCAGTGCTTTGAAAGAGATGTTGCTACTTGGTGGAGGATGTACCAAACCATCAATAGATGGCAAGGAGTAACCACTTGGGAAGTATTTAAGTGGACTTTGTTAAAGTCTTGACTAGTGTCCCAGAAGTTGAAGCCTTATTGAAATGATATGGAGAAAGTGCATGCAAGCTTTGTGGAGAAATAGGACACAACCATAAAGAAAATAAGGATGAATACCCTCATAAGTGGAGGATTACCAAAGGAGTTAGCCGAGGATCTCAGGGAACTTCGGTTGGAGATTGTTCCCAAACGTTTTGTTGCAGCAATGGAAGTTCAGTCTACATTGTTGGAAAAGATCCGTGAAGCTTAGAAGGATGACAAAGAGATTGCTGAGGTAAAAGAGAGGATGAGCAAAGGAAAGGCCAAAGGTTTTCGTAAGGATGAGCACGACACCTTATGGTTCGAGGACCGTGTATATGTGCCCAATAATGCAAAGATCAGGAAGTAAATACTTCAGGAAGCTCATGACTCACCATACTCGATTCACCCTGGAAACACCACGATGTATTTGGATTTGAAGGAGTATTTCTGGTGGACTGGTATGAAGAAGGATATTGCGGAGTATGTAGTCGTAGGTGATGTATGCCAGAAAGTGAAGGCGGAACATCAGAAGCCATAAGGATTACTACAACCTATGCCGATACCCGAATGGAAGTGGGACAAGTTTGGCATGGATTTCATTACCGGATTTCCCAGAACCCGAACGGGATATGATTCTATCTGGGTAGTAGTTGATTCGCTTGACCAAAGTGGCTCACTTTACCCCAGTGAAAACCACCTATACAAGTGAGAAGCTGGCCAAGATATTTAACCAGGATCGTATGTCTGCATGGAGTTCCGAGGACCATAGTAGAGGAACACAGTTTACCTCAAAGTTTTGGAATCAGCTGCACCAGACTTTGGGTACTAGGCTAGAGTTCAGTACAGCCTTTCATCCGCAGACAGATGGATAAATCGAGAGAGTCAATCAGATTCTGGAGGACATGTTGAGAGCGTGTGCGCTAGGTTATGGATCTAGTAGTGATGATAATCTACCTTACGCGGAGTTCTCATACAACAACAGCTACCAAGTCAGTTTGAAGACGGCCCCTTTTGAAGCTTTGTATGGGAGAAGGAGCCAGACACCGTTGATATGGGATGAAGTTGGAGACTGTCAGTTGTTTGGACCAAATGTGATCAAGGAGTCATAAGAGAATGTTAAGTTGATTCGAGATAGACTGAAGGTAGCTCAGTCCAGGCAGAATAGTTATGCATACTCAATAACGCAAGGAGGTAGTCTATGAATCGGAGATAGAGCATATCTTTGTGTGCCACCTCTGCGAGGAGTTAAACGATTTGGAGTTAAGGGAAAGTTAGCCCAGAGATTTGTAGGACCATACCGAGTTTTGGAACGTATGTGAGAAGTGGCCAACAAGTTGGAGTCACCCGAAGGACTGTCAGGAGTTCATAATGTGTTTCACGTTTCCCAGTTGAAGAAGTGCCATGCAGAGATGGCCAATATTTCCTTGTAAGGACGCTTGACCCTGGAAAGGATAATGATGTTCCACGAAGTGGAGTATGGACTTCGTAAGTACAAGTTTTTATCTCGGTATGTGGGATATCCCACGAGGATGAAGAGATGAATTACTACTGGATATAAAGGAGGTATGATGTTGGAAATATGGATCAATGGAAATTCCATGATGAGTCTGAGTAATCACGTCTCAGTTTGGTACAAATAGAAGGAAGAAAGACATTACAATTGGATGGATTTTAAGTATGCTAGGAAGCTGGAAGTTGAATGTTGGAATAACGATCAGTTGCCCGCGATGATGAGTTCAAGGTTTACAAGTGATGAGATGGGCCATAACCCATAGGGCCCAGGACCTTCCAAGAAGCAAGCACATTCTTGTTGAAGGAAAAACCCTAGAAGAGGATATGCCTTTATCAACCGACGATTCTATAGGAATTTATGCAAAACCTGAGAGTTGTGAAGAAACGATAGATGTTTGTTTGGCTTGCAGAATTAATGAATTTTCCGAACTTGGTTCGTCGACAAGAGAAATTATGCAATTCTTGTGAGGATGACCGAGTGTTAGAATGCGAGATTCGCTAAACCATGTACAAGGTAATGATTTGGGTGCGGGATGGATTGATCACCATACCGACTTACTCTTATTATTCGCTTTGCTATATGGGATGGTAAATCTGAGTGACTTACCTATAATAGCAGAGACGACGATATTAAACCTTGTTTAAACCTTAGAATGGTATAGGTATTTCTTTTCCCCTTGTACAAGGCAGTTGTTGCCAACCGTAGGAAATACGGTGAGGTTCAACCCAGACCCGTTTCCTGCAGGGCAAACCATAAATTGTTGACCACCATGAGATATCGATAGCTGATTAGTATGGCGCCAGACCTGTCAGCTAAGAAGACCCAGTCTCGGAATAACCTTACCAAGAGGAAAAAGGACAAAAGAATTGAGGAAAAGGTTATGCCACTACCGAAAGAGCCCAGAGAAGGATTTATCCTTACAATCTGAGAACACCAACACTGTCAAGAATAAGGATGGAGTATATGAGTTTTGATGGAACCGTAACAATGCTTATCAGGGTGGTAGCACCCGAGACCCCCTGTGATGATCGATGGATTTTTGAGAAGACCCCAAACCCTAACCTATTTCTTTCTAGCCTCTCCGAATCTCGAGGACGAGATTCATTTTAAGGGTGGTAGGTTTGTAACATCCCAAAATTCTAAATTTTGGAATGTTATAAACAAATAGATAGTTTTGATTGATTGACTGAAAGTGAGTGAATTTGAAACTTTTTGAAAGTTAAATGAGAGGGAATAAAAGGACTTTCCCAAACTTTCATTTTGCTTTTATGATCTTCAGGAATTCAAATTCTTTTCATCACAAAACCCTGGAGAGAAGATGACATGACTTCTTCCATTTATTTAAATGACAAGGGGTGCTGAAAATATTTGAATTTCATTTGGAAAATATTTCCAATTCTGAAACTTTATGCAACTCAATGATTTTCACGAGCGAAGATAAAATGACTTCTTCAAAACATATGAAATATGAGTTGGGAGTTTCAAAGAATTAAAATTCAAAGTTCTTTTGAATTTATTTTCAATTTGGAGTTATTGAGTTTTATTCAAACTATTTTCTCCAAAAATAAAATATATGGAAAATAGGGTAAGATGATTCCCTACATCGAGAAAATTGGAGAGAAATTAATTTGAAATCATTTTGGTATTTTAAAAATGATTTTATTGGATTTTATTGGACCAGTGGCATTGTTTGTATTATTAGAAATTTTTTGGATTTTTATTTGAAGCTAAAATAATGTTCATCATGTAGGAAATCTTTTTCTGAAAATTTTGACACATTATATGCCTATATAATATTTTTATTTATTTGGTTTTTTTTTTGTCTCTGTTAAAAAAAATCCCGCAGCGCCTTGGGCCAAAGGCCCAAGCCACAAGCCACCGGCCGGCCAAGGCCATGGCCATCGCGCGCGCACCAGGGAGCCGCAGCTCCTTTTTCCTAATCCTAGTAGGACTCTTGTACTACTTCCGTTTATTCCGTATCTGTTTCTAGATCTTTTCCCTCTTGTTTCCTAATCCTAATCTATTTCTTGTCCCCTACCCCAAGCAAAACCCTCCCCTCCCCAATATAAATACCCAAGCACCCCCCCCCCCTCCAACACATCAAACCAACACCTCTCCTCTCCGCTCCTCTCCGCTCCTCTTCTCTCCTCTCCAGCAGCAGCAAGAAGAACCACCACCCGCCGCCGCCCCACCAGTGCCGCCCCCACGCCGCCACCAACGCCGCCGCCGCCGAGCCCTCGCCTCTTCGAGGTACTAGCCCCGCGCCGCGTCACCTCTTCTTTTCTTCGGTTCGGTTTTCCATAAATCGTTCCGATTTCCGTTTCGGTTTTCTAGATCGGTTTTTCGTTTCGGTTTTCTTTCCGAAACCCTAGATCGGTTTTTCTTCACCGGTTAGTCCCTGATTTTCAAACGGCTATAACTTTTTACTCGTTAGACCAAATCCAACGAAACCAACGCCCACTTCTTCATTATGACCCCCTCTATCCAGTAATCCAAATTAAACATGTTTTTGAAATATTTAAAATTCGAATTCAAACTGATTTGTATCTAAACTTTGTTTGATCATAACTTGAGTTTTATAACTCTGATTTAGTTGATTCTTTTTGCAAATCGAAGCTCTTGACCTAAACTTTCTGATAAGGCCAAATTCACATAATTTTGGTACTATTAGAAATTGTTTTATGTTGCAAGAGTTATTTGCTTGGTTTTGATGATTTCCAAATTGTTTTCTTCGATCTGTCCGATCTTTTCAGTGATTGCTTATGTGTGGATACTATTGATTGCTTACGATAGATTGATCAGAGTGTGACGAGTAGAACTATCAAGAGTTTTGAGTGCGACTCATCTTCATCAACATTGTAGGCAAGTAACACTTGATCATACCTTTTTTTTCTACCCAGTTTTTATGCATTAGATCAATCCTAAAACACTTGCATGATTAGGATCTAATTAAATTGCGGGATGGGAAGTAGATGAGGTAGTACCTATTACCTGTTTTACTTATGAAACCTTGGGAGTTACTTCTACGTTTGCTTATTATGCCATGCTATGCTCATAGACGTGGATTGGGTTTGAGTGAATATCCATGACAGATGTGAGATTGATAATTAATGGTTTATCTAAGGTGGCAACTTAAACACACATCTGGGTGGATTGAGGCACCTGGTTACTCAGGACTTGCTGTCTAGGCACACAGGTTTCAGGACTTGCTGTATTTCTTCGGACCGCCACCCAGGCTCAAAGGGATCATGAGATTATTCAAACTAGAAACTTCCGTGTGCAGCCACAAGCCATTATGGGCTCTGGCATAGTTGATTAAGTCGTGTGAACTCTTACAGTGGTAGACTAGCAGATGTAGGGGTTGTAGGTGGTACGGTCTACCCATCGTAAGGTGCAAACGCTTCTGAAAGACTATGTCTCGGTCATCCGTCTCTCAAACACCATGTAGTGCGAGAAACCAAACGGAGGCGATCGAGTCTTGTGGGGAAAAGTGCGCAAACCTCTGCAGAGTGTATAAACTAATCATGATTAGCCGTGTCCCCGGTTATGGACATCTTGAGTATCTAGTTCTTGGATTATCCTGTTGATCTCATCATGTTACTCTAATTAATATTGTTGGGTTTTTAATGAGTACTTTTAATTGGGATTGAGGATGCTGTCAACCATTCTCAATGTTCAACAACCACCATGATAGTTAAATAAATTTATTCCTTTGCAGTAGGGAAAAATTGGCTTTTCGCAAAACCTTATAACCATAGAGCTTTTCCACCAGCCATATATGCATGTAGTATAGGCTTATTCTTTCATTACTCTCTATGTGTTACATTTCCAGCATATTCCATGTCTTGACCCGTTTCGGGCTGCAACTTTTCATGTTGCGAGACTTTTCGCAACGACAGTAAGTGATACGTTAGGGTTACGATTTCCTATACTCAACTTTGCCGTTGGTGTTGATGGGAATCCACAACCTTGTTGCTTCCGCTATATTTGGATTGAGGTAATAGTATTTACGTTACTTTATACATGTGATTTACCTCTGTTATAAATCCTTCGAGTACTGTGTGTGTCAGCATACCGATCCAGGGATGACACGAAAGCACAGAGACTTGATCCATTCGGGTCGGGTCGCTACAACCATTTGGTCACTGGAGCCTCGTCGCCGATGAGCTCGTGCGGCGGCAGCATACGGGACTCGCGGTCATCGGCGTTGCAGCGAGAAATCGACGATGGGGAGAGGGGAATCGACCGAAGGCTCACATGGGTCGCGTCGAGATGGTCAGCGAGCTCGAGGAAGCGCCGACGATGGCGAATCGACGGTGAAGATCCTCAGCGGTCGGTGGTGGAGAAGGTGACGATGAGACGATGGAGGCCGTCCGGGCTCGCTTCCTTCGGTGGAGAGGTTCAGCGTGAGGAGGCGGAGCACGAGCACTAACTTTCTGGGCGTGGGGATGCTGGTGGCTGCGGTGGTGACGATCGGCAGCGACGAACCCGTTCGGGTGAGTGAGAGAGAGAGATCCAGGGGAGAGGGTGAGGACGGGGGAGAGAGAGAGAGGGGTCCGGGGGGTGTGTGGCGCTCGTAGCAGCCTCCAGCGGCAGCGGCAAGCAAGAGCTGGCCGAGCGCGTGCGCGCGCGCCACGGCCACACGCCCTCCTGCCCACTGGCAGGAGGTTGAAGACAGTAGGAGAGAGGAAGAGGTGGGCTGGGCCTAGCTGGGCCGGTCCTGCTGGGCTACCAGGTAAGTGGACCAGGTGAGTTCTGTTCTTTTTAATTTTTCTGTTTTGTTTCCCTTTTCATTTTATTTTGCCACTGTTTTCAAATTCAAAAGAATTTCAAACAGTGCCATAACATTCTGAAATATTTTATGTTACCTCTCTGGACTATTCCAAAAGTACATAAAACATTTCAAAGCATTTGAAAATATATTCATTATATATTATGAATATATCCCCAAATTCAAATAGATTATTGATTTAAATTCAGAGACCAAATAATTCCTTAAAAATGTTCTAGAATTTTGGTTTGATATATAACTCTTGCCAAAATTGACAAAACTATTTTTAGGGCATTTTGGATTCACAGAATGCAATTTAAAGGGTGCTTGCCCTTCTTTTAATTAGATTTTTGAGGTTTCAACAATCCTCAATCCAAATTTCAGAAATTTAGACATGATGCAAGATGCTCTCAAATGCAACTAATACAAGCAAAGTCTAGGGTTGTGACAACTCACCCCCACTAAACAAGAATCTCGTCCCGAGATTCAAGCATAGGGTAGGATGGAAGGGGGAACGCAAACTAACACAATCTTCACGATCCAGGTTGCACTTCATAAGAACGTTGATTCAATCACTATCATTGTCTCGATGTCTTGCTCTGAGAACTCCAACTAACATGACAACGAGAGGGAAAGAAAGACTCTAGAAGGATCGATCTTATCGAAGGTCGAACAACTTAGAATCAACTCACGGAATGAGGCATAGCAACATCTCTCAGGCTGAGACACGAAGCACACATCTAGAGGGATGGAGTGGAACAGATAACGAGAGTTCACTAGGTAGACAACAATTCCACACTTAGGAGGATGGTGAACGGTTGTCAACGTAGCGAGGAGTTGAGTTGCCATGATACCACAACGAGACATCCTGGAGGAGGGTGATTCATAGATTCTTACCTTGAGTGGAAAAAAGAATTACCTTTGATATAGAGATCGTTGAGACTCTCTAAACCAGCTTAGGGCAATTCTTGGGAGATCGTTTGGAGGGGTTCGGTAGAATGGCATACTCGGACTGGAATGGATGATGTGGATTACCGTGTTGAAGACAACACAAGGGATAATTTTGCTTATCACCAGAAATGGATGAGAACCATGGTAGACTGGCACAATGACGGGTGCTAGCTGGGAACAAAATGCAAATGTTGGGAATGATTCTGGTAACTGGGGAGAGGCTCAACAGTAGAGAGTGAGTCCACTGTTGAAAATTTACAACATAACCGAGGAAGCTAGGAGCAATCCCAGTTAGTGCCGATGATAACACCTAGTGCCTGTGTGTGCTCTCAAGAACTTGAGCATCTCCATACTCATCAAGGTTTTACCAATATCCGTGTCAAGGATCCTGGCAACACAACGTGCTACCATGATGAATACCAGTGGAAGAAGCAGATGCAAAGGAAGATAACACCTTCTCAGATTTCATCTTGGCGGGGCCAAGGGGACAAAATCTGGATGATCGATCGAGAGACATTTAGCACTCTTCTTCTAATGTTCTCCTTGATGTTCTAGCGTAACTCATTCATTGAAATGGTTTGGTATCTAGAACATCAAGTAACAGGTCGGACTTCGGGAGCTCAAGAATCCATAAAGAATAACTACGGAGTAAATCCTATGAAATCCTTATGGGGAGGTGGCCAACTTCTTCAATCAAGATACTACAATGATAGGTCCTCCGGCTGGGTGTGTTGACCACGACATTCACTTTACCGGTTACGGTGACACCAATATTATAGTTCTTGGGAGATGTTCCAACCATCATATCTGCCTGAGATTCAGATCTGGTTGGTGTCATGATATTCCAGACTCACTACTAGAAAAACCCCTACTAATGGCGCACCTAGTATGGCTATTAATGGCGCATCTGTGGTGCGCCATTAACAGCACGCCATTAGTAATTTTTACTAATGGCGCACCACCGGTGCGCCATTAGTATCTGGTATACTAATGGCGCACCGTGGTGCGCCATTAGTATAGGCCAGTGCGCCATTAGTATGCCTCCGGGGCCATGTATACCAGTGCTTTGGCATACTAATGGCGCACCACCCTGGATGCGCCATTAGTAATCACAGATACTAATGGCGCACTACCCGTGATGCGCCATTAGTATAGATTGTCATACTAATGGCGCCTTTATCATGTGATGCGCCATTAGTATGAATATTAGGTTTTTTTTTATTTTTTTATTTTCTGTTTTTTGCAAAGGTTACAAAATGTATAATTTGACAAAATATAAACAGCACACATCAACAACAGATTCATCAAATACAATAGAAGATTAGTCTTTGTATACAATTCATCATATTAGTCTCCGAATACAATTCATCATATTAGTCTCCGAATTGAAAAGACCGAACAAAGATAGAACATTATATTACAAGTCTCGAGACCGCGAGTAGCGAGTTTGTCTTCACATTACAAGTCGATATCGATCATCTAAACTACCATCACATAGAAGAGAGCTACGGTCATCACGATGAGCATCATCACGATGAAACTCGTCTTCATCCGGTTCCTCCAACGCTCCTCCCTCTCCCGCTAGATAGCGGGCGATCTAGATTCGACCTCGCCCTAGTGGTGTACCCTTTGTAACTGTTACCGCTGAATCGGTGAACCTGTCTCCGACACTCCTCCCATCATCGAGACTCGGGAACCTTACCCTTGTACACGACATACGCCGGCATCGCTATGCACTAGCCAAACGTAAACGTTAGTACCAATTCACGACAATACATAAGCAATATATAAGTATGCAATGAACGATCGGAAGAGAAAAGCAAGACATTAATAGCATCGATTACATCTAAGTTGAACGACTCTCAAACCAAAGAGACATACTACAAGTTCATTAAAGTTTAATTACAACATGAGCCAATCGATGTTTCAGAACTAGACAACTCGACTCAAGGGATCGGAGCGTGGATGAAGCCGCCGCTCATCGTGGGAGTCATGAAAGAACGGGCGTTGTCATCCTGCATTTGTAGCATTGTGTCGATGTCACTTTGTTGGACGGTTGATTTCGAGGTAGAACTGCCCCGAGGTACGACGGACATCTTGATGGATGATTTCCGCAAACTCGATTGGATGCGAAAGAATTCTTGTCGGAGGTCCGCGCCCTGGATTGCCGACATGCTCGCGCCCAATCTTGAGTTTACTCGGTAGCGAAGTTGATGATGGTCCCGCACGATCGCTCGCATGTGATGGATGGCGAGTAGGCACCCTTCGACCGCCAGCGGGCTGCTTGACGCAGCGTAACGTCGATTGTGGGAGAACACGTGCTTGCCGTGCTTACGAATAGGCCTGGTGAAGGTGCCTCCAGATTTGGCGTGGCGGGAGAACATCATCAAGAACCTTCTTGACATTTGTGTAGTCTACGCTCATCGCCGGTCCGGGTCGAAATACGTGGCCATGGAATATTTGGGGCTTAGGAGGATGAGCGTGCAACGTGTGTCACCGCAGAAAACACGGAATGTTAAAAGAAAACGATCGAAATGTAAGAATTCATATGTTACGGGCGGTTGAGGGAGGACTTACTCGGAAAGTAAGGCACGAGGAAGTTATCCTTATCTTGGTTTGCCGAATGACGCCTTCGAGGTAAGAACTCGCGACTTGCGGTCCCCAGCGCTGCCCAAGATCTTGGCACGCATGTAGAAGGGTCGACTATCATGATGTCCGGGTCTTGTCGCTAATGATCCGCATCTCCATACTCAGCGAAAATAGCCGAACGAAGGTGTAGTGCAGCGGATGAAGGTTCAACATAGCGTGGATGTCATCAAACGCAGGACGATCGTGACGCCCGATGGAGTTATCCACAAAGCCCTTTCCTCTCGCACCTTGGCCGCGAAAACCGGTATGCCACATCCTTCTCCCCGAGACGCCGCTTCTCCAAAGAAAGAACACTGTCATGCAGACTCCGTGATAGCACCGGTTGCAGCATTGAGCATATTTGTCGGTAGCATCGCCCTACCCGCCACATGCACCCTCCTCGAGATATCCTGCGGTGAAGGTGGCCCGCCCCGAGCACGGATCGTACTCGGTGCCGGCTGGCTCGCACCCTTCTTAGTCTTTCTTTTGCGTGCCTTCTTCTTCTCCTGTAATGGGACCGAGTTTTGCTCACAGACCGCCTTCTTGAGTGTGTTGGGGCTGATATTTCGCACCTCGCCTATCTCGAGGCTCGGTGAAGTCGGCAGCTGGAGGCGTCTCCGAGAGCTGAACGCCGACGGCGCTGTTGCAACTTGGCTTCTCCATGCACGAGCTAGATCGCACACGCCTTTTGTTGGGTTTGGTTCTTGAGAAGGAGGCCCCATGAAGTCGCCATCGCACCCATGCTTGGCAAAGTATCGATCGACGTTGCCAAATGTATCATAGTCGCCGTTGTCGTCGTTACGATCCTGTGCCATATGCATGTTTGGATCCATGGCATAGGGATGTCCGCACCGTTACGGGCGGTCTTGCCATGGGGCCGACTTGGCGCCGCACGATCGGGCGGTGTTGTCTTTGGGGTGGTGTCCCCGCCCCCAAACGAATCTGGCTCTTCGCCAAAGCAGGGCCAGCTCAGCAAAGCGCCGAGGGTCATCACGTCACCATCGCCGCCCCGACGGGTCGATTCGAGGTAACAAGTCGTCGCAGCCTGGCAGCACCGAACCAGTTGAACCCTAAACAAGTTGGGTGGCATCCGGTACCGTGGAACAAGGGTTGCCCGTTGAACGATTTTGCCCTTGGCGACATCGACCAACTCGTTGTTCACGAAGTGGAGGAGAGTGCACGAACGTCGGCGGCGCCCGCGAAAACATGTAGGGCGTCGAGGATGCCCGATCAAAGGCAAGGAGATGAAGTCCTCGCGAGAGAGGCTTAATTAGTTACCGTGATGATGGCGCCGAGCTCGGCTAATGTAGAGGCACCGCCAACGGCGGGCGCAGCTGACGGAGGGGCCGCTTGCTGCAGAGGTGCCGGCGGCGACACCCGGTGCATTAAGCTCCGTGCGGCGCGCGGAGACACCAATGCCGCCGCGCGGAGGCACCAATGGCCCCGCCATCGCATTATGCGAGTTGCTGGCCGTGAAGCTAGAATCGGGCGGCCTGTTGGCGCCGCAATCCACGACTCAACCCCGAGATCAAGGTAGGCACAAGGGCGGTGATCGCCGCCCGAGTCGTTGTTCCACTTGCTCTTGGACAATCTCCGAATCCGCGCCACCTGTGCCTTGAGTTCTTGAACCTCTCGCGCTGGCTTTCCGAGCTTGTCTTTTCTCCTTCCGCACACCAGCGGTATAGTATGACCCCATTTTGTCGACAAGCCTTTGCCGCCACACGACCAGGTGACGCCGGCCATCGAGCTTATCCTTGTTCTTCATTACATTCAACCCCTATTTAGAGTGGTGTCCCAAGGGTTGCTCTGAGTCGACCCCCGCCACTCGCTTTCGATCGCTGCGGAAGGAATGTGAACCATTTAGAAATTCGCTTCATTAATTAGAATGCAACCATATGGAGCTAATTACGGGGTGTATTCCTTACTGAACAAGCGCAAGCTGCCTGGTCTTCGGATCCGTGGTAAGCTCCTTTGTTTCGGGTCCTTCTTGTACCGGCCCCGACAAAGTTCCTGGTCTGCTTGTCACCGTATGTATCAAGAGGGCGGTAGGCCTTGCTCGCACGGTCCGCCTCCTCCTTGTCCCATATAGGCTCCGCCACTCAGAACCGCCGGACCGAGTGTGTGTTCCCCTATGTTCAGCTCCCACATTTGTTTCCCCACTCACTTGATTGGGAGCTTGCGGTGCTCGAGCAATTGATCTTGAAGTCGTTGTAGTCATCTTCGGTGATCGAAGGATTTTTCTCCTTGATCTTTCGATAACTCTCATCTTTCTCGATCATTCTCTTCACATTGCTTTTCCAAGTAGATGGGCCTTGCTCATCTTCGTGAGGGCAGCATTGTTCACTTTATTCCCTTTGAGGCTTGTGTTTTCAAATTCAGCGGGAACTTGTATCGTTTGTGCAGCTTCGTGAAGAGGAGGTTGCACAAATTCCCTCGGTCAGATGCCTCGTGTTCTCGGTGTTGATCGAGACGGTGCTCCGGATAATGCACCCGAGCTGAAGCGAGTACCCTTGACTATTCGTTCGGGCGCCGCTGGATTCCCGCTGGAGTCCACTTTGAGAACTTCCTCCTTGAGGGTGCGGAGCACGATCGGGCGCCGTCCTTCCGCTGCCTCTTGGTTGGCTGCCATCGCAAATGCCGCCATCATCAGTGGTGGCATCCTCGGCGGCACCATCAATGGTCTCAGGATCGGTGGGGAAGGCGGCGGCCTCATACAAGTGAGGTTGTTCCTCCATCTCCTGGGACAGCTCCCAAAATGCCTTGCCGCCCGAACCCCCGGCCTCATCGTTGTGGGCCATGTTTCTCTCTAAATAGAAACAAAGTTTGGTCAAAAAGTTGGTTATTGTCAAGGAACAAGATCATGGTCTCATCATTTAGGGTTTGTCGACACCGAGGCATCCTAAAATCTAAGCTTTTATCATTGAGGGTTTTTCGACGCCAAGGCACCCTAAAAGCCTAACCTTTCATCATTTCGGTTTTTATCGACACCGAGGCACCCTAAAAGCCATGCATTAGTCACAAGTACGCTGGGGCACTTGATCCTACTTAATTAACTACTAAGATACCCGCCCATGGATTAGTCACAAGTATTTATATGTCCTATTTTAGCAAAGTCATGCTAAAATTCACGGAAAATTTCAGCATGACCTTTGCTGAAAATAGGACATATGGAGTACCCAATTTGCCGGAACGGAAGTTAATCGACATTCCAGCAAACTCAAGGGCCTCTCGGGTACTGCAAAATCATCACGACACGATGGTCGGAGACAAAACCCAGCAAACTAGCAAAATCATCACAAATTGTTTTCTGTTAAAGATGATCATCATCTTTACAAGTCTTTCTCAATGTGATCACAAGTAATTCAGAGGCATCACAAGTAATTCAGAGCATCACAAGGCATTAGTAGTTCAAGACATGAACAAGTTTTACAAAGCACGTCAATATGTATTGTATTTCATTGTGGAGTTATATACAGTATGTTACAACAAAGAAACAGCTTAATCCATGCCTCACTTATCAACAGTCATTACTTGTCAAATATGTAAGAAGGAACAATTTACTTGTGACATAGTTACAAATGATGATGAATAAAGCAACACCCTACACTAGCCTAAAAACAAGTGAAGTTTCACCCATATAAGAACAAGTGAATTCTAGTCCCATTGACACTCCTGGTTTTCTACAAACACAAGTACTAGGGCACACAAAAGTTCTGAAATTTGTGTGCCTAACTGAATTAACTAAATTTTCAGTAACGAATAAACTGAATTTTCAAAACTGCAAGAAGCCAATTAAAAAATCCTCTCATCTCATATGAGGATTGTTAGCTGCTGCCAAACAGGCCTGGGACAGACCCATGTTCATGTAGGTGTGTCTTGTAGTTGTTTGGTACTTGTGGAAAGAACGAAACAAAATGGTCTTCCAAAGAATTCCCCACTCTCACAGATCATGGCTCTCTAGATTTAATCATGATTTTGCCATTGTTGAGATATAGGAGGAAGTCTGAGCTTGAGGATTTCATAAGCTCCCTAGTGCAACAAATTACCTAAAAACCTTGTACTAGTGTCTTATCTTTTGGTTAGGGTCAAAGACCCTATACCTTATACATACCATGTATCTTTAATTTTGTTTTATTAATACAAGACTGTAGGAGCCTCTCCTCACTGTCCTTCCTGCTCAATGATTTCATCAGAGGTGCTGCAATCTCCTCACCACCTTCTCCTCTCGATTGTGCATCGCTCAAAGATGAGTAGTACTTGTTCTTCGAGGAAGGAGATGAAACGGCCCACTAGTTCACCTGTGACTACAGATATGGTAGCTTCCATGGCAAGCAAGAAGAGAGGCCGATGAGGGAGCTACCGATCGCTCTCTATATATGTAGTCCGGACAAATTAACTAGCATCTGTCAAGTCTTGCGAGTTCCACACCATAAAAAAAAGTGTTGCAGAGTTCCGCACACAATAGAAAAGTCCCTGGACTATTGACTGCAACGAGTTCAAGATTGAGTGGTCGACGGCTGCTAACATGTGACCGTCAATGTCGAGCCCCGGAATTTCTTTGAGATCAACAAGCCTACTAAAAAAATCATCATTGATGAGTATCAACTCTCAATGCAGGGAGTGATAGACTTTGACTTGATTCATTCATTTGCCATTTGTCAATTTTATTTTGAAGGGTTTGCCATTTGTCATTTGTGTCAACAACTCTAGGCCAAGATAATATCCACTTCTCAAAAAAAAAAGCCGGGAAGTTGCCAAGACTATTTGAGAACCTCAAATGGCATTTCTTCGTAATAGTGCAAAGTACTCCCTCCATCCCGTAATATAATAACGTTTTATCAAGTTGACATAGCTTGAAAAACGTTCCTATATTATCATACAGAGGGAGTAGTTTCAACCAAAGCCAAAACTTTGCAAACATGACCAGGTTCATAGAGAAAACATCAATGATAATTTCCCCTATAAAAAAAACCTGGTCCAGAATTAACAATGCTGGGTTTTTGAACAAAAACTAATATGCAATGTATTTCAAAATGCTAGGAATGTATAATGCAAGAGCATATCAAACCAGATGCAGCAGAAAGAAAGAAACTAACAATCACACCAGTAAATAGTTCAAGCATAATTGTTTCGAATCACAGCAGAAAGAAAGAAACTAACAATCACAAAGACAAATCCAGTTCTTCAGTTTAATGCTATATGCCGCTAGTGGTAAAATTCGGAACCTCAAAAGCCAAATCAGTTCAGCTTAACAGAGAATACATTGTTTTCTGTTTCTTACCCTACTGTAATTGTTTCGAATAAATAATTTGTGGACAAAATTTGTACATCAGCTTTCTTCTTGTTTTGAGGACAATAATTGCTTAACTATTTTTCTGGTAATTCAGCCCATGCCGAGCTGCGGTACCCGGATGTCGATGCATAGTAGAGAGCTACCAGAGCCTCTTATCCATGGGAGGAGGGAAGGGATAGGGGTCGGGGCGGTAGCTTACCTTGGAGGAGTGGGCCGGGGTGGAGGAGGCGGTCGGAGAGGATAAGGTGCTCCGGCGACGGTGGTGTGGACGGGGCGGCGTCCGGGCGGCGGGATCGCGCCGAGGCGGCGGGCAGCGCCGAGGTGGCGGGCAGCGGCGCTGGGCGGGTCGAGGCGGCGGCTGGGCAAGGCTGGGCGGCGGGGCGAGGCGCAAGGCTGGGCGGCGGGCAGCGTCGAGGCGGGGGCAGCAGCGCTGGAGAGAGAGAGGGAAGGGATCTAGGGCGAGGGAGAGGGCGAGGGAGAGGGAAGGCGAGGAGAGGCGAGGGAGGGAGAGGGCGAGGGTGAGGGCGAGCAGTGGGTCAGGGCAGCGGCGGCGGCGGCGGTGGATCGAGAGGGAGAGGGAACTGGCGAGGGGGAGAGGGAAGGGGGGATCGGGCGAAGGGTGAGAGGGAAGGGGGGATCGGGCACAATACTAATGGCGCACCTCACCGTGGTGCGCCATTTGCATGTCCATACTAATGGCGCACCTCACCGTGGTGCGCCATTAGTATTTTTTTATTTCAACTCGAGCCAACAGGTTATGTACCACCAGAACTGATCCACATCAAGCCCACTCTACTAGCTCGACTGGTCAGCAGCCAGTTCTCACACCAGGAGGTCCTGGGTTCGAATCCCAGGCTCCACAAATTTTTTTAGCATTTAAAAAGCTGTTTGATACTTATTTGTGTTTAAATATGTTCAAACTTGTTTAAATAATAACAGTAATATTTTTTATAAGACAGTAGCATTTAAAAAGCTGTTTGATACTTATTTTTTTATAAGACGGTGCGCGGGGTGCGGGGGGTCGGCGGCGGCGGTTGAGTAGGGGAATCGAGGGTGCGAGGTGGGATAGCGATCGAGATGGAGGGGGATCGAGATCGAGTGTCCATGAAATTTAAAATATTCATGATAGTTCAAAAGTACCCATGAAATACAATCGAGAAATGAAGGCTACGATTTAAATACAATCGATCTTAGCTAGCTATCTGTTCACAATCTTCTTGCCCTTCTTTTTCGCAAATGGAGTTCTTCGTGGAACGGACGCCCTTAGGTAGGGTGGTCCTGCTTCTTCTTGTGTTGTATGCTGCTACTTCATCATAAATCGCCATGTTCGATCCTCGGTCGCCGACATGTCAAGTCTTGCTCATTGGCTACTCCATCCATTCCGATGATCTTCCTTTTGCCTCTCCTCACGACTACACGACCGGGCTTTGGCGGGTCGGTAATGAAGAAGCATTGGTCCACTTGGGAAGCCAGTACCCATGGCTCATTTTTCGCGGTGACGCTATACCTTGGTCTTGGATTTGGCTTCGGTATAACCATGGTGGTGAAATACCGGTCTTGTTTTATGACGTTCTTGGCCCATCGACACGGAACATGGGACCTTCTCTCCAGCAGTAGCTCAGCTCCCAGATCTCCTCGATCCTTCCGTAGTATCTGTCCCTGTCGTTACCGTGTAGGATTCCATCGTTACCCCGGAGTTCTGATAACCATCGCTCTTCATGTCCTTGGCCTCGGTGTAGAATGTGTAGCCGTTGATATCGTACGCCTCATAGGTCATCAGGTTGTGCTCGGCGCCCTGTGACAAGGCGAATATGAGTTGTTCTTCCGCGGAAGCTGTCGGGACACCGATCCTAAGTCACACCGATCTAGCATGTAACACATCATATCACCTTGCGGCCTCACGCACGGTATTCCCACGGGTGTCGCCTTACCATGGCCCGGGACCGTTTGCGTCTTTTGGCTCACGTATATGACAGTGTCGCTAGCATCCATATGACAAAGAACCCGGGCCGACATGGCTAGTCGTGAACCCAAAGCGGCGCTAACCTATGGGGACAGGCATACATGAATCACATCGAGCATGTCGGTCATCAACGTATATATTCGGGCTGTAGCACTGGCTAACAGGACTCCGTATCCCGGCTGTAGCAGGCTAGGCAGGACTCGAATAACACGCGTGACATTTCGAAGGGACAGATATAGGAACGAAGTGAAACACATGCCGCCGATCAAGTATCCAAGCAGTAGTCTGGGCTAGCAGACTCGTGAACCGGGCTGTAGCGGACTACTATCGCTCAGGAGCACGAGACTACATTTCCCCATAAGAGAGGCTACCAAGGATAAACAACTAGATTGTCGGATCCCACACATAGCAATACAAGTTACACGTACGCATAACATGCAAGTATGTGTTGTACAACATGGCATCACAACATAACGCAAACTCATATAGATAAAGGCTCAGAAGAGCCACATAGCAATAAGTACAAACAGGGGTCACATGACCCATCATTCAGAGCATACAAACAACAAGCGGAAGCATTACATGTCTGAGTACAGACAACTACAAAAGAAAAAGGCTGAGAAGCCTGACTATCTACAAGACCCTCCCAAGGGTACAAGATCGTAGCTGAGGTAACAAGCTACTCGTCGAAGTCCAAGCGGAACTACTAGTAAGACCAAAGTCTCCGCTGCAAAAACATAAATAAAGCAACGTGAGTACAAAGGTACTCAGCAAGACTTACATCAGATCCTATCATACATGCATTAGTGTCAAAAGGTAATGTGGAGTTTAGTTGCAGCAAGCCAGCTTGACTCGTGGCTATCCTGTTCACGACTACAAGAAACTCTTGAGGTGAGACAACGACACAGTCCACTAATCACCACATCAATACTCTACTACGGATTCATTCCCGTCTCCATACGAGAAGGCCATCCATAGCACTCACACTTGTCTTGAGCATTTTGAGTATCCACTTCAAGTTGTCTATGTACCACGTAAGCATCCAAGAAGTCCATAACCGAGGACACGGCTATTGAATAGATCATGATAACCCTGCAGGGTGTACTTCTTCACACACGCTCGCCACTTACCGCCATATACACGTCATGTATCTCGGCAACCTTCAAGCGAAGCTTTGGCGAGGGTGTCGGCCACGACCGACTAACCACACAAGACTCTAGTCCAGCTTATCGCCTATTCGGTTCCATCCGCAAGGAGATCCGCCGGGTGTCGCCACGGCCCCAAACGATGTGAGCAGGGTTCCCAAGCCCACCATCCGGTGCCACTTGGTACACCGTGCCACCTGTGCCTAGTCTGTCCCAAGCCCACCCTGCCGGGTGCCACTTGGTAGAAAAATAGCACTACCTACAAACACCAGAAACTAGTTGCGACTCCTGGACAGAGATCAAGTTGGTTAATAAGTCGAGAGGGGTCGAGTTACCGGAACCCAATGTGTGGTAGTATCGAGTCATTGGACAACATACATAGAACTCAGTGCTTAAGGACGGTTCCAGTGAGACAACCCACCATGTACTCCTACATGGCCTCTCACCGCTACCTTTACCAAATCGTGTTCACACACTTCACTCTCAGCATCGGAACATAGAACTGTACTCCAATTCATTCCCAATGAATCAGACCTGACACAACTCTAAGCAATAGCAGGCATAGCATGGTAGGAACACAACATGGCTCAATCAACTCCTACACATGCTAGTGGGTTTTCAACTAATTACTGTGGCAATGACAGGTCATGCAGAGGAATGGGTTCAACTACCGCAGCACAAAGTAGCGATGAATCGTTGTTGTCCTAATGCAATAACCGAGAGCAGGAGCGAGAGAGTAGGATTGTATCGAATGAACAAGGGAATTTGCTTGCCCGGTAAATCAACAAGGAGGCACCGCTTCAGAGCAGTACTGAACGCCTCCGGAGCGGGACCTATCGAGAAGGAACGGTGCCGGCAATCAATACACAATCATATGCAACAATATGATGCATGAACATGGCATGTAGATGTGATGCTATTTGAGTTAATGCAAATGTATTCGATTTGAATGAAGTCCATTTGAACCAAAGGTTCAAATGCAATTCCAAAATAAGCTCTTATAAATGCCATTTTAGAGTTTCACTTATACAGCATGTATAAGTTGGTTTGTCATGCATGAAACTAGTACAGATGGATAGATTGAATTTTTCTGATAATTTTTCATATATAAATTATTTCAATCTGAGCTACGGTTGAATTTCTATGAATTTTTGAAGTTTTGAATATATTCTGGAATTTCCTGATTTATTTTAATTCCAGAAAATGAATAATGCGTCGACATTCTTGCTAAGCATTACGTCAGCAGGTCAACTGCGGCTGGTGGAGTCAAACTCGACGTGTGGGGCCACACGTCGGTGTCTCGCTTAGTTAACGGGGGTTTAATTCTAATCTAATTCAGGTTAGTGGCGCTGGGGCCCACTGTCAGTGTCAGGGGGGTAGGTTAGTTGGTGATTAGCTTGCTAATCACATGACGAGCAGACCCACGCGGCAGGGCTCAGCGACGGGCTCGCCGCCGGCGACCTCTCGGACTTGGCGGAGTCCGTGCCACCGCCACGGGTGGCGTCTCGAGAGCACCGGGCGTAGCCCGGGCTCTCGCGCATCTCGTGGAGCAGGCGGGAAGAGCTGGGGGGGCCGGGGCTCGCCGGAGCGGAGCTCGGGGCGGCGCCGGAGTTCGGGTGGAGAGGGGAAGAGGGCTACGGTGCACGGCAGGGCGACGGAGTGGGTGCGTTAGACTCCTGAGGACGCACTGAAAGTGGTGGTGCGCTCGGACGCGTGCGTGCACGGCCGTAGCCACGACGGCGACATGGCCGGCGGCGAGGGGTGCTCGGGATCGACGGGGGCGGTGGCTACACGGCGTAATCGAGCACGGGAGGTAGGGGGATAGGTAGAGGAGCTCACGGCGGATCCGGGGAGCTGGTTGGCGGCCTTGGGGAAGCGCGGACGGCGGCTAACGGCGGTGGCGATCTCCGGTGGCCGGAGATGGAGAAGATGGCGATGGCGTCGCAGCGGTGCCTCCGGGCTCGCGTGGCTAGACAGAGAGGGCGAGGTCGACGACGCGGAGCTCGGGGACGTCTCAGATGCTCTCGAGGGGTGCGGTGGCTACGGCTACGGCGAGCCGCGGCGGCGGTGGCGTTCGGGTTCGGCGAGAGCGAGGGAGAGAGAGGAGAGGAGAGGGCGGGAGAGGGGAGCGGCGGCGGCGCGTGGCGTGTTCGTGGTGTCCAGGCGACGAGGAGGAAGCAGGAGGTGGCGGGCGGCGTGTCCCGGCCGGACGTGGTGGCTTGGCAGGCGCAGTGCCTCATCCTCTGGCGCGAGGAAGGGGACGGTGGCGCAGCGGCCGGCTGGGCGACTTCTTGGGCATTGGGCCAAACCACACAGCCAGTCATGTAAGTTAGGTAGGGTTTTACCTATTTTGTTTCCTTTTCTAATTTCTGACATTTGTTTTGATTTAAATAAAATACTAAACCAATTTATTTCCTTATGCCAATTTTTGCAGGAGCTAACTATATTATTCCAGAGCTCCTCAGCAACTAGCATAATTATTGGACATATATAATATATATAACATATATATATATCCAATGCAAATAATTATGCATTAATTCCAAATGCCCAAAATAAATACTTATGAGCTCCTAAAATATTGGTTTGATTATTATCTCTGTCCAATATTTTGGAGGGCCACATGAGCATTTTCTTGGACCTTTTGGAGCAATTTTTATTTTGGTTCATTTCCAAAATTATTCGAGGGTTTCACAATTCCCCATTTCAAAATTAAATGGAATTTAAACATGATGCACAATGACTAGCTAGCCTTGAGCATACCAGAACTAGGATGTGACAACTCGCCTCACTTGAAAGAATCTCGCCCCGAGATTGTGGGTCGACGGAAAGAAAGCGGGTACTCTCAATCGAAGACGATCTTCTCGCCCCGGTAGCTTCTCTCTCGGAATGATGAGACCACCGAACCTTGAGAAACTTGATATTCGACGTCGAGTAACACGCTCGCTTGATCAAGAATGCGAACCGGTACTCTCGGTATGTGAGGTTATCTTGGAGATCAAGCGTTTCGTGGTCCACTCCACGGATAGGATCCGAGAAGCAACGCCTGAGTTGAGAGACGTGGAAGACATCATGAACTCGAGAAAGATGTGGGGGTAGTTCCAACTGGTAGGCAACCTCTCCTCGTTTAGCGAGAATGCGGAAGGGGCCAATGTAACGAGGAGCCAACTTGCCCTTGATACCGAAACGATGGGTACCCTTTAGAGGAGTAACCTGAAGGTAAGCCTTGTCGCCAACTTCATAAGCCACTTCCTTATGACGACGGTCATACTGGCTCTTTTGACGAGATTGGGCTGTTTTCAAATTCTCACGAATGATGCGAACTTGCTCTTTTGCCTCCTGGATCATGTCCGGTCCAAAGAATTGTCTTTCACCGGTTTCCGACCAGTTCAAAGGTGTTCGACATCTTCGTCCATAGAGAATCTCAAAAGGAGCTTTCTTGAGACTGGATTGATAGCTATTGTTATAAGCAAACTCGGCGAAAGGAAGACATTTCTCCCAATCCATACCGAATGAGATAACGCAAGCTCTAAGCATGTCTTCGAGAATTTGGTTGACCCTTTCCACCTGACCACTTGACTGAGGGTGGAAAGCGGTACTGAAGAAAAGATGGGTTCCCATGGCAGTTTGGAAACTCTCCCAGAAATGAGAAGTGAAAAGACTACCACGGTCTGAATTGATCTCTAGTGGAACACCATGGAGTGACACTATTCGAGAATGTATAAGTCAGCGAGCTGACTAGCGTGATACTCTCTCGAACAGGAAGGAAGTGAGCCACTTTGGAAAGACGATCAACGACTACGAAGATAGCATTATTCCTTTCTTGGTCCTGGGAAAGCCGGTGATGAAATCCATACCAACTTTATCCCATTTCCACTCAGGAATAGCTAAGGCTGAAGGGTGCCAAGAGGCCTTTGATGCTCTGCCTTAATGACGACAAACGTCACGATTAGCAATATCTTGAGCAATTTCTCTCTTCATCCTAGTCCACCGAACCTCTGGCGAGGTCTGATACATCTTAGTACTACCGGGATGAATTGTGAGAGGAGATTCATGCGCCTCCCTAAGAATCAGTTGTCGAAGATGTTGCTTCTTGGGGACCACCAGGCGGTGCCCAAAGAAAACGACACCTCGATCATCTATAGAGAAACTACCAGCAATACCCTTGGCAACGTTTCTCTTGATCCGGGTAATCCCCGTATCATGCTTCTGGGCTTCTATGATATGATCCACAAGAGTAGGTTTCTCCACCAAGGTAAAAAGGAATCCGTGAGGAGCAATGTGAAGGTTAAGCTTACAAAATTCCTCATGGAGAAGTGGTTGGCCTTGCTGCAACATGAGATTGTTGCAATAGGATTTTCTGACTTAACGATCAGCCATGACATTGGCTTTGCTCGGGTGTAGGTAATCCCTAGATCATAATGTGATCAACTCCAACCAACGTCTTTGCCTAAGGTTCAAATCTGGTTGGGTGAAGATATACTTGAGACTCTGGTGATCGGTGTAGATCTCGCAACGTTTACCAAGAAGGTAATGTCGCCAGGTCTTGAGTGCATAGACTACGGCTGCAAGCTCTAGATCATGTGTAGGATAATTCTCCTCATGTGGATGCAACTGACGAGATGCATAGGCAATCACATGACGATCCTGCATAAGAATGCAACCTAATCCCTGTCGTGAGGCGCCGCAGAGATAACAAAGTCTTTAGTGAAACCGTGGCACTAGTATGGGAGCAGAAGTCAGGCGTCTTTTCAGTTCCTGAAAACTGTACTCACACTGTGGGGACCACTCAAACCTTTTATCTTTCTTGAGAAGTTCCGTGAGAGGTTTAGCTACTTTGGAGAAGTTTTCAACAAAGCGGCGACAATAGCTGGCTAGACCAAGGAAACTCCTAACTTGCTTAACGGTTTCAGGTGGAGTCCAATCAAGAACGGCCTGAACTCTCTCGGGATTGACAGCAATGCCCTTACCGAGATTACGTGGCCTAGGTAGGTCACTTACCGCAACCAAAATTCACACTTGGAGAACTTGGCATAAAGGCGGTGCTCTCGAGTTTTTCTAGCACAAGTCGAGATGTTCGCATGCTCTTCCTCGTTCTTGAATAAATAAGAATATCATCGAGGTAAACCACGACAAATTTATCTAAGTACTCCATGAAGATCGAGTTCATCAAGTGGGAGAATGTAGCTGGGCGTTGGTTAGACCAAAGGACATGACGGTGTACTCATCTCGTCCATAACGAGTGACAAAGGCTGTTTTGGGAATGTCTCCATTCTGATCTTGATTTGATGGTAGCCTAACCTCAAATCCATCTTGAAAAGATCGAGGATCCAGCGAGCTGATCATACAGGTCGTTGATCACGGGAGCGGATACTTGTTCTTTATCGTGACCAAATTAACGGACGATAATCTACAACCATCCGGTCCGTACCATCCTTCTTCTTGACGAAGAGGACGGGTAAGCCCAAGGAGAAGAACTAGGACGGATGAAACCCTTTTGCAAGGACTCATCAAGTTGTTTCTTAAGCTCGGCTAGTTCTAAGGGTGCCATCTTATAAGGTCTCCTAGAGATTGGGGCGGTTCGGAATAAGATCTATGCGAACTCTACATCTCGTCGGTGGAACACTGGCAGCTCCTCTGAAAAACGTCCGGAAAGTCACGGACTACGGGATATCTTCAAGGTGCGGAAGAGGGCTGGCATTAAGAGAATAGAGTTGACGCTTTGCAACTCTAGTGGAGCGGTGACTATCTTGCCGATGGGTGTGTAAGCTGAACAGACCTAGTGAAACAATCAATCTTGGCATGATGAGCTGTCATCCAGTCCATACCCAAGATGATGTTAATATCTCGAAGACTTGAGGGCTACAAGTGAGGCAAGGAATACAAGTCATCAACAAGGATTTCGTTACCATGGCTTATACAAGGCGTTTGCCACTTGGATCCAGGAGTTTGAATGACTAGCGGAGAGGGCATATCACAAAATGATATGTTGTGCAAGTTAGCATAGCTTTGAAATGAAGGAATGAGATGCTCCGATGTCGAATAGAAGCGAGGCGGGATGACAATTGACAAGGAGTGTACCAAGAACGACATCCGGATCATCATGGCGTCTTTAGCTGAGGCGTGATGCACACATCCACGTTCAGCGGGAGCTGACTTGATCTTGATCATCTTGCGTGATGGCTTAACACAGCCAACAAGCTTCTCGGCTGGGTGGAGCATAAGCGGCTTGAGAGCGATCACGTGCATAGTGTCCTGGCTCTCCGCATGTGAAGCAAGTCCACGAAGTTGGGCGTGGACCCGCATTGACAAGTGGTCTACCAATAGGCTGGGTGGAGCATGTAATCTGAACTGGGTGAGGCGCCATATGGGATGGCCTCGGTGAATATCCGGGTGGAAGAGCAGAGTTCGGAATCCAAATTCGGCGTTTCTGCGAACTAGAACCGGAGGAAGAAACCAATTCACGGTGGTGCTTACGAGACTCCTCGTAAGTGAACTGAGCTGTCTCTGCATTAATGGCCTTGTTCACAAGAGCTTGGAATGTATCACAATGGTGCAGGTGGAGGTCACGACGCAACTTGGGGTTGAGACCCTTCCGGAACCTAGCCTGCTTCTTGGCGTCCGTGGACACTTCTTACGGGGCATAGCAGGCGAGGTTCTCGAATTCTCTGCTGTAAGCATCAACAGCCATCTTACTCTGGGTGAAACTACAGAACTCTTCTCTCTTGCGATCGATGAGGGCTTCAGGAATGTGATGCTCGCGAAAAGCCTCGGTGAAATCTCTCCGTGTTGGAATCGACCAGTGGAAGCATAGCCTCATAGTTCGCCACCAAAGACTAGCATGACCTTCCGGTGGTATGCAGCATAGGTGACCTTGTCATCTTGAGATACGTTTATGAACGCAACTTATGAGTGATGCTCTGAAGCCGGTCATCGCATCGAGTGGCTCGATGGAATGATGAAAGGTAGGTGGGTGCAAGCGAATGAAGTCATGAATGGTTGCAAACCCTTTGGACTGATGTGCGGTGTTCTCCTCGACACGTGCCAACAAGCGGTTAGACTCACGCTTGTTCCTCTCCATTTCTAACATGAACCCTGTCCAAGAATGCTGGTGGGAGGATCCTCATCCTTCCATCTCCGTGGTTACGGCTACGAGCAATGAACTTCGCTTAAGCGATGACATCTCGAGAAAGCGGAACCAAGGGCGGAATCAACATCTCTACATCTTGGAAAATGTAGGACACGAAATTAGTAACTCTCGAACTCTGGGGCAATTCCGCAGCATAACGGCGGTAAAATGTTCAAAATGAGACATTCGCAAAATGGGGTAGCACCATACTCAACATCATCAATCAAAGGTTCGGGATAATACTAAACATGCTATACCGAGGGTACTCGGCTGGGGTGAGACTCGATCAACCAATCCTATGGGACTACGGAAATAGTAACACGTGATCACGATGAGATGTAAGAGATAGCCTAGTTCCTTAACCCGTAGGAAAGATAGGACGACTCAGATCAGAGGCCATGAGGTAGAGGAGTAAAAAGAGCCTTACGTTCCCTTCCACAATCAATTCCCCTATATAACTAAAGCATTTCTAGACTCAACTTCGATCAGGTTGGCTTGGAAATCCTACAGGCAGCCAGGCTCTGATACCAAAGCTGTCGGGACCCGATCCTAAGTCACACCGATCTAGCATGTAACACATCATATCACCTTGCGGCCTCACGACGGTATTCCCACGGTGTCGCCTTACCATGGCCCGGGACCGTTTATGTCTTTTGGCTCACGTATATGATAGTGTCGCTAGCATCCATATGACAAAGAACCCGGGCCGACATGGCTAGTCGTGAACCCAAAGCGGCGCTAACCTATGGGGACAGGCATACATGAATCACATCGAGCATGTCGGTCATCAACGTATATATTCGGGCTGTAGCACTTTGGGCTAACAGGACTCCGGTATCCCGGGCTGTAGCAGCTAGGCAGGACTCGAATAACACGCGTGACATTTCCCGAAGGATGTATATAGGAACGAAGTGAAACACATGCCGCCGATCAAGTATCCAAGCAGTAGTGCTGGGCTAGCAGGACTCGGTGAACCGGGCTGTAGCGGACTACTATCGCTCAGGAGCACGAGACTACATTTCCCCATAAGAGAGGCTACCAAGGATAAACAACTAGATTGTCGGATCCCACACATAGCAATACAAGTTACACGTACGCATAACATGCAAGTATGTGTTAACATGGCATCACAACATAACGCAAACTCATATAGATAAAGGCTCGGAAGAGCCACATAGCAATAAGTACAAACAGGGTCACATGACCCATCATTGAAACATACAAACAACAAGCGGAAGCATTACATGTCCGAGTACTGAGATAACTACAAAAGAAAAAGGATGAGAAGCCTGACTATCTACAAGACCCTCCCAAGGGTACAAGATCGTAGCTGAGGTAACAAGCTACTCGTCGAAGTCCAAGCGGAACTACTAGTAAGACCAAAGTCTCCGCTGCAAAAACATAAATAAAGCAACGTGAGTACAAAGGTACTCAGCAAGACTTACATCAGATCCTATCATACATGCATTAGTGTCAAAAGGTAATGTGGAGTTTGGTTGCAGCAAGCCAGCTTGACTCTGTGGCTATCCTGTTCTAGGACTACAAGAAACTCTTGAGGTGAGACAACGTACACGAGTCCACTAATCACCACATCAATACTCTACTACGGATTCATTCCCGTCTCCATACGAGAAGGCCATCCATAGCACTCACACTTGTCTTGAGCATTTTTGAGTATCCACTTCAAGTTGTCTATGTACCACGTAAGCATCCAAGAAGTCCATAACCGAGGACACGGCTATTCGAATAGATCATGATAACCCTGCAGGGGTGTACTTCTTCACACACGCTCTCGCCACTTACCGCCATATACACGTCATGTATCTCGGCAACCTTCAAGCGGAAGCCTGGCGAGGGTGTCGGCCACGACCTGACTAACCACACAAGACTCTAGTCCAGGCTTATCGCCTATTCGGGTTCCATCCGCAAGGAGATCCGGTCGGGGTGTCGCTCACGGCCCCAAACGATGTGAGCAGGGTTCCCAAGCCCACCATCCGGGTGCCACTTGGTACACCGTGCCACCTGTGCCTAGTCTGTCCCAAGCCCACCCTGCCGGGTGCCACTTGGTAGAAAAATAGCACTACCTACAAACACCAGAAACTAGTTGCGACTCCTGGACAGAGATCAAGTTGGTTAATAAGTCGAGAGGGGTCGAGTTACCGGAACCCAATGTGTGGTAGTATCGAGTCATTGGACAACATACATAGAACTCATTGCTTAAGGACGGTTCCAGTGAGACAACCAACCATGTACTCCTACATGGCCTCTCACCGCTACCTTTACCAAATCGTGTTCACACACTTCACTCTCAGCATCAGAACATAGAACTGTACTCCAATTCATTCCCAATGAATCAGACCTGACACAACTCTAAGCAATAGCAGGCATAGCATGGTAGGAACACAACATGGCTCAATCAACTCCTACACATGCTAGTGGGTTTCAACTAATTATGTGGCAATGACGGGTCATGCAGAGGAATGGGTTCAACTACCGCAGCACAAAGTAGCAGATGAATCGTTGTTGTCCTAATGCAATAAGCGAGAGCAGGAGCGAGAGAGTAGGATTGTATCGGAATGAACAAGGGAATTTGCTTGCCGGTAAATCAACAAGGAGGCACCGCATCATAGCAGTACTGAGCGTCTCCGGAGCAGGACCTATCGAGAAGGAACGGTGCCGGCAATCAATACACAATCATATGCAACAATATGATGCATGAACATGGCATGTAGATGTGATGCTGTTTGAGTTAATGCAAATGTATTCGATTTGAATGAAGTCCATTTGAACCAAAGGTTCAAATGCAATTCCAAAATAAGCTCTTATAAATGCCATTTTAGAGTTTCACTTATACAGCATGTATAAGTTGGTTTGTCATGCATGAAACTAGTACAGATGGATAGATTGAATTTTTCTGATAATTTTTCATATATAAATTATTTCAATCTGAGCTACGGTTGAATTTCTATGAATTTTTGAAGTTTTGAATATATTCTGGAATTTCCTGATTTATTTTAATTCCAGAAAATGAATAACTGCGTCAGCATTGCGCAAGCATGACGTCAGCAGGTCAACTGCGGCTGGCTGGGTCAAACCTGACGTGTGGGGGCCACACGTCAGTGTCTCAGTTAGTTAACAGGGGGTTTAATTCTAATCTAATTCAGGTTAGTGGCGCTGGGGCCCACTGTCAGTGTCAGGGGGGTAGGTTAGTTGGTGATTAGCTTAAGCTAATCACCTGACGAGCCGGACCCACGTGGCAGGGCTCAGGCGACGGGGCTCGTCGCCGGCGACCTCTGGGCGGCGGAGTCCGTGCCACCGCCACGGGTGGCGTCTCGAGAGCACCGGCGTAGCCGGGCTCTCGCAAGATCCGTGGAGCAAGCGGGAAGAGCTGGGGGGGCCGGGGCTCGCCGGAGCGGAGCTCGGGGCGGCGCCGGAGTTCGGGTGGAGAGGGGAAGAGGGCTACGGTGCACGGCAGGCGGCGGAGTGGGTGCGTTAGACTCGAGGACGACCGAAAGTGGTGGTGCGCTCGGACGCGTGCGTGCGGCCGTAGCCACGACGGCGACATGGCGGCGGCGAGGGTGCTCGGGATCGACGGGGGCGGTGGCTACACGGCGTAATCGAGCACGGGAGGTAGGGGGATAGGTAGAGGAGCTCACGGCGGATCCGGGGAGCTGGTTGGCGGCCTTGGGGAAGCGCGGACGGCGGCGAACGGCGGTGGCGATCTCCGGTGGCCGGAGATGGAGAAGATGGCGATGGCGTCGCAACGGTGCCTCCGGGCTCGCGTGGTTAGACAGAGAGGGCGAGGTCGACGACGCGGAGCTCGGGGACGTCTCAGATGCTCTCGAGGGGTGCGGTGGCTACGGCTACGGCGAGCCGCGGCGGCGGTGGCGTTCGGGTTCGGCGAGAGCGAGGGAGAGGAGAGGAGAGGAGAGGACTCGGGAGAGGGAGCGGTCGGGCGGTGCGTGGCGTCGTTCGAGGTGTCGAGGCGACGAGGGAGGAAGCGAGGTGGCGGGCGACGTGTCCCGGCCGGACGCTGGCGTGGCTGTGTGTGCAAGGCGTGCCCTATCCTCTGGCGCGAGGAAGGGGACGGTGGCGCTGGCCGGTCGGCTGGGCGACTCTTTGGGCGGCTGGGCGAACCACACAGCGCCAGGCATGATAAGTTAGGTAGGGTTTTACCTATTTTGTTTCCTTTTCTAATTTCTGACATTTGTTTTGATTTAAATAAAATACTAAACCAATTTATTTCCTTATGCCAATTTTTGCAGGAGCTAACTATATTATTCCAGAGCTCCTCAGCAACTAGCATAATTATTGGACATATATAATATATATAACATATATATATCCAATACAAATAATTATGCATTAATTCCAAATGCCCAAAATAAATACTTATGAGCTCCTAAAAATATTGGTTTGATTATTATCTCTGTCCAATATTTTCAGAGGGCCACATGAGCATTTTCTTGGACCTTTTGGAGCAATTTTTATTTTTGGTTCATTTCCAAAAATTATTCTGAGGGTTTCACAATTCCCCATTTCAAAATTAAATGGAATTTAAACATGATGCACAATGACTAGCTAGCCTTGAGCATACCAGAAGTAGGGATGTGACAGAAGAATCCTCATGAAAAGGGTACGACAGAAGCTTCTGCTTGAACCAACGCGTGAAACATGAGTTGTGCTCTTTGAGTGTATCTCCGTCCGTCCTCTGTTGGCCTCGGTCATTGTACATCTTCTTAATAAAGGTTTTGTGCTCTACCACCCAAGGATCGACCACGTCTATGTGTTGTAGCGCGACTAGGTTTGCTCTTTCAAAGTCGTGAGTCGACCCTCGAAGTCGACATGCATTTTGGCGACCCTCACGGTGACCCCATCCAGCGAGCCTGCCGAGGTGCTGTTGACGGGCAGACCAGCGGGTTCTCGATGCCTAGATAATTCGTGCGATAGGAGATGCACTCTTGATCGAAAGCCCCTGGCTATGCTTCCTTCTAGGCGTGACATGTTGCGAACGTATCCTTTGATGACACCATTCATCCTTTCGAGCGGCATCATCTTTGTGCAGAACGTCGCCCGAGTTGGATGATATCCTCCACTATATGGACCAGCAGATGCACCATAGCGTCGAAGAATGCGGCGGAAGTACATCTCAAGATCGCATAGTATCACCACGATCTCTTCTCGTAGCCTTCGAGTTGCCTCACGCCAATCGACTTCCGAGATGGCGTCGAAGAAGTTGCATAGGCCAAATAGCGTTTCGCGGACGTGCATGTCCATGATCCCACGGTTGCAACCGGAAGTATCTGCGTCATCGCGACGCGTGATAGTCGTGAGACTTCATCCCGCTGAACTTCGCTTCGCTGGGTCTAGGTATCGCTTATCTTCCCAGCGTAACCGTAAGGAAGTTTTACTCCTAGGAGGCGGTGAAAAACTGCTCGATCTCCTCGACTTAGAGTGAAGCACGCGGGAGGGTAGTCATTTCGGTCTTCTTGGCCTTTTGCCTTTGCGACGACTTTACGTGTCCTGCTTCGCCTCATCATCATCATCATCATCATCATCATCATCATCATCATCATCACATCATCATCATCATATATAGCGTGAAGCTCCGCTCGATGCCCATTGATTTCAAGTCTGCCTTGCTTTCGCCCATCTTTGGTCCTCTCGGCATGTTGAGCAGGGTACCAAGCAGACTCGCACACGTTCTTCGTGATATGCATGACATCAAGGCTGTGAGGCACACGGTGGATCTTCGAGACGGCAAGTCCCGAAAACAGACCTCGTTTTCCATACCTTCAGCAGCGGCTCGCACCTTCGCTTCTTTCCGGCTCTGGCGCCTTTTGCTTCTTTCGGCGGTGGGCAGTCTTTCCAATTTTTCAACAGCTTGTCTATTTCCTCGCCGCTCCTCGTACAGGCGTTTGGAGTTCGGTTTCACCATCGAACAGATCCTTGCGTTTCCTCCACGGGTCATCGTCGCGAAGCCACCTTGATGTCCCATGAACACGGTTTTGAAGACCGGGATCTCTATCTAGCTGGCGATCGTTGTGTCATCCATGCACCTTACGCATCCGAAAATCCGTGGACTACCTGCCCTTGAGATATCCGTAATCGAGATAGTCGTGCACCGTCGTGAGCGGTGCGGCTCTCATAGGGAAATATTCTTTCTGCGGCGCCCCACGTATTGGCTGGCGTTTTCCACAGCGTGTCAAGCTCCTCTTCAGCAGCCCGGATCTGATTGATGTCGTTCCTGGTTGTTTGGCCCTTCAATTAGCATACTCATGTGAATGTACTTCCTCTTCATGCACAACCAGGGGAAGGTTGTACATCCACACAAACACAGGCCAGGTGCTATGTGTGCTTCTCCGCTGCCAAGCGGATTGACTCCATCGGTGCTCGCGCCCAAAGACGATGTTCCTTGGATCGTTCCCAAATTCCGAGTCTTGAAGTTCAACGCTTGCCTTTGGCTCGCATCCTTAGGGTGACTCAGCATCTTGTCTTTTTATCTATCTCCGGATCATTTGCGTCATCTTCGCTTCTTCTCCTCCCTATCCGCGTGCCACGCAGGAGCTTTGCAACCTTAGGGTCTGCGAAATAGCGCCGCAGACGAGGAGTGATCGGAAAGTACCACACCACTTTTCGAGGAGCTTTCTTCCTCTTCTTGTATCGAGTGACGCCGCACACGGACATATGGTAGACAACGCGTGCTCGTCCCGATAAATGATGCAATTGTTCATGCACACATGGTATTTCACGTGCGGTAAATCGAGAGGACACACGATTTTCTTCGCCTCCTCAAACTGGTCGGGCACTTGTTCCCCTTGGGAAGACGTTCTGCCGAATGACATGTTCTCGTCGAAGCATCGTCGGTCATTTTGTGTTTTACCTTCATCTCGAGCCATGGCGTTACTTTCAGCGGGTATCCTCGGGCCTGCATCCTTCATACAATGGAGTAACGCGTCTAACTCAAGTTGATCCATCTTGGCTTTCTCTCGGCGGCAGCTCTTGCGTTATCCGTGCGCTTGAGAAGCAGCTCTTGAATATGAGGTCCTGCACCCAGCCCATCGATGGTCCAGCGTCGTCGCTCCGCGGCATCATCATCTTCATGATCATGCCCATCGCCTGCTCGGCATCTTCCTCATCATCATGTCCTGCATCTTCTACATGATGACTGTGTACAACATCACCGTCGTGATCATCTCACGGGATTCTTCGTCTTCTCGCCTACCGAGCCGCGGTGGTTGTCTTGCTGCCCTTCCTCATTTCTTGCCCGCCCGCATGGGCGACTTCGTAGTCATCTTCATCACCTTGCCACCGATAGCCATCCATGAAACCACGCAAGAGCAGGTGGTCCCGCACCTGCCGGAATCCGGGTCCATAATAAGGCTCTTCACTTGCATCTTCGACACGGACATCTTATCTTCGTCTCGTTCTTTTGAAGCATCTCGGCCTTCGCGGACCTCAAAAACCTATTCACGATGCCTTCGGTCATCGTGCGGACCATGGTCGCTGCATGGGTAGAGCAAAACGATATTTTAGAACCAAACAAAAATTTGGCATGACTTTCCTAAAAATAGGACCAAAAGAATGCTTAATGCCAAAATTCTCGCTTGAAGCGGAAATGAATCAACATTCGGCAAAATATTGGCAACTATCGCATTTCAAATACGGTACACCTCCAAACACAATCACATATGCAACACCACAAACATATGCAACACCACGAACATACATAGATCTAGCTAGGCCGTAAAAAGTGCATGTGCACATTGTTTGTAGGGAGAACAACATAAATATAGCTTCCCCCCTTACTTACCTATTAAAACAAGGTAATTTAACCACTTAATTTGAATGAATCTATGGTGGAAATGAGGTGAAAAAGAGGAGGCACCCGAGACAAGGAGGAGGTGGAGAGAATGAAGTGGGGAGAAAGTGAGTGTGGGTAGGAGAGGCTGTCCCAAATATCTTGTTGCTGCCCACTTACTAATGGCGCACCTCTTGCATGGTGCGCCATTAGTAGTTACAACTACTAATGGCGCACTTCATATGGATCGCCATTAGTATGTTTGGACAAGCATGATAGTTCAAAAAAAGTTTCTATACTAATGGCGCACCCGCTGCAGTGCGCCATTAGTAGTTACAACTACTAATGGCGCACTTAAGCAGGATCGCCATTAGTATGTTTGGACAGGCGCACTAGTTCAAAAAAATTCTATACTAATGGCGCACCTATCGCAGTGCGCCATTAGTAGTTACAACTACTAATGGCGCCCGGCGGGATCGCCATTAGTATGTTTGGACGGCGCACTAGTTCAAAAAAATTTGATACTAATGGCGCACCCTTTGCATGGTGCGCCATTAGTAGTTTAAACACTAATGGCGCATCAGAAGGTGGTGCGCCATTAGTATATACTAATGGCGCACCATCTTTCTGGTGCGCCATTAGTGTCAATCCCATCTATAGCCCTTTTTCTAGTAGTGACTCATCGAGTCTAGAAAGAAAAATGAAAGTTTGCAACACAAATCGACGAGACGACGTTGCGAGATTCTCGGGAAATGGACTGTGGTAGTAAGCTCCAAAACATGAGCTGGTTCTGCTACAAACATGTGAACACGTTGTCTCAGACAAGCATGGCCACATAGTAGTCTTATAATAAAACACTACCGAGTTCAGGTGGGGAACCATTATTGCGGATAACGGAGTCCTTGATTAAGCCCGGGTTAGCTCTTAAAAAGGAACTCCTTCTCCTTGAACAAAACAATCAGTGGCTTGGTGTGCTAGGGAATACGTATGGAGTGGAAGTAGCTAATCTCACAAACCAATGTATACTTTGCAGATGCATGACTGACCTGGAATGATTCCAGGGTAAACAAAACAAACTTCCTCAAATTCATGGTGGCAACTTTCACCGAATGCACATGAATTAGAGGAAGTCACTTCTCTCATCCAAGCATAAGCTTCATGAACGGAACACGAAGGCATTGCTTACAAAGTTTCCAACAATAGCTTAATGTCCAACAAAGTCATGGATAAGATAGGGATGTTGTCGATGGGCTCAACAACAATCCATCCAGGCTTCCATGTGGGTGGAATTCCACAACTATGTGAACAAGGTGATAGAATTGGTCAGACCCAAAAATATATAATGGTGTATGCTCGAGGAATCAACCATGAGTAAGACAACATTACGAGTATTGTTGGTTCTGATTTGATTTGATGATAGCCCACACTCAAATCAAAGTTTTGGTTAGGACGATAGGTCTAGCAGTTTATCGCGAGGATCAATCAATGAAGATATCACCTTTCTTCAACACATATACAAGATATCCCTTAGAATGAACTAAGTCGGACAAGCTTTCATCTTCCAACTCTCCAAGTTGTTGGTTAGCTTAACCAACTAGCTTAGGGGTATCCAACACAGATTCTTGGAGAAGGGGTGGTTACAAGGAACCAACTTGATCACGAGCTCAACATAGCGGTCAGGTGACAACCTGGTGATACTTCCGAGAAGACATTTGGAAAATCACGAACCGCCGATATGTTACTAAGCTTGAGAATAATATTGCTTTCGAGGCAAGACGATATGATCAAAAGAGCGAGGGATTGGTACAAACCTAACTCATTGATCGAAGAGTGCACCGGAAGTAAGGACTAGGTAGCACAATCTATCTTAGAATGATGATTCAAGAACCAACACGCTAATAATGAAGTTATTGTCCATTTAACTACCAAACAACGGAGTTGCTATGAGTATAGATTTCACACATCACGATTCACTTGTCGGCATTCTGGTTACAACAACACAGGAACTGAGGAATGAAGAATGATGGAGAGAAGTATCACTTCATCAAGAATTCTTAAGAGGGTGTGCAAATATCACGATATTCTTGCTATAAAAGAGGTTGATACTCTGAGGTAGAACAGAACAAAAGCTGGATTGGCAATTTGATCTGCGGAATACAACTTCTTTGACCAAATTCTAGAAATGGACAAGGTACTGGAGTTTGTTTCTCCTAGTCATTCCGGAATAGAATGGATTGACGGACCACTAGAGTAGTAGGAATCGATAAATGAATGCACGCATAGTCTTGACTATCAATTGATAGACGAGGGTCAGAAGACCACTAAGGAGGGGCAACTCAAAGGAACATACGGTTTTCTGGGTTGCGGATGCATAGATTAGTATGTTGAATCAAGTTCAACAGGTTTCTTCCGGATAACCCATGCAGGAAGGTATAACTGGCAGAGTCACAATATAAAGTAGAGGACTCATCAAGAACACTCTGGTTGTGATCTTTCGGTTCAGCGAGGAACTTCTGCCATGAGCAGTTCATGGTATTTGGAAGAAAGATATACGACGAACCTCGAGGACTAATGCGAAGGTTGCTAATATCCTAAAGGAACGAGCAAACACTATCAACATGAGGTAAGTAGGGTGAAACTCGGGTTCAAGAACCCAGGAATAGAATACCTACTAATTAAATTGCATCACGGGATGCTTTCGAGACTGATGGCCAGAATCATCACACTGGGAACACAAAGCATGGCTAAATTACTAGGTGATACTCTAGACACCTAGGGTCATAATAATAGCTCCAACATAAATGCTGAGGCAATGAAATACCTCAACACACTAGTTAGTGTGGTTGATCTGGCACAAAGGATCTTCAGAATGGTAAGAAGGAATTTGCAAATGCATCAGACTATTTAGAAACCTGGGATGACTCGGACAGCATAACAACTGTAAATGCTCGAAAAGATTTATGATATCCTGTAAATGGTGGCATAACCACTCGATCGTCACAAAATCAAGGTTCCAAGATCAACTATGAGCACACGGAGGTAGTAGAAACTGAACTGAGGCTTAAATCCAACAATCTTATAAGTCTATGGATTAGTAACACGTGATCCTGATAGAAAGAAGAGAAAGCCTAGTTCCTTAACCCCGTAGGGAAGATAAGATGACTCGGATCAGAGGACATGAGGTATAAGGAGTAAAAAGAGCCTTATGTTCCATCCCACAATCAATTCCCTTATATAACTAAAGAATTTCTAGACTCAACTTCGACCAGTTTGGCTTGGTAATCCTACAGGCAGTCACGCTCTGATACCAATGCTGTCAGGACCCCGATCCTATGCCACACCGATCTAGCATGTAACACCTCATATCACTTTGCAGCCTCACGCACGGTATTCCCACGGGTGTCGCCTTACCAGGCCTGGGACCGTTTGCGCCTTTTGGCTCACGTATATGATAGTGTCGCTAGCATCCATATGATAAAGAACCCGGGCTGACATGGCTAGTCGTGAACCCAAAGTGGCGCTAACTTACAGGGACAGGCATACATGACCCAGCAATGAACGTATCAGTCATTAGTGAGTGAATCCAGTCTGTAGCAGCTGGGCTAGCAGGACTCTGGTAATCCGGGTTGTAGTAGGCTAACAGGACTCCGGTAGTCACCGCGTGACATTTCCCCGAAGGGACAGACACAGGAACAAAGAAGGACACATGCCGGCCAGCCTAAGTGTTCCGGAGCAGTAGCAAGCTACCATGGCTCAGTGGAAGCACTAGGAGACATTTCCCGGTAAGAGAGACTACCAAGGATAAAGAACTAGATAGTCAGATCCCACACATACTAAGCATTTCAATAACATACACATAATATGCTCGATATGTTCAAATACAACATGGCATCACAACATGACTCTACAACTCAAGTATTTATTCAATAGGCTGCGAGGAGCGAGATATTACAAACATGGGTCTCATGACCCAACACTCAGAGCATACAAGTCAAAGCACAAGCGGAAGCTTAACATGTCTGAGTACAAACATCTACAAATGAAAAAGGTTGAGAAGCCTGACTATCTACCAGATCCTGCCGAGGGCACAAGATCGTAGCTGAGATAATAAGCTAAACGTCGAAGTCCACGCGGAACTACTAGTGAGACGGAAGCCTTTGCAAAACGTAAAATAGGCAAACGTGAGTACAAATGTACCCAACAAGACTTACATCAGAACTAACTACATCACTACTAGGGAAAAGCCTATACACAGAAAGTTACTAGTAGCGAGGGTTAAAAACCCTCGCTATCACTACTACCGATGGCGCAGGTTTTAAACCTCGCTACTACTAAGTTGATAGCGATGGCGGGCTTTTAACCTCGCTACTACTAAGCGGTCTCTACTGCGTGCCCCGAGACATGCGGAGTAGTAGCGCGGGTTTTAAAACCTCGCTACTACTAAGTTTGATAGCGATAGCGTTGGTTTTAGCCGTCGCTACTACTAAGTGAATGCCATAGTAGTAGCGACGGGGTAAAAAACCGCGCTACTACTAAAGGTCCCATTCTCAAACTCTACCCCCCTCTCGGATCGCCTTTTCAGTTTTATAAAAAATAAAAGAAAATGATGAAAATGTCAAAAAATAAAAGAAAATAAGTTTCCCATGTGATATGTGGTCTAGTTGTTGGGAAAATTTGAAAATATGAATTTCGACTTTATTTGCAAAATCTCTCGAGAATTTGTAAAAATGGGCATAACTTTTGCATACTAACTCGGATGAAAAAGTTTTTTATATGAAAAATCATCTACTCGAAAAGTTACGGGGCTTTTAAGATCTAGAGTGGAAAAAATCGAAAAAAATTCAAACTGTGTGGTCAAACTATGGTCAAACAATGGTCAAACTAATTATTCTAGAATATTAGTGTTACTAAATAATTATTACTATTTTGAATTTTGGTCAAATCTGGTCAAACTATGGCCAAACTATGGTCAAACTGTGGTCAAACTAATTATTCAAGAAATATAAGTGTTACTAATTTTTTAGAACAATAGTTTCAAACTCAAATAGTGAAATGTGTGACTTCATGCTCAAGCTAAATTCTTGAGGTTAATAGGATTGACATCTTACTATTGTCACCGAACCATCCGATGTAAAGACGATTTTCAGTGCTAGTTATCCAGTTGCAGAAGCGACCCCACAGGCTTGTAGCAGTCAAATTGACTTCCCCTGCTTGAGCGTAATGCCCGCCCCTGGTGTGGTGGAAAAATCCTGTCCTCCATATGCTCGGGTCTGCTGTTTGACCAGTATCTAATGCTATTTCTTACTTCGACCAGAATGTGTGACTTCATGCTCAAGCTAAATTCCTGAGGTTAATAGGATTGACATCTTACTATTGTCAGGAAAACAACAAGTGTAGACTTGGAAACGAGGGAGAATAGAACCCGGAAGTTAAGCGTGCTCAGGCTGGAGTAGTGAGAGGATGGGTGACCGTCCGGGAAGTTAGATGATTTGGAATGATGAGGGGTGATTAGAGATTAAATTGAGCAGCGATGAGGGGTGATTAGAGATTTGAGGTTAAAATAATTCAGAAATTTGAAAATTAGCGAAAAAATCGAAATATTTTTCTGAAAAAATTCAAAAAAAAACCCGCGCTGGTAGTAGTAGCGCGGGTTTTTACCCACACTACTACTAAAGGACATAGTAGTAGCGCGGGTGGCACCCGCGTTACTGCTATACGTTAGCTGTAGCGCCTTATTAGTAGCGCCGGCCACCGCGCTACTAATAGGCCCAAAACCTGTGCTGCTGCTAGGCTTTTCCCTAGTAGTGCATATGCATCATTATCAACAAAGGGGGGTGGTGGAGTTTGACTGCAGCAAGCCAGCTTTGACTCAGTGGCTATCCTGAACTACGACTTCAAGTAACTCTTTTGAGGTGGCGCATACGAGTCCACATATACACCATATCAATACACCACTATGGATACGCTCCCGTCTCCCTACGAGAACGCCATCCATAGCACTCACGCTTATCTTGCGCATTTTAGAGTATCCACTTTCATTGTCTATAAATTGTATAGGCAACCCAGAAGTCCTTTACCGCGGACACGGCTATTCGAATAGATCATATTAACCCTGCAGGGGTGTACTTCTTCACACACGCTCTCACCACTTATCGCCGTTTACACGACATGTACTCGGCAACCTTCAAGCGGAAGCCCAGCGAGGGTGTCGTCCACGACCTGACTAACCACACAAGTCTCTCATCCAGGTTTATCGCCTATTCGGGTTCCATCCGCAAGGAGATCCGGCCGGGGTGTTGCTCACGGCCCCAAACGATGTGTGCAGGGTTCCCAAGCCCACCATCTGGGTGCCACTTGGTGCACCGGGCCACTGTGCCTAGTCTGTCTCAAGCCCACCTGTACCAGGTGCCACTTGGTAGACTACTAACACAACCTACAAACACCAGAAACTAGTTGCAACTCCTGGACAGAGATCAAGTTGATTAATAAACCGAGAGGGGCCGAGTTACCAGAACCCAATGTGTGGTAGTAACTGTTCATGGATCACAAACACAGAACTCAGTTCCTGAGGATGGCTGCAATGAGACAACCCACCATGTACTCCTACATGGCCTCTCACCGCTACCTTTACCAAATCGTGTTCACACACTTAGCTCTCAATAGTAGGACATGTTCACACACCTCCGATTCATCCCCGATGAATCAGACCTGACTCAACTCTAAACAGTAGCAGGCATGACAAACAAGCATGAATGAGTAGGCACATTAGGGCTCAAACAACTCCTACTCATGTTAATGGGTTTCATCTATTTACTGTGGCAATGACAGGTGATGTAGAGGAAAGGGGTTCAACTACCGCATCATGTAACAGTTGAATCGTTGTTGTCCTAATGCAGTAAAAGAGAGCAGGAGCGAGAGAGTGGGATTGTATCGGAATGAACAAGGGGGTTTTGCTTGCCTGGCACTTCTGAACATAGTATAGCTCTTCATCGGTGTCATCGAACTCATCGTCGGTACATCGTCTACTAAGAGGGGACAAACACCGGCAAACAAGGAAGAACCCAATCAATGCAATGCACAATATGATGCATGATCATGACATGGCAATATGCTGTGATTTGAGCTAATGCAAGTAGCAACAGGTTAAATGAAGTTAGTTTGAAATTCAAACTCCATATGTGAAGGTTTAAATGTCATTTATATGATTTGGCCTAAACAACAGCTATAATTTGTTCTAACATGCAAGAAAATGGTACAGGTGGATAGATTCAATTTTTCTAATCATTTTTCATATATAAATTATTTCATTTGGAGTTACGGTTGAATTTATATGATTTTTAGAACTTTAAAGCATTTTCTGGAATTTCCTGGATTATTTTTAATCTAGAAAATAGTTAACTGCGTCAGCACTACGTCACTGTGACGTCAGCATTGACCAAAGTCAAATCTGACTGGTGGGCTCCACCTGTCATTGACTCAGGGGGTTAACATGGGTTATTTAACTGGGAGATTAGCACCTAATCTAATCCTGTCACGTCAGCGTCGCCGGACTAAGCGCCGACAACCACATCTCGCGGCGGAGGCTCACTGGAGTGGCGCTAGGGGCAGCGGCTGGGTGCGCTGAGGGCACCAGGAGGGAGCCCGTGCTCCCGAGCATCCAGCAGAGGCGGTAGCAGTTCGCGAGGCGGGCTATAGCGGTGAGTTGGGCGGCGGCCGGAGTTCGGTGTCGACGGAATCGACGACACGGCGCGTGGGAGGACCAGCCGTTTGCACCTACGGGGTCTACGAGAGCTCACGAGCCCAACGGAGGCACGCACGGGACCATTTGGTCACCGGAGCCTCGTCGGCGATGAGCTCGTGCGGCGGCGGCATACGGGACTCGCGGTCATCGGCGTTGCAGCGAGAAATCGACGATGGGGAGAGGGGAATCGACCGGAGGCTCACATGGGTCGTGTCGAGATGGTCAGCAAGGTCGAGGAAGCGACGACGGTGGCGAATCGACGGTGAAGATCCTCGGCGGTCGGTGGTGGAGAAGGCGACGGTGAGACGATGGAGGCGGTCCGGGCTCGCTTCCTTCGGTGGAGAGGTTCAGCGCGAGGAGGCGGAGCTCGGGCACTAACTGTCTGGGCATGGGGATGCTGGTGGCTGCGGTGGTGACGGTCGGCGGCTACAAACCCGTTCGGGTGAGTGAGAGAGAGAGATCCAGGGGAGAGGGTGAGGACGGGGGAGAGAGAGAGGGGCCCGGGGGTGCGTGGTGCTCGTAGCAGCCTCCAGCGGCAGCGGCAAGCAGGAGCTGGCCGAGCGCGCGCCGCGGCCACACGCCCTCCTGCCCACTGGCAGGAGGTTGAAGACAGTAGGAGAGAGGAAGAGGTGGGCTGGGCCTAGCTGGGCCGGTCTTGTTGGGCCACCAGGTAAGTGGACTAGGTAAGTTCTGTTCTTTTTAATTTTTCTGTTATGTTTCCCTTTTCATTTTATTTTGCCACTGTTTCCAAATTCAAAAGAATTTCAAACAGTGCCAAAACATTCTGAAATATTTTATGTTACCTCTCTAGACTATTCCAAAAGTACATAAAACATTTCAAAGCATTTGAAAATATATTCATTATATATTATGAATATATCCCCAAATTCAAATAGATTATTGATTTAAATTCAGAGACCAAATAATTCCTTCAAAATGTTCGAGAATTTTGGTTTGATATATAACTCTTGCCAAAATTCACAAAACTATTTTTAGGGCATTTTGGATTCACAGAATGCAATTTAAATGGTGCTTGCCCTTCTTTTAATTAGATTTCTGAGGTTTCAACAATCCTCAATCCAAATTTCAGAAATTTAGACATGATGCAAGATGCTCTCAGATGCAACTAATACAAGCAAAGTCTAGGGTTGTGACATGTTTCAAATGAAGACCAAACTCGCAACTCAAATATTCTCCTCCACGATCAGAACGCAGAAACTTCATTTTCTTGTTACGATGATTTTCCACTTCACTCTGAAACTCTTTGAACTTTTCAAATGTTTCAGACTTATGTTTCATCAAGTAGGTATACCCATATCTGTTCAAATCATCTGTGAAGGTCAGAAAATAACGATACCCGCCGCGATACTTAACATTCATTGGACCGCATACATCAATATTTATTATTTCCAATAAATCTGTTGCTCGCTCCATTGTTCCGGAGAACAGAGTTATAGTCATCTTGCCCATGAGGCATGGTTCGCAAGTACCAAGTGATTCATAATCAAGTGATTCCAAAAGTCCATCAGTATGGAGTTTCTTCATGCGCTTTACACCAATATGACCCAAACGGCAGTGCCACAAATAAGTTGCACTATGATCATCAACTTTGCATCTTTTTGCTTCAATATTATGAAAATGTGTATCACTACTATCGAGATTCAATAGAAATAGACCACTCTTCAAGGGTGCATGACCATAAAAGATATTATTCATATAAGTAGAACAACCATTATTCTCAGACTTAAAATGAATAACCGTATCGCATCAAACAAGATCCAGATATAATGTTCATGTTTAACGCTGGCACCAATAACAATTATTCAGGTCTAAAACTAATCCCGAAGGTAGATGTAGAGGTAGCGTGCCGACAGTGATCACATCGACTTTGGAACCATTTCCCACGCGCATCATTACCTCGTACTTAGCTAATCTTCTCTTAATCCATAGTCCCTGTTTCGAGTTACAAATATTAGCAACAAAACCAGTATCAAATACCCAGGTACTACTGCGAACATTAGTAAGGTACACATCAATAACATGTATATCACATATACATTTGTTCACTTTGCCATGCTTCTTATCCGCCAAATACTTGGGGCAGTTCCGCTTCCAGTGACCAGTCTCTTTGCAGTAGAAGCACTCAGTCTCAGGCTTTGGTCCAGACTTGGGCTTCTTCACTTGAGCAGCAACTTGCTTGCCGTTCTTCTTGAAGTTCCCCTTCTTCCCTTTACCCTTTTTCTTGAAACTGGTGGTCTTGTTGACCATCAACACTTGATGCTCCTTCTTGATTTCTACCTCCGCAGCCTTTAGCATTTCGAAGAGCTCGGGAATTGTCTTATCCATCCCTTGCATATTATAGTTCATCACGAAGCTTTTGTAGCTTGGTGGCAGTGATTGAAGAACTCTGTCAATGACACTATCAACCGGAAGATTAACTCCCAGCTGAGTCAAATGATTATGATACCCAGCCATTTGGAGTATATGTTCACTGACATAACTATTCTCCTCCATTTTACAGCTGTAGAACTTATTGGAGACTTCATATCTCTGAATCCGGGCATTTTCTTGAAATATTAATTTCAATTCCTGGAACATCTCATATGCTACATGATGTTCAAAACATCGTTGAAGTCCCGTTTCTAAGCCGTAAAGTATGGCACACTGAACTATCGATAGTCATCAACTTTGCTCTGCCACGCGTTCACAACGCCCGGCGTTGCTCCTGCAGCAGGTCTTACACCTAGCGGTGCTTCCAGGACGTAATTCTCCTGTGCAGCAATGAGGATAATCCTCAAGTTACGGACCCAGTCCGTGTAGTTGCTACCATCATCTTTCAACTTAGCTTTCTCTAGGAACACATTAAAATTCAAAGGAACAGTAGCACGGGCCATTGATCTACAACAACATAGACATGCAAAGTATTATCAGGTACTAAGTTCATGATAAATTAAAGTTCAGTTAATCATATTACTTAGGACTCCCACTTAGATAGACATCCCTCTAATCATCTAAGTGATCACGTGATCCAAATCAACTAAACCATGTCCGATCATCACGTGAGATGGAGTAGTTTTCAATGGTGAACATCACTATGTTGATCATATCTACTATATGATTCACGCTTGACCTTTCAGTCTTTGTGTTCCGAGGCCATATCTGCATATGCTAGGCTTGTCAAGTTTAACCCGAGTATTCTGCATGTGCAAAACTGGCTTGCACCCGTTGTATGTGAACGTAGAGCTTATCACACCCGATCATCACGTGGTGTCTCGGCTCGACGAACTATCGCAACGGTGCATACTCAGGGAGAACACTTGTACCTTGAAATTTAGTGAGAGATCATCTTATAATGCTACAGTCGAACTAAGAAAAATAAGATGCATAGATAAACATCACATGCAATCAGTAGAAGTGATATGATATAGCCATCATCATATTGTGCCTTTGATCTCCATCTCAAAAGCACTGTCATGATCACCATCGTCACGGCTTGACACCTTGATCTCCATCGAAGCATCGTTGTCGTCTCACCAACTATTGCTATCACGACTATCGCTACCGCTTAATGATAAAGTAAAGCAATTACATGGCGATTGCATTGCATACAATGAAGCGACAACCATATGGCTCCTGCCAGTTGCCGATAACTCTGTTACAAAACATGATCATCTCATTCAACAATTTATATCATCACGTCTTGACCGTATCACATCACAACATGCCCTGCAAAAACAAGTTAGACGTCCTCTACTTTGTTGTTGCAAGTTTTACATGGCTTCTACGGGCTTAGCAATAACCGTTCTTACCTACGTATCAAAATCACAATGATTTTTCGTCAAGTGTGTTGTTTTAACCTTGAACAAGGACCGGGCGTAGACACACTCAATTCAACTAAAGTTGAAGAAACAGACACCCACTAGCCACCTGTGTGCAAAGCACGTCGGTAGAACCAGTCTCGCGTAAGCGTACGCGTAATGTCGGTCTAAGCCGCTTCATCCAATAATACCGCCGAATCAAAGTATGACATGCTGGTAAGCAGTATGACTATTATCGCCCACAAATCTTTGTGTTCTACTCGTGCATATAACATCTACGCATAAACCTGGCTCGGATGCCACTGTTGGGGAACGTAGTATTTCAAAAAATTTACCTACGATCGCGCAAGATCTATCTATGTGATGCATAGCACGAGCGGGAGAGTGTGTCCACGTACCCTTGTAGACCGAAAGCAGAAGCGTTAAGCAACGCGATTGATGTAGTCGAACGTCTTTGCGATCCAACCGATCAAGTACCGAACGCACGGCACCTCCGCGATCTGCACACGTTCAGCTCGGTGACATCCCTCAAACTCTTTATCCAACTGAGTGCCGAGGGAGAGTTTCGTCAGCACGACGGCATGATGACGATGATGATGAAGTTACCGACGCAGGGCTTCGCCTAGGCACTACAACGATATGACCGAGGTGGAAATCTGAGGAGGGGGGCACCGCACACGGCTAAACAATCAACTTGTGTCCCTATGGGGTGCCCCCTACCCCCCGTATATAAAGGAGCAAGGGGGAGGCCGGTCGGCCCTCATAGGGCGCGCCCAAGGGGGCAATCCTACTCCAAGTAGGAGTTGGATCCCCCTTTCCTAGTCCTACTAGGAGAAGAAGGAAGGAGAGGGGAAAGAGAAGGACGGAGGGGGCGCCGCCCCTCCCCCTAGTCCAATTCGGACTAGGCCCCTGGGGGGGCACGCGGCCAGCCCTTGGCTGCCCCTCTCTCTCTCCCCTAGGCCCAATAAGGCCCATTACTTTTCCGGTGCTTCTGATAACCCCTCCGGCACTCTGATATTTATCCGGTGATCCTCGGAACTCATCCTGTGTCTGAATAACATCGTCCAATATATCATTCTTTACGTGTCGACCATTTCGAGACTCCTCTTCATGTCCGTGATCACATCCGGGATTCCGACCAACCTTCGGTACATCAAAACACATAAACTCATAATACCGATCATCATCGAACGTTAAGCGTGCGGACCCTACGGGTTCGAGAACTATGTAGACATGACCGAGACTCATCTCCGGTCAATAACCAATAGCGGAACTTGGATGCTCATATTGGCTCCCACATATTCTACGAAGATCTTTATCGGTCAAACCGCATAACAACATACGTTGTTCCCTTTGTCATCGGTATGTTACTTGCCCGAGATTCGATCGTTAGTATCTGAATACCTAGTTCAATCTCGTTACCGACAAGTCTCTTTACTCGTTCCGTAATGCATTATCCCGTAACTAACTCATTAGTCACATTGCTTGCAAGGCTTATAGTGATGTGCATTACCGAGAGGGCCCAGAGATACCTCTCCGACAATCGGAGTGACAAATCCTAATCTCGATCTATGCCAACTCAACAAACAGCATCGGAGACACCTGTAGAGCATCTTTATAATCACCCAGTTATGTTGTGACGTTTGATAGCACACTAAATGTTCCTCCGGTATTCGGGAGTTGCATAATCTCATAGTCATAGGAACATGTATAAGTCATGAAGAAAGCAATAGCAACAAACTAAACGATCGTCGTGCTAAGCTGACGGATGGGTCTTGTCAATCACATCATTCTTTAATGATGTGATCCCATTCATTAAATGACAACTCATGTCTATGGTTAGGAAACTTAACCATCTTTGATTAACGAGCTAGTCAAGTAGAGGCATACTAGTGACACTATGTTTGTCTATGTATTCACACATGTACTAATTTTCCGGTTAATACAATTCTAGCATGAATAATAAACATTTATCATGATGTAAGGAAATATAAATAGCAACTTTATTATTGCCTCTAGGGCATATTTCCTTCAAGCTGCAAATCCTCAACGTAGTCGTGTGTGGTGCTGACAGGGAAGGGAGGCATGGTTGAGGTTTCAGAACTATGTGCCAGTTGAGGAACTTGACTCTGTCATTTAGCAAAAATCACAAAAACCCAAAGTCTTTGACATGTGCACAGCTGTGCACAACCTTAGATTTCCTTGTGAGTTGCCCATGACGCTCAGCTTTGCGCCAAGTGCTCTTTATGGATCTCACCAGCTACGCTGAGTATTACTCCCTTCGTCCCACAATAACTGTCTGTCTTTGGTTTGGCATAACTCTGGGAGTACTATGGGCGCGTTTGGTAGGCTGCATACAACCCAATAAGGGTCGAGCGGATGAAAATGGGACGTTTGGTTGCATGCAAGGAGGCCTGGCTCACATGGCACAAAACTTAAAGCACCCCACAGCCTGTCTCGCTCGGAATTCTTGAATCAGCCGTTTCCAGCGAGCCAGGCTGATTCAGGCGCAAAAGCAAGACACAACATAGGGCGCGGTGCAGGGGGATTCGGTCGGAGATGGCGGGAGGGGGAAATTGACAGAGGCGGGATGGCGTGAAATATACCTTCACCACCCAATTTACGTGCTCACCCCTAGCTATAGAACAAGCCCTCCTCTGTTATTGGCACCGGCGGCGACGGTGACTCAGATCTCCGGCTGCGGCTGCAATGGCGACGACGGTAGCAGCACTCCCCTGCAGTGGCAACAACACGTGCTTCTCCCCTTCTTCTTCGACTCCGTCAGGCCATCCTCGTCTCCGCCATGTCTCCCCAGACCCCAAAGCTGGTAAGCTACCCCCTCCCCCTCCTCTGTTATGTGTTAGGACGATCGATCGGACGTTTAGGGTCGATAGCGCCATCCCTGATCGCATCATGGATGTTGCTTATGTTGTGGATGAACAGATGAAGCTTCTAGTTCAGGCAGCATCGCTGATAGCTGTGGTTCAGGCCTGGAACCTATTGGTCCATAATAGAGTTGTTCGTCGAAATGAGAAACCTTTCATCCCGTATGGTCCGATGTTAAACCAGGATCAGGAGAGGATAGAGAATCTGAACTACAGCTACAACTACAACGACAGAGATACTCTGTGGATGCTTTGAATGAAAAGAGCACCTTTAGGGGCTGTTACAAGATAGTATCCACACCACTATGGAAGAACAAGTAGCCATGTTCCTCCATATTATTTGTCATAACCAGAGGTTCAGGGTTGTACACAACACCTTCAGAAGATCAATGGAGACTATCTCGAGGTACTTCAAGCAAGTGCTATATGTTGTTGGGGAGCTTAGAGGAGAGATGATTAGGTCACCAACCGACCGGACTCCTACCAAGATTCACACTAGCCCAAGATGGTATCCATACTTCAAGGTGAACACTGACAATATGTAATTCATGCCTTGATATGTTGTTATTGTTCTGCTTTAGCCATACTTCAAGGTGAGCACTAACATCATCTTGTAATCCCATTCTAGGATTGCATTGGAGCAATAGATGGTACTCATGTCACTACCAGAGTGCTGAGGTCACAAGATGTAGCATATATATAGGGAGGAAGCACTACACAAGCCAGAATGTGCTTGCTGCTGTTGACTTCGATTTGAATTTCACATATGTGCTAGCTGGCTGGGAAGGATTGGCACATGATGCTAACATTATCAGTGACATCATGAGTCGTCGTGATGGCATCAACATCCCTGATGGCAAGTTCTACCTAGAATATGTTGGCTATGCATGTCGGCCAGCTGTTCTTCCACCCTCAGGAAAATCAGGAACCATCTGAACGAGTTCCCTAGTAGGAACTATCCTGGAACTCCCCAGGAACTGTTCAATCTCAAACACTCCAGCCTTAGAGTAACGGTTGAGAGGGCATTTGGAGCTCTTAAGAATAGGTATAGGATCCTGGATCAGAAGCCATTCCACCCTTACCCTACAAAGGTCAAGCTTGTTCTTGCATGTTGCATCATTCATAACTGGACCCTGCAATGGAGAATTGATGAACTTGTGCCGGAGGAGGAAGATATGACTCCTGATGAGGTGATTAGCTCCGGCCATGGTGTGGAGACGTTCTACAACGAAGCATGGAAGAACAAAAGGTTGGAGTGGGCTCAGGTAATATGGGATAATAGAGGTCAGAATAGGATTTGAAGCAGATGAAGAGGAAGAGGATGAACTTCTACCTAGTTAGTATCGTTGAACTTTCCTCTATTCAACCTTATTGGCTCTTAATAACTTGTACTGTCATTTGCTAGTAGGTAGGATAAACTGCCATTTCCTTCCTACTAGGACAAGACAATGTTCAGTGTGTGTGGTAAGGTTACCACTAGTGAGAAATAGTGATCACATCTCTAGCCATTAGCAACGTAGGCAACCAAACAACATGCTAACTAATTGCTTCTTTCATGCATGGAGCCTAATGCAGGCAACCAAACTACATGCATATGTTGGTTTTTAGTTTGCATTTGCCCAACCAGGCCCAACCAAAACAAATATGCAAAATGCCGTAAATCAGAAATGTTAACCAAACGCATCCTATGTTGAGCCTGAGATTACAATTGAGGCTAGTACAATATGCTGACTTTGCTATTTGCCCGGCTATCACTAGCACTCGGCAACCCAGCGAGGATCGGCTCTCCGGTGCTCAATTGTCTCCAACATTGACTGACACTCAGCCACAGAAGTGCCATGCCAAGACATGGGATGCATCTTCCAGTTCCAGTGCGTGCGGAAGTGCAGAGATGGCATGGCCCTCGGCGTCGGCAGGCCGAAGGAGAGCAATACTGATTTGCGCACGCGACACCCTCAAATACGACTAGATATAGCCTGGTCTCAAGGGACCTCCTATGTGACGCACTCTGCGTCAAGTTGCTGCGGTTTCGCACAGACAGGTCTTCGATTGGGCCGGCCCATGAAGATAGTGAATGACACAGAAGGCGCACTGTAAAATCAAAAAAAATTGCGGCCGCCAAGAATCAAACGCAAGATCGACTGTTATACACAACGCATTCCTACCAGCTGAGGTAGCAACTGTATCTGTTCAGGTAGGGGCATTAAACGTAAAGAACCAAACAAGCTGCGCAGATCCGAAAAAGTTTAGGAATTTTAAAGCATATTTTCTCCAAAAAAATGGAATGTTCTGTGAGAACCAAACACTTTC